>JACEFO010002193.1:1200000-1733272 GCA_015342445.1 Digitaria exilis
CCGATGTCTTTTCTGCTGATCTTCCAGGTATTCCACCTGAGCGTGATGCAGTTTTTGAAATCAAGTTGATTCCTGGTACACAACCTATCCACAAGGCTCCATATCGGATGGCTGCAAAAGAACAAATTGAGTTAAAGCGGCAGTTGGATGATCTCCTTGCTAAGGGCTTCATTAGACCTAGCAAGTCGCCTTGGGCTTTCCCGGTGTTATTTGTGGAGAAGAAGGATGGCAGTAAGAGGCTATGTGTGGACTATCGTGCCCTTAATCTAGTTACCATCAAGAATAAGTATCCTTTGCCTCGTATTGATGTGCTTTTCGAGCAATTGAGAGGTCCCAAGATATTCTCAAAAATTGATTTGAATTCTGGCTATCATCAATAGAGAATACGAGAGGAGGATATTGAGAAGACAACTTTCAGTACCAGGTATGGGCATTATGAATATGTCGTTATGTCCTTTGGACTAACCAATGCCCCCGCCGCTTTTATGGCTGCAATGAATAGGATGTTGCATGAGTTCTTGGATCATTTTGTGGTTGTATTTCTTGATGATATACTAATCTATTCTAAGATTGAGGAGGAGCACGAGAGACATCTTAGTCTTGTTCTGCATGCCCTTAGGAAGAATCAATTCTATGGAAAACTGAAGAAGTGTGCATTTTGGCTTTCTGAGGTGGCCTTTCTTGGTCATGTTATTAATCAGGATGGTATTTCAGTTGACCCCAACAATGTTGCTTCTATGGTTAAGTGGGAAAGACCCACTAGCGTGACAAAGATTCGCAGTTTCTTGGGTCTTGTGGCTATTATCGGCGTTTTGTGCAGAACTTCTCTAGTATTGCAAAGTCGTTGACTAAACTCACAGGGAAAGGTGTCACCTTTAAGTGGACTAATGATTGTGAAGTTAGTTTTCAAACACTAAAGGATAAGCTGGTGAATGCTCCGATTTTGACCTTGCCCGAGAGTGGCAAGCGTTACACGGTGTACACAGATGCTTCTCGTATTGGCCTTGGTTGTGTGTTGATTCAAGACAACAAGGTGATTGCTTATGGCTCTAGGAGGTTGAAGAAACATGAGAGAAATTACCCAACTCATGATCTAGAGTTAGCAGCTGTGGTGTCTGCCTTGAAGTCTTGGAGGCACTATCTTTATGGTGAGCCTTGTGACATTTTTACTGATCACAAGAGTCTCAAATACATCTTCACTCAGAAGGAGTTGAACATGAGGCAATGAAGATGGCTTGAGTCGATAAGTGATTATGAGCTAACTATCCAGTATCATCCAGGGAACGCAAATACAGTGGCTGATGCTCTTAGTAGGACTGGTGTTCCTAAAGTGGCAATGCCCTTAATTGCGGATTTGGACCATATGGGCATCTCTTTGTGTTATGTGGGCACCGCTAGGGAGGAAACTCGCTTGCTCATTGAATCACCCATTCTTGAGAGGGTGCGTGAAGCTCAACAACATGATCGCTTGATTCAGGAGGTTCGCAAGAGGATGGGTGATGGCAAACCTCGGGAATTTAGTATTGATGAGAATGATATCGTCCGATTCAGAGGGCGCCTTTGTGTACCTCAAAAATCATATGTGAAGATGGATATTTTGAGAGAGGCACACAAGACTCCTTATACAATCCATCCTGGTGAGACCAAGATGTATAGGGACTTGAAGCAGACTTTTTGGTGGAAGAGAATGAAGGTTGATGTTGCTAAATATGTGGCTGCTTGTGATGTGTGCCAACATGTGAAGGCCGAGCACAAGAGGCCTGCAGGGTTATTAAAATCTTTAGAGATTCTAGAATGGAAGTGGGAGCATATTACTATGGATTTTGTGATTGGTTTACCTCGTTCTCCTCAAGATAGAGATGCTATATGGGTTGTAGTGGATTGACTCACCAAGTCGGCGCACTTCATTCCAATGAAGACTACTAATTCGGCACAAGAATTGGTTCCTTTATATATGAAACATGTGATAAGGCTCCATGGGGTGCCTAAGTCCATTGTTTCAGATAGGGATTCCAAATTTGTGTGCAAGTTTTGGGAGAGTCTTCATAGTGCTTTGGGTACGAAGCTTTCTCTTAGTGTTGCATTCCATCCACAGACTGATGGTCAGTTAGAGCGGACAATTCAGACTCTAGAAGATATGCTTCGTGCTTGTGTCCTTTCTTGGAAAGGTAATTGAGAGGATCATCTAGCTTTAGCTGAGTTTGCTTATAACAACAGCTATCATGCTAGTATTGAGATGGCACCATATGAGGCTTTATATGGTAGACAATGTTTCTCACCATTGTGTTGGGGAAATCTAGGAGAGAGGTCTTTAGTTGGTCCCGATTGGATTCAACAGACAACTGAGAAAGTACAAGAAATACGGCAAAATCTGTTGACGGCTCAGAGCCGCCAGAAGAGCTATGCTGACAAGAGGCGATGAGAATTGGAATTCGCAGTAGGAGATCAGGTTCTTCTCAAAGTATCTCCTACAAAAGGGGTTGGGCGTTTTGGTGTTGTGGGGAAGCTTAGTCCAAGGTACGTTGGACCTTTTGATATCATAGCTCGAGTGGGGAGTTTGGCTTATCGCTTGCAGTTGCCCGAGTCTATGAAGGGTGTGCACAATGTTTTTCATGTCTCCATGTTAAGGAAGTATCTAAGGGACCCAGATCAGCAGATAGAGCTAGAGCCAATCATGGTGCAACAGGACTTGACCATGGAGTGTCGCCCTGTGCGTATCTTAGAATCGTCGGAGCGTGTTATGAGGAGGAGGACTATTAAATATGTGAGAGTTCTATGGACTAATCAGTCCGAGCAAGAAGCTACTTGGGAGCTTGAGGAGCAGATGCACAAGACATCCATATCTTTTCGAGGCTGGTGAGTTTAATGTACATTCTTTTTTTTCTTTGATGTTTGCTTTGTCGTAGAAACGGCAGAATTTGAGGACGAATTCTTTTAAGGGGGTAGAATGTAACACCTATAATTAATAAAGAAATAAAATAAATAAAATTTTGATTTCATTGTGGACCAACTTGACTGAACCCGGCCATCATATAGGCCCAACTCGCAAAGAGTAATGGAGTCCAAGTCCAACCCAACCCAACCCAACCGGTCTACCGTGAATTTCCCCCCTCCCTACGTCGCCCCCCTCCCTCCGTTATTTCTCGGTGACTTTCTCCCCCTCCCTCCTGCGTCGCCCCTCCCCTCTCTACCGTGACTCCCTCCCCCTTGTGCCGCCCCTGATCTGGGTTGAAGGAGAAGGGAGAAGGGAAGGGAAGAGAAGAGAAGGAGAAAGAGAAGGGAGAGGAGAAGAGAAGAGAGGAGGGGATCATTGCCATCGCCGTTGCCCTATTCTTTTCGAAGGGGAAACCCTAGGTAAGCCATGCCCCTGCTCTATTCATGGTTTCCCTAAGGTTTTGGTTGTTTAGCACCTGCGTATAATGGTGTTCGTCATCATTGAGGGCTAGGGTTTAGGTTCTACCCACGTCGCTGTTCTCAGCATGTTGTTAATCTAAACAGTTTTTTGTTTTGGCTGTTTTACACAATCTTCGTTGCCTCCAAAAAATAGAAACCCTTTACATGAGTTGTAGGAGATTTAAAGCTGTTCCATAGCCGTAAGAAGCTCCCCAGTCGAATTTGTGGTCAGGGAGATATCGATGTTTTATTCAGACACTTTTTCAGTCTTGTAATTCTGTGCAGTTTGTGCTCCCTTAAAGATTAGGAAACCTAAACGATATAATCAGAATTTTGGATCCGAATGAAAGTTATCACAAATTTGATATGGTTTCCATATTGTTAAAGATCACCTTCATACGAATTTTTATACTATGGTTATGTCTGTTTTATTGGGGATGTTGTGCAGCGACTGTCAGATTTTTAGTCTAAAGTTAACCTGAAGATTAGCCTATGTTAATGATATTTTCTGTTTTTTCTTATAATTACAAAGATGGCTTATTTGAAGTTAAATTTCATCTGGTAGAAGATGATAATTTTTGGTGGTCAGAATTAATATGTACAAAAACGATAAGTAACAGTGCTGCTGTTTTGACTAGAATTGTGTGTGTTAATGTGAGGACGTTGGGTTCGGACGTAGGAACGCTTTGATTGATGTATTTGTTTTATATATATGTTTATGTGGTTATGAAATATATTTATGAACAGGTGGTACACCTTCCAATCGTGCTTAGCTCGCTTTCATTTGCTCTTCATCGAAGGTAAGTGAATGTAGCGGTGGTTTGCTACCGTTTTGACTAGCTATTTTTATCACCTAAAACTTAATATTCAGAATATTACCACTTTAATTATAATCTGAATATTTGTGCTAAATGAAAGATATTTATGTCTTGTTTCTTATTTCACTCGAGGTTTATTGTCTTATCGCCATTGTAATTGAAGTTGAGGTTGTGGTTATAACTGAAGTTGAGGTTGTGGATGTTTTATTTCTCATCATGAGACATATGAGGCATATCATGAGCATATCATCTCATTTGCATTGAATTTTGTTGCAATCCTATGGTTGCAATTGTACCGGAACACATCGTGCGTTGCCCGAGGAGGGGTGCGATGTAAAAGTGGCCATGACATTGCATCCATATGCATTCTTTTGCATGGGAGTGAATAACATGATATGTTATATTGAGGTCAAGCGGTCTTATATGCATCATTGTATATGCTTTATTTCTTGGTATTTAAAACTGATGTTTAAATGAACTTGTGGTTGAAATAGTCTGTCAAAACAATTTGCTTGCTAAGATTTTTATCGGAGCCAGAGATTCCACTGACCCGATTCTTGTCAAAGGCCGGTGAGCAAGAAAGCACCTCCAGGTTGTCACTGGTGGCGTGGAAGCGCATAATAGACAACCTTGGAAACTGCCGCATTTAGATTTAAAGTTTTTCCCCAAAACTGACGGACTACATGTAAGCCATCACGAGCGATGCGGAAGATCATTACAGTGATAGAAACGTAGGCAGTTATGGGCGATCAAGGGTGGGAAATATTTGGTGGGACTGAGACGGCGACAAGAAGTGGGTTGAATGGGAGCCAACAAAAGTTTCTTCCGATGAAAAACTTAGACTGTGTTCCACAAATCTACCCGCTGCCCTTCACTTCTAGCAACCACCATGATTAGGGATGAAAACGGATCGGATACGGATGGATATGCCCGGATACAAATACAGATATTTATTTTTTTGTTGGATCGGATTCGGATACGGAAAGTACAAAATATGTCGGATATGCATCGGATATTGATATACATTACATATCTACCATAGACATTCAACTTTTGTTATGCGGATACGGATACGGTCAAATATTGAATTTTTGGTTCCAGATACGGACTGTACCATTTAAGGCCTGAGTGCCTTCGGTCGGTCGGTCGGACGGGAAATATCCATACCACTTTCATCCCTAACCATGATCATGTAGTCACAGCGGACATACTGACCCTAGTAATGATGCTAGGAAGCGCAGTGGAAAATCCTGAAACCAACGAACAAAGAGCGAGACTAAATCAGCAAACACTAAGAGAAAGTCGGAACTTTCGAAACACACAACTTGGAACTTCCGGACTTTTGCAACTCATAACCCCTAGGAGCAACTCCAACAGCCTCTATATTTTATACTTTCTATTTGACTCTCTATTTGACTTGGCAAAAATATTTCTCTCCATACTGAGTTCCTCACTCCAACAGACGCTCTATTTTCCACTCTCCAAATCCCAACAGTTACCTTCAACTCTCCATCTTTACTCCCAATGACCCGTAGGTCCCACACGTCATCCTCTCATTTCCCTTCCTTTTCACTCTTCCTTTTTCCACTCTACAATTTTTTCCTTTTATATTTATTTTCTCTTTCCCTCCTATTTATCTATATTTTTATTTTCTTCCTATTTATTTTTCTCATTTTCTCTTTTATTTCTCCTTTTCCTTTCTTATTTCCTTCTCTTTCCAGTTTCCACCTTCACCTCTCCTGGAGCAGGGTGTGGGTGGAGGGTGGGGCCCATAGATGGAGAGGTCGATGGAGAGGAGCCAGCCTTGTCAAGATTGGCCAGTTGAGAGAAAAATTTGGCAACCTAGATAGGATAGCAAGTGAGACAACATTTCTGTTGGAGCACAAAATTTGGGTTCAATTTTGCTAATTTGGCTTTAGAGAGGCACATAGCAACTCTGTTGGAGATGCTCAACTCAGCACTTTAAGGTTTCTCAACTCAGAACTTCCAGGTGTAACGTGGAACTTTCAGATTACTAAACTCAGAATTTCTAGGTTAGTTTTCAGCAGCGCTGGAAGAACAAGGCAAAAGTCGGAATTCGAGCAAACGACCTCCAAATCTCACAAAATTTGGTCCAGAGCTACGCCACCACATGGTGATTTCATCCCCCAAAGATCTCAAAATGATCACGAATTCACAATGAGTTTCGCAAGTTTTAGCAAGAACAAGGAGATGGTGGGGTTTCTTTTTGGAAAAATCCAACATTCGTGAAGCTCGTGCAATACTTGAGTGCGGAATCACTCCAAAGATGTTTGCACACATCCTAGCTTCGATTCCCACTAGAAAACCCAACCCAAATCACAGCCAAACAAGTGAAACGTAAATCCATAAAAAATAGCTCGGAAAATAGAAAAATGAGATGAGATCCAATGAAGCAACCATGAATGATTGATTAGATGAAAAGATTCATACAAATTCTTGTCTATGAGCCTTCCATCATCCTACCCTCTTGAGGATTAGGTGCTAAACCTAGGTTAATCACCCGCTAACCTCTAGCTAACATATTATTTAGCCCTTTCTTAACCTTAGCCTATAGGTTAGATTTCGAATCATTAGAGCCATGTGAAGCTTGTTTGCTGGGAAAGATGACAAAAGAATTTCTGAGAGAGCATTAAACTTGTTCGAGTTCATACATACTAATGTTAGTGGACCAATGAGCACGACAGCTCAAGGTGGACTCCAATACTTCATAACTTTCACCAATGATTTTACTAGACATGGTTATGACTACTTGATGAAGCATAAGTCCGAAACCTTTGAAAATTAGTGTGGCAAGAAAAGTAAGGCCCTATGATCCGAATGTGGAGGTGAGTATTTGAGTCATGAGTTTAGCTGTAGAATTATTCCACATCTTACGCCGCATGGAACGCCACAGAGGAACGAGGTGTTTGAGCCATGTAATTGAACCTTGTTGGTCATGGTGAGATCAATGGTGAGTCAGTCGGACCTACCATGATTGTTTTGGGGATACACTCTTGAAACAACATCTTCTACAATTAATAGGGTACACTCAAGTTTGTAGTTAAGACACCGTATGAGATGTGAACTGGCAAGACACCCAGTTTGCCTTTCCGTAACATTTGGGTTCTGAAGCTTATGTCAAAAGACTTCACTCAGATAAGTTAACACGTAGATTGGATTAGTGTGCTTTTGTGGGATACACGAAAGAAACTTTGTGATATTATTTTTGCAACCGAGAAGTGGGCAAAGTCTTTGCCGCTCAGAATGGTGTTTTCTTATAGAATGAGTTTTTCAATGGAGAGAAAAGTCGACAAAAGCTGTTTCTTGAAGAAGTTCAAGATGAGACAATGGGACAAGAATCATTGAGTGATGATAATATAGCAGAACAGGTTGATGTGCCCAAGACAAGAAAGACACCACTGCAACCACAAATTTCAGAAAGGGAACGTTGCACAACTGAAGGGATGAATCTTCTAATTATAGGGAAGCACAACATATTGTTATTGGACAACGATGAGCCTACAATTTACACAAAAGCAATGATGGACCTAGATTACGAGAAATGACATAATGCCATGAGATCCAAAATATATTCCATGGGAGACAATATGTTTGGACCTTGATTGATCCTCCTGAGTCTATCAAGACCATAGAGTGCAAAGGGATCTATATGAAGAAAGATATGGATGAAAATGTTCATGTCTATAATGCTTGACTTGTTGCAAAGGGTTTTCGACAAGTTCAAGGAGTTAAATATTATGGGACATTCTCACCGGTAGCGATGCTTAAATCTATTTGAATTATTCAACCAATAGCTGCGTACTTCGATTATGAGATATGGTAGATGGATGTCAAAGCATCTTTTCTAATTAGGAATCTAGAAGGGGACACATATATGATACAATCCTAGGGTTTTGTTCATCCGACAAATGCTGCAAAGATATGCAAACTTAAGAAATCCATTTATGGGTTGAAGGAAGCATCTTGGAGTTGGAATATTTACTTTTATGAAGTGGTAAAAGGGTTTGGTTTTTGTGAGAACGAAGAAGAACATTATGTTTACAAGAAGAAAAGTGGTAGCACTATCACTTTCTTGATCTTATGTGTCTATGGCATATTATTGATCGTGAATGATATTCCAGTGTTGTTGTCTATAAAGACCTGATTGAAAAATATTTTTTTATATGAAGGGTCAATAATATATTTTGTGCATAAGGATCTATAGAGCTAGTTCAATGAGGCTTATAGGATTAAACCCATATATACTTATTTTCATGCTAAAGTAGTTCAGCATGGAATAGTTCAAGTACGGGTTCTTTTTCCTATGTCACAGGTTGAAGACCTTAGTAAGACTTAGTGTATTTCGATGGGTGATGAGCAAGAGTGCATTGGTAGAGTTCCATATGTTTTGGCCATTGGATATATCACACTACTGCAGAATTTATTAACTGAGGCAGTTAAAATGGATTAACAGAGGCGGTTTTCCCAACCGCCTCTGAGGTGGGGCCACAGTTAATAGAAGATTTACTTAGGCGGTTAGAATAACCGCCTCAGTTAATTAACTGAGACGGTTGTGTTACAATAACCGCCTCAGTTAATCGTTCCAGCCGAAAACAAAATATGTCAAAAAAATAGCAAAATAAATTTTTAATTGGGGATGGCCCCCCACTACACTAGTAGAAAAGGGACTTCTCTTGACGTTTCACTATTGACATTCTAAAATCTTGTCGTTAAAGATACCCCTACAACGTCGTTTCGTCACGAATCATAGGGGACAACCCTCGGCCGCTTCAGAGCAATGAAGAAACTAAAAATAGCGACAACAAAGAACATTCATCTCGTGAACAAACGCTGCGCCACCTACAAATCGTGTCTTCAGGTGGGGTAGGAAGACGATGACGCGACAGAGGAGATAAAGCTGACAGGTGGTCCCCATCAAGTAGTAATTAAGGGCTACAATTATTTGGCTCTAATTTGTACCGGGACACTTCCTAACTTTGGCCCAAAACTACCACTTCCTAACTTTGGCCCAAAACTAAAGCTTTAGTCTACGACATAGGCATAAAAACTAGAGGCATGTCTACCATGTTGGATTCCGCCCTAGTCTTAGGCCAAAGCTTGGCCCACCTCTGGGTCCACTAATGCCCATTACAAGTGGGCGTTACCCTGAATCAAATGGCATCTATTTCATTTTCTCTCAAAAATAAAAAAGGCAACCGCTTCATCTTCCGTCGCGGCCTCTTCCCCACTCTGTCTTATAAAACCACGCACTTCTCCAGCATGCTGCGCTCCGCCTCCTCTCGACTGCCGCCACGGCATGGACCCAAAAGGGAAGAAGCGCGTATCACCGACAAGCTCCCCTATTTACATCTCCTCATCAGTAAGTTTGGAGCCCTCCTCGCCGGCAACCAATTCATTGTTCTTGTTTACTGTCCTAATCCCTAAACAATAGTATTCATGTGTTACTGTATAGAGCTCTAGCGGCAGTTCGCATTCTCCATCGCCGAAATGCCATCGCGATGACTTAGCAGCCTCGGCGGCGCCGTCTACTCCTCCAGTGCTCCCGCCAGGCCTCGGCACGTCGTTGTCGGCTCCTCAAGTGTCCCTCCGCAACAGGAAAAGCAATTTTGATCACCTACCAAACCAGCACTAGCGTGAAGAGTAGGTACCACTGCCCAATCTGCGCCGCCTTGGCGGAAGACAAAGCTATGAATATTATTGTCAAGCATGCTTGGTGTATGAACCTACTACTATCGGAAATCAGTTGTCATACAAATTGCTAGTGCAAGCTTATGATATAGAATCTTGTCCACGATGAAACATGGACAACTATGATACAAACACGTGTCCTAAGAAAGGCTTGTGGAGCCAAGTGCCACGTGTCCAGGCGCTAAGCGCCACGTGGGCCAATGGGGAAAACGAGACTTAACCAATGAGAGGATGACACATGGACCAATCAAAATCAGACATGTATGCCGACCCTAAGAGACACATGGGTGAATCAGAAAAGGACACATGGTCCAATGGGAAAAAGGTGAGTTAACTAATGAGAGGATGGCACATGGACCAATTGAAAACAGACACGTGTAGAGGCACCTAGGAGCACGTGGACCAACCAGGAAACTACACGAGGAACAAGTGAAAACAGACACGTTTCCTGTCGGGGTGCCACGTGGATCTATGAGAAGAGGACACATGGACCAATGGAACAATGGTTTACTAACCAATGTTAGGGCGACACGTGAACTAAACGGAAGCTGACATGTGGACCAATGGAAAAACAGAATGCAAACCAATCACAGGATGGCATGTGGACTGATTGAAAAATGACACATAACCTAAAGACATGTTCATGGTGCTAACGGCACGTCTGCGCTAACGTCCCATTGACGTCACAAATGTGACATGGATGGCAGCACGACAACTGCTAGTGATGAAAAGTTTTTCATCGCTAAAGAAACCTATTCTACGACGTTTTCGCTCATTACATTGTTATGGACTTTTCTTGTCGCTCGTTAGGCGACGAACCCAATTCATCGTGGAACTGTAAGGATGATGTTTTCGCAATTTCATTGACGAAAGTAGAACATCAAGTTTGCTCAAATCTCTTGTAGTGCTAGCCATCCACCAACGGACTTGTCTCAGCCATGCTTTTTCACAGAAATTTGAGCACTTCACGGATGGAGGGAATCGAACCCGCAACTTCTCCTGCACGCGTATCACACTTTACCATATACACTCTCTCTTGTGTCTATACACTATTTTGATTCCTATCATATTATACCAAACTGAGTGTAAATTACGTTTTTGATAGCCTAAACATAGTCAAATGAAAAAGTTGTCACCTACTGAGTTTCATAACTTTTCGAGATCTACATCTTTTATATTGGTCATTTCTCCATCTGAGGTCTTTTGCGAAATGTGAACTTCAAATCTGAGAACATTCGAACGTACCTTTCGTGGACATGATGATTGCAAATGAAAAGGTTACTAACTATAAAGTTTCTTCACTTTTTGATATCTACAACTTTCATATTGGTCATTTCTCCATCTGAGGTCGTTTGGAAAAACACAAATTTGAAATTTGAGAACGGATTAACAGAGGCGGTTACATTCATTTTAGGAGGTAGTTACATTCGACCGCCTCCTAAAATTGATTAACACTGATGGTTATTGCAACACAACCGTCTCTGAAAATGGTCAATTAACAGAGGCGGTTGTGTTACAATAACCGCCTCAGCTAATGGATTTTAGGAGGCGCTCCAAATGTAACCACCTCCTAAAATAAATGTAACCGCCTCTGTTAATCTCTCCTATTAACAGAGGCGGCTATTTTTTGTAACAGTCTCAGAAAATAAATGTCAATGTCTTGTAAAATGTTTTGTGTACTAGTGTCATGTACGCCATGATAAGTACTCGTCCAAATGTCGCATATGCTCTAAGGGCTACGAGAAGCTCTCAGTCTAATCCAGATAAGAAACACTGGACAACTGTGTAAAGGACATTCTGATGTAATTTAGAAGGACTAAAGATGTGTTGCTAGTCTATGGACGCGATGAGCGGCTTGTTGTAAAAGGTTACACTGATGCAAGTTTCCAAACTGATCAAGATGACTCGAAGTCCCAATCGGGTTATGTGTTCACATTGTCCGGTGGTGCTGTCAGCTGGAACAATTCTAAGCATGAGACTGTGGTCGATTACACATCAGAAGCTGAGTACATCACGACTTCTGATGCTGAGAAGGAAGATGCTTGAATAAGGAAATTCCTTACTGAGCTTGGTGCGTTGCCAGATGCTTCCAACACATTGGAGCTATACTAAGACAACATTGGGCAATTACAGAGGCTAAGGATCCATGGAATCACTATAAGAACAAACATGTACTATAGAAGTTTCACCTTATTTGAGAGTTCGTTAGACGGGGTGAGATTAAGACATGCAAAATACATACAAATTTGAATATTGTTGATCATTTGATAAAGGCTCTTCCACGGTCTAAGCATGAGGCGCAAAGAAGAGCTATGAGTATTATATATCTTATAGAAGAACTCCAATGCAAGCGAGAGACTGTGAAACATATATCATAGAGATGATAATATTTCATTATATCCCTTATATGTTAAATATTTGTTATAAATCCATGAAATGTAACTTGTATTGATAGACAATTATGTGAATTCTATATGAAACTCTTAATTGTATGATTGTTCTAATGTGGTCCCTAGTCATAGTTAATGACCATTGTTGGAGCATGTATGGCACGTGGCTAGATCGACCGAACAAGAGACATTGTAATAATGTTCTCTTTTTACACAACTTGTATGCTTGGTCCTTAGACCTAAGATTGTTCTATGTTCTCAAGATGTGTACCGACCTACTCTGAGGCTATCAAACGCTATGTGGTAGTGATAAAGGTAGATTTCAGATTTGTTGTAAAGCATGCTCTGCGGCATGGTTAGTCATGATGGGACTTGCCCCCTCTCTATGAGAGAGATATATCTTTGGGCCTCTCGAGTGATCGAATCAAGAAAATGCATGGTTGTGCTAAGGTTAAGAGTTAACCAATAAAAGGATTTAACTCATAGTATCCAGAAAGAGATGTCATATTGGATCTAGGCCAAGTATCATGAGCCAATAGGAACAACATGTACATGAAGTTGTGATGGTTCATCCGATATGATCTTTACGTACATATCAAAGTTGGTACGTCTTGCTAAGGGCTGCTGCTAACTATTGGGTCTCGGGAGTCGGGACATGTCTATTCACATATGAACAGGTCACATACTTAAGGGGTTGGAATGTTAAAACTTGTGCCTATATTATTGTCTCTAGTGCAAGCGGGAGATTGTTGGAGATGTGCTCAAGAACCATCATAACAATGCCAAATAAAGGCATAAGCCATCCCACTCACACCGTTTCCCATGCCAAATAACATGATCAACAATGCTAACGGCAAGAACATATGTTGGACTAATGAAACACAAATCCGAAGAAGAAATCACAAATCCGAAGAAGAAATCGGCGAGGGATTACAAACGTCAAGTAACACGACCACACGCCTACGAGGAGGCGAGGAGAGCACCACGCACAAAGCAACTAATCAGTGAAGGCGTACTGCTCGTAGCGCACCCTGCAGTCATCTCCCTGCGCGGCGCTTCCGCCGAGGCTGTGCCCGCAGATCTGCTCCATCTGGGTCGCGACGTAGCCGAGGCAGAACTGGCAGTCATCGCCGACGAGCCCCGGACGACACACGGCATGCCCGTAAGCTAATGGTGTGCCGAACGGTCGGAAAGTGTAGACGTCGTGGCTCGCCGCCCATGGCGTCAACCACACCAGCTCCTGCAGCAATTGCTCACGGCTCCCCCCGAAGGGGTCATCATCTCTGTACGAATTGGGATTGCACACAATCGTGTTGGCGTGCGAGCTGTAAGCCAGCAGCAGCAGGAACAGCATGGTGGAAGGGAGAAAGAGAGGTGGTGCACTGGTTGTTGACGATGCCATGGTTGTCTCAGTCGATGCCTGTGCATTTACGTTTTTCATCATCTCAGTTTGACTGGCCTTGTTTTTATTGACGTTGGAGAAGAATGCTAGGCAAGGATGATAGGTTAATTTTAGCTAGGAGTGAGAGACGGGAATGCCGAGGATGGCCGGTTGGCTTGCTTTGTCATGGCGTGAATGGGTGATGCAGATGGGAGACGCGTTTGCTATATTCATTACTTGCTTTGGTTGAGAGCCTCCATCATTGGAATTGGATGACGTGAGTAGCGCATGCATGTCACTGCGTTGCTGTGATCTTCTCGAACATGTCGTCTTACTTTATCGTTTCGTTTAGTCATTCCAGAATCCATAGGACTTTGGTTATCTTTTGTGGCTTAGGTGCGTCATGGTGTTGTGGGTGACGTGCTGACATCCATGCGCATACTTTTGTGACTTAATAAATAGTTGAATTATTCTAGATTACTAAGGGCAGAATGGCAGAGGACTCTGTGCTAAAAATAAAACTAGTTGCTGTACCAGTGTAGCTAGAGTATAGCTTCTCCTATCGAAACGGACCGACAAGGATTCTTGTGATCTCCGATCGGTAACTATTAAGATCTTTATGTGGTACGTGCGAAGAGGAGTAATTCTGACAAAAGATAATTTATTAAAGCGCAATTGGCAAGGAAACAAAATTTGTTGTTTCTGCCACAAGGATGAAACAATTAACCATCTCTTCTTTGAATGTCGTTTTGCTCGTGCAGCGTGGGCTGTGATTCATGCGGCATCAGGATTGTCTCAGCCTCGTTAGTTCTGTTAGGAGCGGCTGCTACGTGTTGGTCTTTATGGTTATGCAGGAATGATGTTGTCTTTGAAAAAAAGAATAATCCTTCTCCATTGCAGGTTATCTATTCGATTATACACTGGCTCAGTACTTGGGCTATATTACAGAAGCCGGCTTTACAGGAATTGGTTGCTGCGGCATCGCTACGCTTGACACAGGTGGCCAAGGAGTTTTTTACCCTAGCACATGGATGGCGGTCTAGTCTACGGATCAATACCATTAGTGTGTTTGGTTGATCTTTATTATCTTTTTATTAGGCTGTGTGCATCCCGCTATGCAGAGGTCGGGAGTGTTTCAAGACTTTGTATCAACTCAATGTAATGCACTTGAAATTAATAAAACTTCCTTTATCGAAAAATATAGGACCGACTTTGAAAAGACCACAGTACCTTCTCTAACCCTATGATTCCCTATTTGTTCTTCCTCCTCTCGGATTTTCAACCACCAACCCAACCCAACCTAACCAGCCAAAGTCCACGACTCGAGACATATTTGTTGACAGTCATGAAGTGATAAATATTACCGTCAACATCTCAGGGAAAAACTACTACTTTACTATCATCACTACTGGAAAAATGCTCTGTGTTGTGTGTCAGGCTTTTTCCCTCGCATATTAATTGGGTACAGAGCAAAAAAAATTCTTTGTCGTGTGCCGTACATATAAATACCTGGTCAAGAAAAACAGACAACAAAGAGGCATTTGCCATGTCTAAAAAGAGAAGGCACACGACAAAGAGCCTCTTTGTTGTGTGCCCTTTGTGGCATGCGACAAGGAGCCTCGTTGTCGTGTGGTTTTTTCACATGGCAAAGAGTCTCTTTGCCGCATGTTTTTTTATCACGACAAAGATAAATTCAAATAATGTTTTTGAAGCCTTAAATAGATTGAAACTAAAACACTTTGAATTGCAAAATCTTATAACTTTTTGAGATGTAGAACTTTTATTATGACCATTTCTTCATTCAATAAAGTGATAATAATGTTGTGTAGAAATCGTTTTCGTCTCTCATATAGTTCCATGAAACTAGAAATCAGATGTATAAGATTTATGTACAATGTTACTACGACTATATCAGATAAAGAACTTACCAATATAAAAGTTGTAAATCTTCAAAAGTTATAAAACTTTATAGTTTCAAAATTTTTTAATTTAATTTAATTTTGCTTAACAAAAAGTATATTTTTAGTCTCTCCAATTTGAAATTTGAATTTTCAAACAACCTCAAATAGAGAAACTACCTCAATAACACAATGAAAGTTGTAGTTGACAACCCAAATAGAAACTTTGTAGTTAATAATTTTTTAATTTAAAATCATATTGTCAATGGAAAATTAATTTTAAGTTTCTCAAATTTGAAATTCAAATTTCATAAACAACGTCGTATGGAGAAATTACCTACATGGATGTTGTAGATCTTGAAAAGTTAAGAAACTTTGTGGTGGATTTTTTTTATTTGAATTCATTTAGGACCTCAAACAAACAATTTTTCCTCAGTGAAGTATAGTATGTGGAGAAACAAAACTGAGTATAGACACAACTGATAGTGTAGTGCAGTGGTAGAGAAAGTTACGAGTGAACTCAGGTCAAGAGTCCGAATCCTGCCGTTGTGTAGTTTGAATTCCGTGAATAAATACCGCAACTTTGATAGTCGGGATGGGTGGCTGTCCAGTGAGGCCATTCCTCCATTAAATGTTTTTAGCTATTTTTCGGGTGGTTTTATGAAATAAACTTTTGTCCAGTGTCGAATCTCGGGCACATGAAAAATACTTTGCCGTGTGCCCAAGATCTGACACACTGCAAAGGTGTTATTTGCTGGCCAATCAATCTTTACCATCTGCCCTTTGCGGTGGGTGGCAGACGGCAAAGCCTTTACCGTGGGAGGGAACCCTGTAGTGCATATTTTGTTTAGGTTAACTTGGTTCTACTTGTATTTTGTTTTTTGTTGGATTCAGGAACTCAGGGTGATATTTGAGAGAAAAAATCATAAAGGAACAAAGAATATTATGTTCAGGAAATGCGCAAATCAATGAAAGGGTCCACAAGACAAGTCAAGTCCAACAGAAAGTATAGTCGACATAGAAGTGACTCAAACACCCCAAAGGGGGGCCAACCGATACCCTAAGTCGGACAGCCCACCATTGAGGCGGTTTGCCTCCCTCTTTGGCGTGGCAGTGGAATAGCGGTTCCTTAGATCGACAACGTGTACTTTGATAAGAGGAACACCGCGAGCTGATCTTGGAGGCCTATATAAATAGAGGATACCCCCTCCCATTGGACACACATCACAGTTGAAGCCTCTCCAGTTCTATTATTGTAGTCCTAGTTCTACGATTAGAGGAGCCAATCTATTCATCAACTTTGATCAAGTCTTCTTCGAGATCATCATTGATCTTCGGTTTGACTTTGTATTCTTTTTATTAGATATGTATGAATACTTATATGTTGCATGCAGTTTATGCTATATTTATAACGAAAATTACGAGCTGCCCACATGGCTAGCTACCCACCCACACGTCAATCGTCCGATTGGCAATCCACGGCAGCATGCAACCCGCACCATGATCTCGTTAACGATCGCTAATGGAGAGTTGGCAGGCTACCAGGCGCAGGCCCTTGCATCCATGGACAGCAGCTACGCATACGATTTTTGTTCCCGACGAATAGATGCGGCGTACTTTATGTCAGACCCAAACTGCATATTAAACCTCTCCCAACCAGCAACCAAAACAAACGCTCCCCACAGTGAAGGCAAGGTCAATGACTGTGGGTTGTTTATCTCAGATCACATTCACAATTAGGAGGCGTTTGATTCAGCATTTTGTAATGTAATTGGATTGCAAAAGGGAACCCATAACATTAAATGTGTTTGGATCGACGTAGTCAGTAATCAGTTACAATGTAACGACGCCTTTTACTCAGCACAAGGCGAGATAAGCTCGCAGTCGCACAAGATCAACAATGCTAACGGCAAGGACACATGGCGGACAACTGAAACACAAATCAGAAGAAGAAATCGGCGAGGGATCACCACCGAGCACACGCCTACCAAGGAGGCAAGGAGCTCCACGGCTCAACACCATCTAATCAGTGAAGGCATACTGCTCATAGCGCACCCTGCAGTCGTCTCCCTGCGCGGCCCTCCCGCCGAGGCTGCGCCCGCAGATCTGCTCCATCTGGGTCGCGGCGTAGCCGAGGCAGTGCTGGCAGTCGTCGCCGACGAGCCCCGGACGGCACACGGCGTGCCCATACACTAAGGGTGTGCCCGTGAGCGGTCGGACGCTGTAGACTTCGTGGCCCGCGGCCCAGGGTGTCAACCACACCACCAGCTCCTGGAGCAAGTCGTCCCGGTTCGGCCCAAAGGGGTCATTGTCGCCGTACGAGTTGGGGTTGCACACAATCGTGTTGGCGTGCGTGCTGGAAGCAAGCAGCAGCAACAGGAACAGCATGATGGAAGGGAGAAAGAGAGGTGGTGCACGGGTCGTTGAGGATGCCATGCTGGTCGATCGATGCCTGTGCATGTACGTTTTTCATCGTCTCGGTTTGACACTGGCCTTGTTTTTATTGGCGATGGAGAAGAATGCTAGGCAATAAGGATGATAGGATTTAGCTAGGAGCGTGAGACGGGAACGCCGAGGAGGGCCGGTTGGGTTGCTTTGTCATGGCGTGATCCAGATGGTGGGAGACGTGTTTGGTTTATTCATTACTTGCTTTGGTCGAGAGAATTGTATGACGTGAGAAGCGCATGCATGTGGCTCTGTCGCTGTCATCTTCTTGAACATCTCGTCTTACTTTATCCTTCTCCTTCAGTCGTTTTAGTCAGTCCAGAATCCATAGGGCTTTGGTTATCTCTTGTGGCTTAGGTGCGTCATGGTGTTTTGAGTGGCGTACTGGACATCTACGGGCTTATTTATGTGACTTAAATATAGTTAATTATTTTAGATTATTATAAGGGTAGGACACTCGCCGAACTCTGCAAGGAGACTTCAGTGAGAACGGCATATGACTCTACTAACAATAGAAGTAGTTGTCGTAAGTGTAGCTAGAGTAGAGCTTCTCCTGTTGAAACGGACTAGGATTATTGTGAGTTGTGATCTCTGGTTTAGTACCGAGTGATATTACAAATGAGTACTAAATGGTTCCGGAGTGTACCAAATAGTTGGATATTCTATATTATTTACGGTAGGACAACATTGGACTCTGTACTAAAAATAGAACTAGTTGATCTACTCAGTGTAGCTAGAGTAGAGCTTCTCCTATGGAAACCGACTAGGATTCCTGTGATCTCCAATTTTCACGTTTAGACATTTGGGAAACAATTTACAGTTTTGGACCCCCGAGGTCTCGGCACTATATGACTCTGGCGCCAAGGTAATAACACATCATTCAGGCCAGCCGAGCTGGTGCCTATATATGTAGCATGGGCTCAGCGCCACAGGTCTTGGCATGGAGCCTCTATTTTAAAATGCCCGGAGCCCCTATTTCAAAAGGCCGCAACACCCTTCTCCAAACCTAGGCATTCCTACTTGTTCTTCCTCCCTATTGGATTTTCTCCACCCCCTCCCCCCCCCACCCTTCGAGGTCCACGAATCGACATATTTGATGATGGTCCTGAAGTGGTGAATTCTACGGTCAACATCTCATGGAAACTACTACTCTAGCATATGTGTAGGTTAACCTGGTTCTAGTTGTATCATGACTTGTTGGATTCAGGAACTCAGGTGATATTTGAGAGAAAATAGCATAAATAAATAAATAATATTTCGTTCTAAAAATGCTCAAATCAATAAAAGAACCCACAAGACAAGTCGAACACAAACTATAGTCGACATAGAAGTGACTAAGCCCTATACGAAACTCACCTCACAAAGGCGATGATGACCAAGACACCGTATAGAGGGACCAACCGATCCGCTCAGCTGGCTGGCCAGCCCACCACTAACTCAGTTCGCCTCCCCCTCTGGTGTGATGGTGGAATGCTGGTTCCTTAGGCTGACAACATCTAATTCTGTACGAGGAACACCCTGAACTGATCTTGGAGGCTTATATAAGCAGATGGCCTCCTCTCATTTGATAAACACCATAGTTTAAGCCTCGTCAGTTCTCTCATTGTAACCCTGATTCTAGGATTAGAGTAGCTAAGTGTAGTTCATCAACTTGATCAAGTCTTCTTCAAGATCATCATTGATCTTTGTATCTTTTTGTCAGATCTTTATTATGACTTACAGTATATACACAGTAGCTGACAATGATTTATGATAGGAATAATCTTATATGTTATGCATTGGAAAGTTGTAATGTTCATTTCTATTCCCACACGATAAAATAAATAATAATAACCTGGATTACTTTAGGTTGAAAGGCTACAATGATTTATCTGTGTGTTTGCGGATAAATATAAAATTCATTTTCGATCTTCACTGTGAACTAAAGACGGTGAGACATGCTTATAATGATTTCAAGCTTCCTTTTTCTTTTGCATAACACTGAGACATGACAACATTGGAAACAATATTTGTCGTACACACTCATACCAGTGCATTTGAACACGTTCATGCCCCCACAATCAAGGAAGGGTCAATGATTGTGTGCTGTTTATCCCAGATCACTCTCACACTGGTATTGGTGTTCACACTTCCAATTTCTGGCTCTAATGCTAGTTGTCATTTGCTCTCCAAAATCATAGTCATGAACTTACGCGTGAACACAACACAGATTTTTTGCAAGCAAGTCACAGTATTTTATTTGTTACGATACAGACAGAGGCTTGTTTGACCCAACGAGGCAAGCAGACGCCTGCCATTCTCTCCGCGATCCGTAGCATAAGCCATGGCACGCACACCGTTTACGGGATACCCAGATCAACCTCGTTCTGCGGTAAAGCCACAACGCCTTGACTCGGCGCAAGGTGAGATAAGCTTGCAGTCGCACATGATCAACAATAATGCTAACGCCAAGGACACATGTTGGACAAGTGAAACACAAATCAGAAGAAGACCTTCTCCAAGTAACACGTGCACACCGTCAAGTAACACGTGCTCAACATAGTATTAACTAATCAGTGAAGGCGTACTGCTCGTAGCGCACCCTGCAGTCGTCTCCCTGCGCGGCCCTCCCACCGAGGCTGTGCCCGCAGACCTTCTCCATGACGGTCGCGATGTAGCCGAGGCAGAAATTGCAGTCCTCGCCGACAAAACCCGGACGGCACACGGCGTGCCCGTACACCAGCGGTGTCTTGGACGGTCGGGCGCCGCTGTAGACCTCGCCGCCCACGGTCCAGGGCGTCAAAACACGAGCTCGTGGAGCAATTCCGTCAGGCTCACCACGAAGGGGTCATTGTCGCCGGACGAATTGTGGTTGCACACAACCGTGTCAGCGTGCGAGGAAGAAGAAGCGAGCAGCAGCAGGAACAGCGTGATGGGAGAAGAAGCGAGCAGCAACCGGGTTGAGGACGATTTCATGGTGATCGATCGATGCTTACGTTTTTCATCGCGTCAGTTTGACTGGCCTTGTTTTTATTGGCGATGCAGAGGAATACTGGCAAGTATGAAAGGATTTAGCTAGGAGTGAGATACGGGAACGCCGAGGATGGACGGTTGGCCTGCTTTGTCAAGGCGTACGTGATCCAGATGGGAGACGCGTTTGCTTTTTTCATTACTTGCTTTGGTCGAGAGCGTTCACCATTGGAATTGTATGACGTGAGCAGCGCATGCATGTGGTTGCGCGATCTTCTTGAAAATGTCGTCTTAATTACTTTATCTTTTGGTCGTTTAGGGAACGATGTGTCTAAAAGGAACGATGTGTCTGTCTTCAAGCTTCTATAGAATCCAATGACCGATCAAACACAAAGAAGGGCATTATTAGCAACAAGTATGGGCGAACCTCTTTTGGATTGCATGCATGTTGTCACCGTCAAACGAATAAAGTGTATCCAAATCAATACGATGTAAGACAAAATGCTACTACTCTCATAGACAACAAAGACGAAATGAACATCCATTTTCCAATCAAAATGGCAGATCTAAAGTTGTAATACATTAGTGGAATTTTTTTACCTAACAATGAAGTCTAGGGCATCAAGTTTTGAGTTGTGCCGTGATAAATTGACAATGGACATACATACGTGGATGCATGGATTAGTAGACAACTTACATCCAGTACATGTGTCAAGCATTTAACCAGGGACTCTGTTAGAATGGCACCACTAGCTCCGATTGGGCCACAAGCATGGGGACTGGCCTCATTTGGACTATATGCATGCTCATGAAAGGATCATGGCAGACTACACTGATTTGTTACTGCGCACATGCTGCCAGCACACCTCATGTGTCCATGCATTCTTGGAGCCAGGTGTTTTGATGGGTCATGTAACAATAAATTTTTAGTACGATGCTTCACGACTAGTTGTTTTTTGGTAGTCGTTTTCCTACTGGTTGTTCATAAGGGTTCCTTCTATTTGCTATATGAAGCATGGCGTTCCTTTCATTCAGATGCATCCCTCCTCCACCTGCCATGGTTCAGTGTTTGGTGCAATAGCTACTTATTGAAACCTATCCTTCGATAATCGATAACCGGGAGTTGTGAGTTTTAGTAAAACAACAAGGCGTTTGTTATACAAGTACTTAACATTTAGTACAAAACAATAGTTCCTTAATGAACGTAAGGACATGACATGGTATATACGCCCTCCGTCCTAAATTGTAAGTCATTTGACTTTTTTTCTCCAACTTTGACCACTCGTCTTATTCAAATTCTTTTATAAAATATCATATTTTTTTATTATGGTTAGCTTTAGTAATAAAAGAATTTCAAGAATGACTTAAATTTGACTAAATTTGCACAAATTTTTTGAATAAGACGAATGGTCAAAGTTGGGGTAAAAAAGTCAAACGACTTATAATTTAGGATGGAGGGAGTAAAAAATAATTGGCCATAGTTTGTAGGGAGACTGCATGTGGATGCCTCATGCATTGTGCATACATCTGGTAGCTAGGCCATTTGCTAAATGTGTGTGCCTACACACCCTTTTTCATCTAGGTAACCTTATATAGATAAGTTTATGCTATTTATACAGGTGCACTGATGTTTTATGGAGGGTACGCCTGCTAGAAATACAAGGAAGAGGCCACGAGAAAAGGAACTAGCCTCTGAACTAGTTGCTCTCATTAGGTTTTCTCTCGTATTGTTAGATGGCAACGCATCATATAGAAACCAACTTCCCGTGGAAACTATGGAAACTAAAATCTGGGTCACACGATGTTGATCCATAGGTACGACCATGCCAGGTGGGAGGGGTGATTTGCAAAAGCGTCTTGCAAATCACTCCTCCCACCTCTCCTGAGTTTTACGAATCACCCCTTCCACCTAATTTGGGTGCACCCTTGGATCAACATCGTGTGGTCCAGATTGAAGTTTCTATAGTTTCCATGGGAAGTTGGTTTCCACCAGATATGTCCCCTAGTTAGATTATATACTTAATAGGTGTTTATATGTGGCTGATTTGCTATTGTTGTTGCAGATGGTGTTCCACCGTCTACTGGCATGTCGGAGATCTATAATAAAAGCAAAGAAAGAAGGTAGCATTTATAAATCTTTACCTACTCCTAAAACACTAAGGTTTACGTCCTCTTTTTTGGGTCCGTCGTCCAACTTCCCCCCTGTACTTGCTGTTATTTACCTGCTCTGCCATCGTACCTCCTCTCCGGCTCTCCGCTTCGGGAAAACTCCCTCCTACGCATCCGGCTCCTTGCCGCCACACTGCAGGTTGCCTCTTCCATCCCCGCACTCCGCGCTCAGGGCAGTCACAACCCAGACTCTACCCATAGAGTCCATATATCAAAGACTCTATCACAAGAAACTATGGTCTCCAATGCAGATTTTGTATCTTAGAGTCTATCCAATCATTTAACCGTACTTCTCTCCAATCATGCAGCCATATTTCTCTCGTTTTCCGTGTAGACTTGGTGTCTAGCTTAGACCTGGTTTCTATGTTTTTGGCTCTCTCTCCTCATTTTGTTTGCCACATCAGCAAAATGTCTACATGGCATTGTAATTAATAGAGATAGACTCTACCCCAACTCCCCAACAATATAATCGAGGCGCCGCTGCCAAGTCGCTTGCCCCTGGCCTCCTCTAAGGCTCTACTGCAACAATCGAATCGCTGCCGCATCCACCGGCACATCACTCGGCCCTGGCCTCCTCTACCGCACCAATGAGGTGCAGCAGTCCGTTTCCACCTCCGCTCTCTGCTTCCGAGCTAATACAAATTGTCAGAGAATGTACGATCGAGTAGCTGGAGGTTAAGATTGACTGTGGTAATGGTCAGCCATCCAATCGAACTTTGGTGGCCAGATCACCAAATCAAGCTCCTCCACGTCGTCGGATTGAGCCATCCAACCTGATCATATCCAAGCCTGCTTAAATCTTGTTATCTTGCTCACCCCTCCCCTGTCTTCCGCCGCGTGAAACACGGAGCGGTTGTGCGGTCTCCGACCAGGATGCATTCTACGCTCCGAGGTGATTAGGTGATGATTCACTCCGTTGGCTTTTGCTGCTACGCCACCTGAGATGCTGCTCGTCCTCTTCCTCCCTCTCTCTCTCTCATGTCCGCTACAGAAAAGAATATGAATCTTGCATAGTTTTGCCCAGCCAGGCAAACGGCTATGGGTGTGGATTTGTGGAGATGAGTTAGCCAGGCAAACGGCTATGGGTGTGGATTTCGTGCTTTACGCTGAAAAAGGTTTGACAATAGCTTTACAAAGTCCAACAACGCACAGCTATGTCAGCTTAAGAGCTATTTGATTCTAGGGACTAAACTTTCTTTCTTTTGATACCGATTTGATGGACTAAATCAAAGTTTATTGCAAAATCAATTGCAAAGTCGTGGATAATTAACAAGATAAACTCAATGATGCTAATTGATCCATGATTTCCCCATGTGAAACTCAATAGCTATGGATTAATTATGTACTACTTCAGCTTTCGCCCGTAGCAATGCAGGGGCACGTGTCCTTAGTTATTAGAAAAACAGTAGCTCAAGCTCATGAGTTGTGCAGACGCAGTTATCCTAGTTCTAAATTAAGGGTAGGACACTCGACGTACTGTGCTAGGAGACTACAGTGAGCATAGGACTCTGCACTAACACAGAACTAGTCAAAGTACTCAGTATAGCTAGAATACGTAGAGCTTTTCTTGTCGAACGTGACTAGGATCTCTGACCTGTAACTTTGCCCCGCGTACATAAGACAGGGCAGAGAGACCCATCTGAAATTATCAATCAGACCTCACAACACGTTCAACCAAACAGGATGTTGCGCTCATTGATGGAGAAACCATTACATTTTTTTCAGCACATGGAGAAACAATTACTTGTCTATGAGGTTACGACTGGTTACACTTTGGGCCGGTGTTGGGGGAAAGCCCGCCGACGGTGAATAAGCTTCGAACGAAATCAGAGAACCCTGCCGAAGGTCCGGAAACTTTGGCGAGGCTGGGACGATCCCCGCGACAAAGAAGGGAGTTTGGAGAACAAAGCCGGGAAGGAGCGAAGATCACCGATGTGAAAGGCGATTGAAGCGAAGGTTTTGAGATCAGCGAAGGTCACCGATGCCCGACGGGATTGAAGCGAAGGTGCCGATACAACCTTTGAAGAGGCATGAAGATGCACTACCATAGAATCAAGCATTCATCCCCTTAACGTTAGTACCGGTTGTGTTAAAACCCGGTACTAAATGGTCCATGGGGATTCCCGAGGGCCCTCGGATCATTTAGTACCGGCTCGTGACAACAACCGGTACTAAACGGTGTCATTTAGTACCGGTTGGTGTTAAAATCCGGTACTAAATAGTCCCGGGGGGTTCCCAAGGACCCCCGTGCATTTAGTATTGGCTTGTAAATGGTTTGCCCCGAGATAGTTTAAAAGGATAGAATTCCTCTCTCAACCGAATGTGCTATGTAGGTGGAATGCTAGAGGAAATTACCTGCGAGGCCAGAGGTTGTGAGTTCCAATCCCATGAACCACAGACGTGCATTTACAAATTTTTCCATATTTTTTGGCTCAAAACTAGTTAGTGCCGGTTGGCACCAACCCGTACTAACTGATCCACCCCACCGACCCTGAGTCCCGTTAGTACCGGTTGTTGCAATGGGGCTGCCCATTTAGTACTGGAAGCTCGGTACCGGACGCATAACCGGTACTAAACTGGCTTTGCACCCGGTACTAAAGCTCGAGTTTTTACTAGTGATGGCTTAGCCTGATTGTTCAGAGATCATGAGGCGAGTGCACTTTGTGCCGCAATAGGCGGGAGGAGCAAAGCTCGTCACACCGAGGATCAAGGGAAGATTCAATTTTGCTAATTGGTGAAATATATAACTATGTAATAGGTGTCACACATGTTTGGCGTGGGATCAATCATGAGCATTTTGGTCATGTAAAATCAAGGTTGGGCTCTATAAATAGACGTCTTCCCATATGTAAAGGGCTTTAATAATCTTCATACCGAGTAATGTGAGTAAAAGTGATTAGATCATACTGCTCTTTTCCTGGATCTTCGGGTCGGGCGCAAGTTACAACAGCCAGTACTAACATGTGGAATTAGTACCAGCAGTACACAGTGCTCTGCAAGCCATTTCGTACCAGATCGGGTTCCAATCGCTTATAAACGGTGGCATTCAAACTGGTACTGAATGACCAACACGTACTTAGTACCGGCTGGACAATTCAATATGTACTAAGTTTCATAGCAATTGGTGGCTATGATCGGTATTAATTGCCACCATTTAATATCAGGTGTCACCATGAAATTGTAGTAAATTGCTTCCTATAAAACATGGCTTTTTTTCTCTGTTAGCATTGACACACAGCTCGAGCTTCATCTGTTCCATCCCGACCTACAGGAGGTGCTGCAGTTTTTTCTACTATTTGCGGAGATTTCACTCATCAATGTTCAAAAGGTTCGCAACTTTATTCGTCCATCTTTTATTGTCAATATACTGTGTTTTATGCTTTATAGTTAGATAAAGTAGTCACTTATAGAATGTGGCGAATGGAGAGATTTGTTATTTATACATGCATTTGAGCTAAATATTTGAAGTGTTGTGTATTATGTTTTGTATTCACTACAAAAAAAAAAGGCCCTAGTACCGGTTGGCAACCCCCATCGATACCGGCTGTAGCAACTGGTACTAGCTTTCCGGTACTGATGGGATGCCTATTTAGTACCGGTTGTTAGAACCGATACTAAATGCGCACCCGGACAGAAAAAATAAATTCCCAAGAGGGTCCGTGCGCCCGCGGGGTTTCTAACCCACAACCTCTCACCTCACGTGTAACCCCCTCAACCATCCCACCTACCTAGCACATCTAGTTGAGAAATAGATGCTACCCTTTTAACTATTCCTGGATGGATCATTTAGTGCCGTCTTGTAACCATTTAGGACCGGCTCGTGTTATGAGCCGGTACTAAATGCCACCATTTAGTACCAGGCCATGCTACGAGCCGGTACTAAATGCCACCATTTAGTACCGGGCCATGCTACGAGCCGGTACTAAATGCATGGGGGCGTCGGAACCCCCCGGGACCATTTAGTACCGGCTCGGAACACCAACCGGTACTAAATGCGATCATTTAGCACCGGTTGATGTTCCGAGCCCGTACTAAATGGTCCCGGAGGACCTTTTACTTACTAACCGGTAGTAAATTGACATTAGTACCGGGTTTTAAGCACCCGGTACCAATGGAAGGTAGACGGATGAGCCCTTTTCTTGTAGTGAGTTTTTAGTTAACGAACATGATCAATATGAGGCAGAGGAAAAAATAGAGTTAAAACTGCTTTTAATATTATTTTCATTTTATTAGTTATTATTTTTCATTTTTTAGTTCTATATGTAGATAGCATATTTTAGTTTATGTTTTGTGCAAACTAGTGGAGGCTGATAAGGACATTACCAGGGTGGACACACACTAGTCATCTCTAACTTGCAACGCGAGTTCGGTTCCGATTCAGCCAACAAGGCTGCACCAAAAAGACAATTTCTACCTTATACAACGTCTAGATTAGACACTATTTAATGTGTTGGAAACTTGACAATGAGATGCTTTTGTTAGATTTGGTCCTAGCTCCAGATAACTCATGAATCCAACTGTGTGACCTAGAGAAGGTGTTGTGTCATATGTTTTGGGCCGTGTCCGCAACCCTAGGATGCCCCTCCCTTGTTTATAAACTCAGCAAACGCCACCAGAAGGCTTCGGTTTTGTTTACATCTTTTTTTTCTTCGCGAAAATATACATCAATCATTAATGTTGTAACCATGACGCAAAGCCCTATTACCATGATCTAGGGTCCCTGTCATTATTATTCACGTATGTGGCTGGTGGTGTCTAAGATTGCGTGCGAGCAGGTGCCGTTATTATTCACGTATGCGGCTGATGGTGTCTAAGATTGCGTGCGAGCAGGGGTCTGAGGGGAACCCCTTTTAGAGATTCGGCCCAGGGGTGAACGAGCTTCTCTCAACAGCCTAAGAGAAGATCAGGGTGACACATATTCTTTAACCTACTCACAGAAGTCAACTCCAAGTTTTAACCTACTCACAGGGAAATTCCATTTAACTTTGCCAAGGTTTGAAGCATATATATATATGTACTCTTCTTGAAGACAACCAAAGAGTACCAGAGAGGGAAAGAGATTGTGAGGCTAAGTCGTCGAGAACCACACTACTACAAAAAAAAAAGATTTTTGAAGGTGGCAAAATAAGTTTTCAGAGGCGGTGTTTACATTCGCCTCTGAACAAGTGCTTTTTGTTAATGAGGCATAGTCGGAGGTGAATTTATGTCTGGCTCTGTTAATCAGAAAAAAAATTAAAAAAACAAAAATCCTAGTTGGGCTCGTGGGGAGTCGAGCCTAGGACTTGAGGAGTGCTACTGATGACATCTAACCAATCCAGCTAGAGGCCTGTTTGCTATTGTATTGAAGATATTGCAATGATTGATGGCTTCTACGGATCTAGGGGCCTTTGCCCTCCTTATATATAATACTTGGGGCATGGTTTACATGACAAATCATTGTCTTAATTTTTATCTCCAAACCCTAACTTTTCCAACCTCTTTGCTTTCCTTCTTCGTCTCTACGACGTTTTAGGACGTTCTAAGTGGCCTTCCCGACCTTACAACAACCCTAGGTTCGCAGCCTCCGACGGGGTCCCTCCCGAGATTGTGATCGTAGGCTTTCGCGGCGCCTCTGCTACAGGCGGTCTGACCGGCCTCTACAGGCGGTCTGACCGGCTGCACTCAGGAGCTCCGCCGAGGAGATTCTTGACGACCGCGCGATCTAGCGCTTTCGTGTGTTGACCAGAAGTGCGTCAACATATTTTGGCGACTCCGCTGGGGAAATAAATCTTGTTTTTGAAGACCGATCTACTATCCCTAGCACTATGGGCTTTGACGTTGGAGAAGACAACATTGTGACGGCCTCACTTGAAGATCTTACTGTTGAAGATCATGAGAGGTTTATGGCGCTCCAGAAGCACATCGAGGTGGAGTTCTTGAAGACGTTTCGGAAAGGTCGTGAAGATCGTTCGGCGAAAAGTGTTCGGGACTTCATAATGCCTTCCTTCAAGATGAGTAAGGGGCAAATTGAGGTGATTGACAATGTAAGCACCTCACACTAATGCATCTACTCCTATGACTTCGGGTTTTTAGGATCGTGATGCGTTGTTCGTACAATTATTGGAACGACTCGAAAAACTAGAGGGTAAATCTATAGATACTCACGAATTACCTGAGCGTAATATTTTTTTTGGTATGCCACCGAATTACTTTGCTGGATAGACCCAACCACCACCCAATATGTTCAGAACGAATACAGTCAATGCAAGTGGGCCGGCAGCGGTTGGATCTACAGCCGGTCAGACCGCCAACGCGGCCGGTCAGACCGCGACAGGCGGTCAGACCGCCAGTTTGGGTGGTCAAACAGATTCGACTAATGCTATGGTATTCGTGTCGGAACAACCTTTACCGCTGGCTACTGTTCCAAACTCGGTCTCCGCTGGCCGTGCTGGTCCAGTAGCTACAGCAGGCGCTACTTATTCCACGACTATGCATACTGCGAATTCGGGTGGTATTCCCAATGATGTTTTTAATGCACATAGAGATATGTAGAATAGGCAATCCCTTCACTTGAATAATATGAATTCTATGCAATCTTCGGCTCAACAAAACCCCCAATGGGCCAAATTTACTAGATTCAGGGATGAATTATCTGATGTGATGAGAAATAAGCTAGGTGTTGATTTTGGTAATACTAGAATATATCAAAAACCTTATCATTCTAGCTTTGATACTGTTCCTTTTCCCAATGGGTGGCGCTTGCCTGATTTTGTAAAGTTTAGTGGAGATGATGAGCGCACCACTTGGGAACATGTTAGTCAATATGTAGCTCAACTAGGGGAAGCTGGAAACTATGAAGCATATAGAGTACGTTTGTTCTCATTGTCACTTACCGGTACTGCTTTTGCTTGGTTTTCTTTATTAGCCCCTGGTTCTATCACAAGTTGGAATCAACTAGAGCGTAAGTTCCATGATCATTTTTATAGTGGTAATCATGAGATGAAGTTAGCAGATTTGGCATCGGTTAGACAGGGTCGGGATGAAACTGTCTCTCAATTTATGAGAAGGTTTAAAGACATTAAAAACCGTTGCTTTAATTTGTCTATTTCTGAGGTTGATCTTGCTGGCTTGTGCTTTAGAGGTTTGAAGTCTTCCATTAGAGAGAAGATAGATAATTGTCATAATTATTCGGTTGCACAAGTGCATATTAGAGCTGAAGTAGCTGAAGGCCAAATGAATAAAGAAAAAGAGAGTTTTAAGGCACGTCGGTCCAATGTTCATATAGTTGATTATGAATCCGATGATTCAACCGACGATGATAATGATGTTTATTTATCAGAGTTTGTATGGCCTGCTAATAAGAAAATTGTGTCATGCTCATCTCTTAAGCCGATTCATAAGAATCGGCAAGAAGACATAAAGTTTACTTTTGATGTGTCCAAATATGATCGTATATTTGATGAATTGCATAAATTTGGTTACATCAAGATTTCTCATGCCATACCACCTACGGAAGAATTGAGAAAGCGTGCTTATTGTAAGTTTCATAATTCTTTCTCGCATGCTACTAATGATTGCAATGTCTTCCGTCGACAGGTTCAATCGGCTATTAATGAGAGCCGTTTGAAGTTTCATGAGATGCAAATTGATGAAACCCCTTTTCCGATCAACACCATAGAGTTGCAGTAGCCCAAGGTCCTGGTTCGGCCGCATCAAGCTGAATCTACCAAAGGAAAGAACATGGTGATTGGAGAAGAAAGACCGTCTTCGAAAGAGTCGGTTAGAGAAGTGACTTATGAGAAGACGGCTGATGGTAAAGAGTCATTCAAGGTCACTGTGAAATCCTCTAGACAAAGGGGGCAAGGGTCGGTCATTACTCCTGAACAGCGGGCGCCCGGGTCTAGTCTGCTACAGGCGGTCAGACCGGCTGCGCCAGGCGGTCAGACCGCCTGTCCCCATGGACGCCCAAAGATGCTAATTCCGAAGCGTCCAGAAGTTGGTACTTGGAAGATGAACGTGGCAAAGGAGCAGGGTGTTCAGAAGCCCAAAGTCACGTTCGATATGCTTTTTGATAAGTACACCAAAAAAAAGGACGTTCCAAGCGATCGGCTGATAAAAAAAAGAATGAGATCGCCGATTTAGCATGAGAGGATTCCTTCACCTCCTCGCATGAACATGGATCCGGTGTGGGATGACAATAGAGTGATGTGGGTGCCATATCATTCGACAATCCAGACCGCCTGTCATCCAGAGGCCACAGCCCAGGCGGTCAGACCGCCTGTACAGGCGGTCAGACTGGGTGACGCAGAAGCGCCCGGTGTTTCTTCTTCAAGTTCTTTGGCTCGTGATGGCAAGTCGACATCGGTTCCTACTGCTGAGGACGATGAAGAGCTTGTTGATTACAGTTCTTCTCCGGAGCGCATGAATCTTGATGTGAATGTGCTTCATATGTCCATGAATGGGGACATGCTTTCGGAGGAGGAGGTTGCTCATCTTGATTTTGGTCCCAAGGAAGCTATATTCTAGAAGCTTGAAGCTGAAGACAATCACTTGAAGGCTTTATATCTGAAGGGACATATCAATGGGAAGCCAATCTCGCGGATGTTGGTCGATGGAGGGGCTATTGTGAACTTAATGCCCTATTCTTTGTGCAAGAAGCTTGGTGGTTCAGATTTGGAGCTGATCAAGACCAACATGACCGTCAGCGGCATTGGAGGAGGAGAGCCTATTGGTGCCAAGGGGGTGATTTCTATGGAGCTTACTATTAGGAGCAAGACCTTGGCCACTGCTTTCTTTGTCGCTGAGACTCAAGGTAACTTCAGTTTAATCTTGGGTCGTGATTGGAGTCATGCAAACCAATGCATTCCTTCTACTTTGCATCAATGTTTAATTCAATGGGTAGATAATGATGTAGAAGTTGTGCATGGTGATACTTCTGCTTGTGTTGCTTTAGCTTATAGCTCTTTGCTTGGCATTTATGATGATGTTAGATGTTTGTCAGGCTTAGATCTTTCTGAATTTGAGTTTATCAGCTGTACTAAGAATGGCTTCATTCCTGCTGTCATAAAGCCGATGAACAATCGGTTGAATCATCTCATATGATTTAAATGGATAATCGAGAGTGGTTGCAGCAGAGACTTAAACACTATCGGTCGCATCAAAACGATATGTGTGAAGCCATTGAGGATTTTGATGATATAAGCAAGCTAGGATGTGGTTTTACGTCGGCCGATCCTCTTGAGGAGGTAAACATTGGTGATGGTTTTTCGCCCAGGCCGATGTTGGTAAATAAGAATTTAGATCCTGCTTTTAAATCTGAATTAATAAAGTTGTTAAAAGAGTATGTTGATTGCTTTGCTTGGAATTATCATGAAATGCCTGGTTTAAGTCGAGAGCTTGTTGAGCATCGGTTGCCTATTAAGTCTGGTTTTAGGCCTTATAAACATCCAACTAGGCGTTTTATTCCTGAAATTTATGACCGAGTTAAAGAGGAGATAAATCGGTTATTAGAAGCAAAGTTTATTAGACCTTGTCGATATGCTGAATGGATTTCTAATATTGTGCCCGTGGAGAAGAAAGGGACGGGTAAGATTAGAGTGTGTATTGATTTTAGAAATCTTAATCGAGCTACTCCTAAAGATGAATATTCTATGCCAATAGCCGATATGCTTATCGATGCAGCGTCTGGACATAGATGATTAGCTTTCTTGATGGTAATGCTGGTTACAATCAAATATTTATGGCTGAAGAGGATATATCCAAAACGGCTTTTGTATGTCCAGGTTTTGTTGGTTTGTTTGAGTGGATTGCTATGACTTTTGGTTTAAAGAATACTGGTGCTACTTATCAAAGGGCGATGAATTTAATCTTCCATGATTTGCTTGGTATTATCTTGGAAGTTTATATCGACGATATTGTTGTTAAATCGGCTGGAAGTGGTTCTCATTTGGCCGATTTAAGACTTGCATTGAAAGAATGCGCCGGTATGGTTTGAAGATGAATCCACTCAAATGTGCTTTTGGTGTATCGGCCGGGAAGTTTTTGGGTTTCATAGTTCATGAGAATGGCATAGAGATTGATCCAAAGAAGGCCGACACTATTGGCAAATTGCATGCGCCTAGCTCTAAGAAAGAGTTGCAAAAGTTCTTGGGCAAAGTGAATTATTTGAGAAGGTTTATTTGCAATTTGTCAGGAAAAGTGAATGCTTTTACTCCTTTGCTTCAGTTGAAAGATGATGCTGAATTCACTTGGGGGGCAAAACAGCAAGAGGCGTTTGATGAGATCAAGCATTATTTATCTTCACCTCCGGTTCTTCAGGCACCTAGGAGAGGAGTTCCTTTTAAATTATATATCGCGGCCGAAGAAAGTGTCATTGGTGCTGTTTTGATCCAAGAGACCGAAGGAAATGAATATATTATTGCATATGCAAGTAGAAGATTATTGGACGCCGAAACGCGGTATACTTTCATTGAAAAGTTATGCTTATCATTATATAATGCTTGTACAAAGTTGAGGCATTATTTGTTACTAAATACTTGCATAGTTGCTAGTCACGCCGACATAATTAAATACATGTTGCATAGACCTATATTGAGTGGTAGAATCGGCAAATGGGCTTATGCTTTAATTGAATATGATTTAGTATTTGAGCCATTGAAGTCTATGAAAGGACAAATCGTTGCCGATTTTATTGTTGAACATAGGATTAGTGAATGTAACGCCCCTGGTGTTAATTAACACTAAAACAATGTTTAAGTTAAGCTAAGCATGATTCAAAAGTCAAATTAAGGGAAATAAGGAAAAATTTCACAAATTGAGTCAAAAACCATTCAAATGAAGCAATAAAGAAAAATTTGAAAACTTCCTAAGAACTTAAAAAAGTGCAAATGTGAAAGTTGGAGAAGAAGTCAAACCAAGAAACTTCCTTGTTCAAACCATGGCCTAAAAATGCTTGGAAGCATCTCAAAATTAAAACCCTAAACTAGGAATTTGAAATTTCCAATTCAAATTCAAAGCTGAAATGGAATCTTAGCCAAATCTCAAGATTTTACCACAGAACATCAAAATCTCCAAAAAGCAAAGTTGTACATCTTCACATTCCTGAACTTTGCCTCCTTGGGCACTTTGGCCAATTTTGCCATTTAGCCCCTCGAATTTCAGAAATTTCAGAATCTACACATGCACTGGAGCTGAGCTTGGGATATGTTGTTAGGGTGATTATCATTAGCTTAATGCGCAAAGGGTGCACAAAAATTACCAGCGGAATTAGGGTTATGATTTTCCAAACATATACCCTGCTGTTTTGGCAAATAAATCACAGAACATAATTTACTCAGTGAAAAATCATCTCCTTCACACAGGGACTTAATCAAGACATTAGAAACCTTAGAAAAATAAAAATGGTAATTTTTGGACACTGGAAAATGGTTAAATAATTTTTGGTGGTTTAAACATGGTGAAATTCCACAAAAATAACCATAAATCAAAATCACATGCAAACTTGCAGAGAGGTCACCCTTGGTACCCTAAGTCACCGTGCCAAGTGGTTTGGACAAAAACCTTGTAATTGTTTTTGTAGGATTTTAGTTTGATTTTAGGCAAAAAGATAAGAACATTTCTAATAAATTATAGAAAAATTATCTTGAGCCAAATTTTGGGCTAAGCTCCTGCCTTGGCATGAGTAAGCCTCTGGTCAAATGGCACCTAAAAATAATATTCCTAAGTTCACCTTTGGAATAATAGAAAAGGGACTTGAATGGTAGAAAAGAGAAGGAAAAGAAAAGAAGAGAAGAAAAAGAAAAGAAAAGAGAAGAAAAAGAAAAGAAAAGAGAAAAACCTAAAACTCTAAAATAAAAGTAAAGGTTCAAAATGAAAAGGATATATTCACTTATAATTAATGTTTATCCTTTCCAATTCACTAACCAAGATTTAAATAAACCCTAACTATTAAATCTCGATACTTAAGCATTTCATGCATTCGTGTAGATTCGGGTCTCGCCGACGGAGTCTACGAGCTAGTCCCTGCTGCCGAGGAGATCGCCCAGGAGTCCGAGGTGAACGTGGTGCACGTGGATCCGAGCCCCGAGCAGGAGTACCGCTTCGAGCCGGAAGGCAAGCCCCGGAGCACAACCTAACTTTACTTACGCGTTTTATTTGATTATATGTTTGTGCATTTAAGTTTCAAGGAGTTGAATGAAACCCTAGATTGCATGATCATAGGTTCCTTTGATTGAACACTAGTATATTAGGTTCGATAGTCGCTATGCATAAGACCGATAGAAGTCGAGTGTTTTCCGACACTCGCGAGATATAGGAGTTGTATGCCTACTCATATCAGAAACACTAGAGATGATGGACGGATGATTGTAGATACCCGTCTATCGATGTTTTAAGTGGAAACATGTGGTACTTTTGTGTCAAGCGTTTGAACGTACCACACATATGCACGGTTTATGGGACCGGTAAGTCCCGGTATCCGATTGATGCGAGCAGGTCCGACAGCTCTCTGTCTTGGAAACGTTATCCCATGGGCACATGAGGGTAGTTGCGTGAGTCCCAGTAGTGGTAAACCTTTACCCTGAGGCAGTGGGACTCGGGAGCCACTCACAGAGAGAGGAGAAAGGATTGGGGTGTGTTGGCATTTCCAACCATTCCGTATGTTTGGGTTTTCCCTGGCCAGGTAGTAAATTCGGTTCGAACTGTCCGCTTCTCGCGGTTAATGAGACTGCTTGACCGATGTATGACATATTATGAAGTGAAACTTGGAAGGATGAAATCTTTGTATGGAATAATTGTATTGCAAAACTTGAGTGTTTAGCTAGGTTCACCTAGAATGGATAGGCTAAAGAGATTAAAATGAAAATGAAGAAATTAGAAATCAGCTTAGTCGCTTTTGGCAAAAGAACCCCACTAGCCAAACAGCCTCTCATCTTAGGAGTTGGTGATGTAGTGATCACCAGTCGGTTAAGTCTTGTTGAGTATAACTAGTATACTCAGCCTTGCTTGTGGCTTAAATTTTCAGGACCGTCCCCTCAGGAGGTAGCTGCCTCTATGGCTTGGGCCTCCCAGCTTCCTCCTGGTTACAGCATCGAGTGGGAGCCGACCTCTCCCGAGGATCGTGAGGAGTAGCGTCACGGCTGACTTCATCGTGACGATACTATGGATCGTCGCTAGTATCTCGTTTATTTTCCGCTGCATGAACTCAAACTATTTACTTATCATTTTAATTTGGTTGTAATAACTCTAAGACTTGTTGTAATTTGAATTGTGGAATGATGTGATCTTTGGAACTCACCTTCGAGTGAGTGTATGGACGGACGATCTTCAGTAGCCGTTGGTCGAGCTTGACTCGACGGTCGAATCCGCACTTGGGAACATTTCCGTGTATTAGCACCAATGGAAGGTGAAATATACTTAAGTGGGCCCATTTCTCGGGTGAGATCGCTACAGCTGGTATCAGAGCCGACGTTCATACGCACCAAAGAAAGCATCAGACCCTAACCTATGTTTTCTAAAATAAAATCTACCAAACCCCGTTTCCATTGCGCCTAAGCAAATGGAATGAAACGTATAGGAACGTTAAGGAGAAAACTAGTACGTGAAGTCCTTAAGGGTTAAGGGTTGCGTTTTGTTAGGTGGCATAGTCTAACTTAGGATTGATGTTTGCTCTTCCATGAAACCCAATCTTAAAAGGCTTTCGTCGAAAATCCTCTGACTGCTACGTAAAGTTACGAGTAGGAGTCCGACTAGATCTATGGAGAGAGACGCGTCTATGCCTAGCCACCGGCACTAACTCCGACAGTCAAGTCTGACTTAAGATGTGAGGACGTTAGGTCTTGCATGCATCTCTTAACCAAAATCGGAATAATAATAAACTTAAGACAGTCGAAACCCAACCGATCAAATCAATGCTTAAACGACCTTAATTAAAAGCTTAAGCATGTTCTTTACCTTCAGTTTCTCCCAGTTTCTTCTTTAGTCTTTTTTTTGACTCATGGTACTCACCTCTGAATTTTTGTTCAGATGGCCGTTCCCAGTCACCTTGCTGGCGCGAACAAGAAGGTGGAGTGCCAGGACTGCCTCAGCTGGGAGGGGTTCCCGTCCCTCTTTTGTAAGATTCTGAAGGAGGTTGGCTACCCGTCTCCGCCGGTTTACTTTGGCAGAGTATGCGGAGCGTGGTGTGACTCGGTGCAGTGTCTGCATGGAGGCACCGGTGCACCCCGAGCACCCCGACTGGCCTAGGCTGGGAGTTGTGGTGCATGGCCACCGCTTTCCGGACACTTGGGACCTGGCCGCTTTCGCAGGGCTGAACCAGTTCACTTCACAGCATCACGACTTGGTGGATAACACTTTGGTTGGTTTCCTGCCCTCAGCCCGCAGGGATGACCCTCAGTGGTTGTCACGTTACTTGGCTTCTCCGCAGTTGTTCCTGGAGTTCCCCCGGAACGCACCGGCTTTCTTTGCTAGCTGGATGAAGGCCAGCATCCGCATGGCAGAGCTACTCAAGATGTCTCAGGATTCTCTGCTCGACTTTGCCGATGCGATGGTGAGAGTGTCCGCGGATAAGGACATAGCCGGGATCTGCACTTCTTTGGACATGGCTGCCAAAGATACTCAGATCCGGGATTTACAGGCTCGCATTGCGGAGCTTACCATGGAGAAGGAGCACTGTGCTCACCAGGTGGAGGTGTTGACGGATGCACTTGAGGAGGCACAGGCGGAGTTGCACGAGGCTAATGCCGAGATGGTTGAGTTGGAGGCTCATATGGAGGTTCCCGAGGGGGACGAGGCTGAGGACGAGGCAGAGGATGATGCCAAGTCCGAGCTGGATGACGAGGAGTTACCCCCAGTTCAGCCACCACTTTCCCCCACCGTGAGCCGTACTTCGGTGAACGACGTGGACGACTTCTAGAGCGTTGAGTTAGAGATTAGGTACTCTTCAGCATGGCTTTTCCGTGTCACGTGGAGTTAGCTAGTTGAAGATGAGTAATCTCCTTGTATCTCATGTCATGTTTCCCTTCGCATTTGGTGTAACATCTTACTTAGAATGTGTTGTCAGCATGTGTTGTAATGGAATCGTTGAACCATGTCTTGATTAATGAAGTTGCTCATTCTATGAAATTTCGCTTTTTATGCCACGTCTTTTGTAACATTGAGATTGTCTCTTAATCATGCCTGTCGCTTCTCTTATGAGTAAGTTGTGATTCATGTGATTAATGGAGACTCGATCATGCAGATGGCAGGACCTACGACCCGACTGACTCCGGGTGGTTTCGGGACAAATCAAGGCTCAACTAGTGCCCCGAATCAGCAGGTCCCGCCACAGCAGCAGCCACCACCTGCCCCTCCACTGCCAAATTGGCAGCAGATGATGGCTATGCACGCAGAGGTCATGAGGACTATGCAGCAGCAGATACAATTGCAGCAGCAGCAGTTGGCCCAGAACATGAACATCGGTGCTCAGCGTCAGAGTGGCCGTAATGCCCCGCCTGCTCAGGTTGCACGATTTGAGGACTTTCTGGGTACTCAGTCCCCGGTGTTCTCTAAAGCTACTGAGCCCATGGAGGCTGACGCGTGGATTCGGGCTATTGACTCGAAGTTTGCTATCCTGGCTATCCCTTGCTCTGAAGAGCGCAAGGTCACTTTCGCCGCACAACAGCTTCGCGGTCCGGCTTTGGTTTGGTGGGAGACTTATCGTGGCATGCTCCCCGGCGAAACTGTGCTTACTTGGCAGAACTTCAAGGATGCGTTCAAGGCGCATCCCATTCCTAAGGGTCTTGTTGAGAGGAAGTTGAGGGAGTTCCTGACCCTGACTCAGGGCACTCACACGGTGTATCAGTACGCCCAGGCTTTCAACAACCTCTGTCAGTACGCGGGACATCATGCTGACAGTGATGATAAGAAGAAGGAGAGGTTCCGTATGGGGCTCAGCACCAAGTTGCATGAGAGGCTGCTCAACATCAAGCCTGCCACTTATGCTGACTTGGTCAATGTGGCTATCGCTCAGGAGGACGCCATTATGACCCATAGAGCCGATAAGAAGAGGAAGGCTCCTGTTGTCTCTGCCAGTGGCGGTAAGCCGCAGAGCTTCCGTATTGTTCCTCCACAGGGACAGCAGCGTACGGGGCAGTCTGGCCGCTGGGTGGTTAACCCTCCTCAGCAGGGTGGTTCTCGTTTCCCACCACAGCAGTTACAGCAGCAGAAGACCCCGATGAAGCAGCAGCCAGCTCAGCCTGGAGCTGGGTATTCTTGCTACCGTTGCGGCAGTACCAGTCACTTCATCAGGGACTGTCCCCAGGGCAAGCAGCAGAACAATGGCAACCAGCCAAACAAGGGCAAGTTGCAGAAGATTCACGTCAAGCAGAGAAGGGTCAACTTCACCACCTTGACTGACCTTCCCGAGGGAGCACCAGTGATGACGGGTAAATTTCTGATTCATAACCAACCTGCAGTCATTCTCTTTGATTCTGGTGCCACTCATAGTTTCATAAGTCCAAGATATGCTAAGAAATGTGGGTTAAATTGCTTATCTACAAATGCGGCCTACAAAATAATAACCGCAGGAGGAAACTTGAATTCAAATCATGTGGCGCGGAAGGTGCCAATTAAACTGGGTAGTAGGGTTATCTTGACCGACCTGATTCTTTTAGAACTGGATGGGATAGATATAATCTTGGGAGCTAATTGGATGGCACAGCACAAGGTTGTGCTAGACGTTGCCGAGAGAATTGTTGATATCAACTCACCTACACATGGATCTACCACACTCTATCTTCCGTCTCCCAATTCCTTGAGCTCATGTGTTTTTGTCATGACTGAACCCAAGCTTGAAGACATTCCTATTGTCTGTGAGTTCCCCGATGTCTTCCCAGACGACTTGCCTGGAATGCCACCGGATAGGGACATTGAGTTTGTTATCGAGCTACAACCTGGTACCGCACCGATTTCTAAAAGACCCTACAGAATGCCACCCGCAGAATTGGGAGAGATGAAAACTCAACTCCAAGATTTACTGGACAAGGGTTTCATTCATCCGAGTACATCACCTTGGGGTTGTCCTGCCATATTTGTCGAAAAGAAGGATCACACGTTGAGGATGTGTATTGACTACCGGCCTCTCAATGCGGTCACCATAAAAAACAAGTACCCTCTTCCCCGCATTGATGTATTGTTCGATCAACTCGCCGGAGCCAAGATATTCTCAAAAATTGATCTTCGTTCCGGATATCATCAAATCAAGATTCGTCCTTGTGATATTCCCAAGACGGCTTTCTCGACCCGCTATGGACTTTATGAATTCTTGGTTATGTCGTTCGGGCTGACTAATGCTCCTGCTTATTTCATGTATCTCATGAATTCGGTGTTCATGCCCGAGCTGGATAAGTTCGTAGTGGTTTTCATTGATGATATTCTTGTCTATTCCAAGAATGAGGAAGAGCATGCCGAGCATCTCCGCATTGTTCTTCAACGACTCCGTGGCATTTTGGCTGGATAGTGTGAAGTTCCTAGGTCACACTGTTTCTAAGGATGGTATCTCGGTGGATCCTACGAAAGTGCAGCAAGTAATGGACTGGAAACCTCCTACCTCTGTCCACGAAATCCGAAGCTTTCTGGGTTTGGCCGGATATTATCGTCGTTTTATTCCGGATTTCTCGCGAGTTGCCAAGCCAATGACCGAGCTATTGAAGAAGGGGTAGAAATTCGTGTGGGATGAGAAGTGTGAAGAGGCATTCCGCACATTGAGGAAATTGTTGACCTCAGCTCCTGTTCTGACCCAACCGGATAGCACCAAACCCTACGATGTCTATTGCGATGCTTCAGGCACCGGACTCGGTTGTGTTCTTATGCAAGAGAATCGAGTTATTGCTTATGCTTCATGTGCTCTCCGTCCCCATGAGCTGAATTACCCCACTCACGACCTTGAATTGGCAGCCGTGATTCACGCTCTGAAAATATGGAGGCACTATCTTATAGGAGTTCCTTGCAATGTGTATACCGACCACAAAAGTCTCAAGTACGTCTTCACTCAGGATAACTTGAATATGAGGCAACGAAGATGGCTGGAGTTGGCAAAGGATTATGATATGAGTTTGCACTATCAGCCCGAAAAGGCGAATGTGGTTGCGGATGCCTTGAGCCGCAAGTCTCATTGCCATTGTCTTTCGGTCGAATCGTATGCCGACACTCTATGCCACGAGTTGGCGAAACTCAATCTCGAGATTGTTCCGCACGGTTATTTAAACAACATATCTCTCGAGTCCACATTGCACGATGAGATCTTTCTGGCCCAGCAGACCGATAAAAAGGTCGGAGTTATTCGGGAGGAGCTGGCCAAAGGAACGGAGGAATGGTATAATTGTTTCCGTCAGGATGCCCGAGGCATGATATGGTTTGGGAACCGTATCGTCGTGCCTAAAGATCCGGAATTACGGAAGAAAATTTTGAGTGAAGCTCACCACTCTAAGTTCTCTATTCACCCTGGCAGCAATAAAATGTACCAAGATATGAAGAAAACTTTTTGGTGGACCAAGATGAAAATGGATATTGCTCGGTTTGTATCCGAGTGTGACACTTGCCGGAGGGTAAAAGCTAGTCATCTAAAGGCGGCTGGAACTCTTCAACCTTTGTCTATACCATCATGGAAATGGGAGGACATCAGTATGGATTTCATTGTTGGCCTTCCCAAGACCGCACGAGGGCACGATTCTATATGGGTCATTGTGGACAGGCTCACAAAGACCGCTCACTTTATTCCGATCAACACCACCTATGCCGTCAAAAAGTATGCCGAGATCTATCTCAACCAAATTGTACGTCTGCACGGGGTGCCTAGAACAATCATTTCGGACCGAGGTCCGCAGTTTGTGGCAAGGTTCTGGGAGCAGCTCCATGCATCTCTCGGCACAAAGCTTATTCGAAGCTCGGCTTACCACCCGCAGACGGATGGGCAGACCGAGCGGGTAAATCAAATCCTTGAAGACATGCTTAGAGCTTGTGTTTTTCACTATGAAGCAAGTTGGGATAAATGCCTGGCTATCGCCGAGTTCTCATACAACAACAGTTACCAAGCAAGCTTGAAAATGGCCCCTTTCGAAGTCTTGTATGGGAAAATGTGTCGGACTCTGTTATGTTGGTCTCAGCCTGGAGAGCGAGAAATATACGGACCCGACCTGGTGATTGAAGCCGAAGAGCAAGTCAGGGTTATTCGGGAAAACCTCAAAGCCGCTCAGTCTCGTCAGAAGAGTTATGCCGATCGCCAAAGAATGCCTCTCAAATTCGCAGTCGGTGATCATGTGTACCTTAAGGTCTCACCAACTCGGGGAGTCCAAAGGTTCGGAGTAAAGGGAAAGCTTGCACCCCGTTACGTCGGACCTTATGAAATCATTGAGAAATGTGGATCCGTGGCTTATCGTCTACGACTTCCCGACAAACTTTCAGCCGTGCACAATGTCTTTCATATCTCACAACTCAAGAAGTGTATTCGAGTTCCGACTGAAGTCGTGGAACAAGAAGACGTGGAAGTTGAGCCCGATCTGACCTACGTTGCTCAACCTCTCAGAGTCCTTGACCAAAAAGAAAGGCACACAAGAAGGAGCTCAGTTAAAATGTATAAAATTCAGTGGGTTCATCACACTGAAGAAGAGGCAACATGGGAGACCGAGGAATATCTCAATCGCCATTATCCTGGATTTCTCACCACCCCACCAGGTACCGCATGTTCCGCACTTTCTAGCATTCCCGAATCTCGGGACGAGATTCTTTTTAAGGGGGGTAGGCTGTAACACCCCTGGTGTTAATTAACACTAAAACAATGTTTAAGTTAAGCTAAGCATGATTCAAAAGTCAAATTAAGGGAAATAAGGAAAAATTTCACAAATTGAGTCAGAAACCATTCAAATGAAGCAATAAAGAAAACTTTGAAAACTTCCTAAGAACTTGAAAAAGTGCAAATGTGAAAGTTGGAGAAGAAGTCAAACCAAGAAACTTCCTTGTTCAAACCATGGCCTAAAAATGCTTGGAAGCATCTCAAAATTAAAACCCTAAACTAGGAATTTGAAATTTCCAATTCAAATTCAAAGCTGAAATGGAATCATAGCCAAATCTCAAGATTTTACCACAGAACATCAAAATCTCCAAAAAGCAAAGTTGTACATCTTCACATTCCTGAACTTTGCCTCCTTGGGCACTTTGGCCAATTTTGTGATTTAGCCCCTCGAATTTCAGAAATTCAGTTCAAAACAGGGATTTACCCCCTTTTGAATTACGGCCAAATTTTCAACTCTTTCTTCAATTTCCAGTGCAGGGACATGTCTCATGAAATTCTAAACAATTTTCATGTTGGAAGATTTTCGAGCTACGTTCAAAATTTTGGAATTTGAGCCATGCCAATCAGTTGACCTTTGCACCGCCCACGGCGCGCTCACGGGTTGCCAGCGCCGCGCCCGCGCGTGCCGCGCTCGCCGTCGGCTGCCTCCTGCCGCCGTCCGGCCTCGACAGCGCCGACCAATGGCACCGTTGCATGTCCCCGCACGCGGTGCACGCGTCTGGCCGGGTCTCATGGCCTGAGAGGCACTGTAGCGCTGACTCCGCGCTCGCCGTCGCGTCGCCGCCGCGGACCGCCGGATATTGCCGCCGCCGCCGTTGCCCACCGGTCCACAGTGCGACTTTCGCGCCCCCGCGTGCTCCTTTTCCTCGCCCTGTCTCTTCTCGCCTCGCCCACGCGCGCCTGCCGCCTGCAGCACGCCTGCGCGCGCGCGTTGACGCCGCGCACGGCGCCAACACGGCCGCGACAAGCCCCTGCCGCCGCGACAGCTCACCGAGCTGCCCCAGCCTCCATCCCGTGCTTCCCGAGCACCCTTCCACTCCCCTCTCACTCCTACTTAAGCTCCCAACAGTTCCCCTCTCTTCCACGCCGGAAAAACACTCGCCGGAGCTCGCAGAGGCGCCGCCGAGCTCGCTCTCGTGGGCAGCCCTCTCCACTGCTCCTCCGGCCAAACCGAGGCTCTCACGAGCTTCCCCATCCTCCATTGCCACTCCTCGACCAACCCCCGACCCCTTTCCGCCACCGCAGCCACCGGCGTAGCTCGCCGGAGTTCACAGAGCTTCCGCCGCCGAGCCCGCGCACGTGGACAGCCCGCTCCACTCCTCCTCCGGCCGAACCGAGGGCACCAACAGCTTCCTCGTGCCACGCTGGTGCTCACCGACCACTTCCCCGACCTTCTTCGACCCCGACGTCGCCGGTCGCCGCTCGCCGGAGCAAGCCGAGCCGCCACCGCCGTCGTTGACCTCGATTCCGGCCATCCCCGACCTCGAGACCTAGCTCAAACGAACCACGGTGAGCCCCTCTCCGTTTTCCCCCACTTCCCCGGCCCGGAGTCGCCGCCGTTTGGCCGGCGTAACCACGCCGGCGAACTCGAGGGCCTAACTGCGTCTTCAATCTCTTTCCAGGGGGCCGAGCGCAAAATGTAGGGACCTCGTTGTAAGGGATTCAAAACTTCTAGGGTTCCTCGCGTAAAATAGATTCTATATTTTAGGGTTAATTCGCTGAGATCTTCAAAAATTCATAGAAAATCGTAGAAAAATCAGAAAAATGCCAAACCAATTTTGTAGTGACCAGTGGATCTAGAAGGCCAACTTCTTCCTTTGCACCTCACTCAGTTGAGCTGTAGATTTTGAAATATAAATTCATTTCAGTTTGAGCACTTTTCATCATAGTTCAAAATCTACACATGCACTGGAGCTGAGCTTGGGATATGTTGTTAGGGTGATTATCATTAGCTTAATGCGCAAAGGGTGCACAAAAATTACCAGCGGAATTAGGGTTATGATTTTCCAAACATATACCCTGCTGTTTTGGCAAATAAATCACAGAACATAATTTACTCAGTGAAAAATCATCTCCTTCACACAAGAACTTAATCAAGACATTAGAAACCTTAGAAAAATAAAAATGGTAATTTTTGGACACTGGAAAATGGTTAAATAATTTTTGGTGGTTTAAACATGGTGAAATTCCACAAAAATAACCATAAATCAAAATCACATGCAAACTTGCAGAGAGGTCACCCTTGGTACCCTAAGTCACTGTGCCAAGTTGTTTGGACAAAAACCTTGTAATTGTTTTTGTAGGATTTTAGTTTGATTTTAGGCAAAAAGATAAGAACATTTCTAATAAATTATAGAAAAATTATCTTGAGCCAAATTTTGGGCTAAGCTCCTGCCTTGGCATGAGTAAGCCTCTGGTCAAATGGCACCTAAAAATAATATTCCTAAGTTCACCTTTGGAATAATAGAAAAGGGATTTGCAACCATTCCGTATGTTTGGGTTTTCCCTAGCCAGGTAGTAAATTCGGTTCGAACTGTCCGCTTCTCGCGGTTAATGAGACTGCTTGACCGATGTATGACATATTATGAAGTGAAACTTGGAAGGATGAAATCTTTGTATGGAATAATTGTATTGCAAAACTTGAGTGTTTAGCTAGGTTCACCTAGAATGGATAGGCTAAAGAGATTAAAATGAAAATGAAGAAATTAGAAATCAGCTTAGTCGCTTTTGGCAAAAGAACCCCACTAGCCAAACAGCCTCTCATCTTAGGAGTTGGTGATGTAGTGATCACCAGTCGGTTAAGTCTTGTTGAGTATAACTAGTATACTCAGCCTTGCTTGTGGCTTAAATTTTCAGGACCGTCCCCTCAGGAGGTAGCTGCCTCTATGGCTTGGGCCTCCCAGCTTCCTCCTGGTTACAGCATCGAGTGGGAGCCGACCTCTCTCGAGGATCGTGAGGAGTAGCGTCACGGCTGACTTCATCGTGACGATACTATGGATCGTCGCCAGTATCTCGTTTACTTTCCGCTGCATGAACTCAAACTATTTACTTACCATTTCAATTTGGTTGTAATAACTCTAAGACTTGTTGTAATTTGAATTGTGGAATGATGTGATCTTTGGAACTCACCTTTGAGTGAGTGCATGGACGGACGATCTTCAGTAGCCGTTGGTCAAGCTTGACTCGACGGTCGAATCCGCACTTGGGAACATTTCCGTGTATTAGCACCAATGGAAGGTGAAATATACTTAAGTGGGCCCATTTCTCGGGTGAGATCGCTACAGCGAACAACTTGATTTAAATGTCGACTATATTGCTTTTACTCCATGGACATTGTATTTTGATGGATCGGTTTGCAAAAGTGGTTGTGGAGTTGGTGTTATTCTTATATCACCAAATGGTGTTGTTTTTTAGGCTCTTAATCGATTAGATCATAAATGCACTAATAACCAAACCGAATATGAAGATTTATTATTCGGGTTGGAGATTTTACATGATATGGGAGTAAAGCATGTTGAAGCATATAGAGATTCTCTTTTGGTAGTGCAGCAAGTACCTAAGGTTTGTCAATGTTTAGATGGATTTTTGAATGCTTATCTTGATAAGTGTTTAGATATTATATCTTGCTTTGATGAATTTGTCATTTATCATGTACCAAGAGAAGAGAATCCTAGAGCTAATGCGTTGGCACAGCAAGCGTCAGGCTATAATGTTCAGAAAATAAATTCTCATGAAAAGAGGCCGATGTTTCGTGAAGCCAACGTTTCTGCTCTGGAACAGGCGGTTCAACCACCTGTTACAGCCGGTCTAACCGCCAGTACAGGCGGTCTGACCGTCTGCACCTCTGAAAACACCGATTCGGCTGTTAATGATTTTCAATCTATTGTGGCCGATGTTGGTGATTGGAGGGAGCCTCTGATGAAGTATTTGCAGGATACTAGCAGGTCAGTGGATCGAAAAGTCCGACGATGGGCTTTCAAGTTTACTTTGATTGATGGTGAACTATATTGTCAGACCATGGACGGATTGCTTTTGAAATGTTTAGATCCTGATCAAGCTAGGTTGGCTATGGCAGAGGTTCATGAAGGAATTTGTGGTACGCATCAATGTGCTCGAATGATGAAGTGGCTCCTTAGGCGGGCTTGCTTTTATTGGCCTACAATGATAGCCGATTGTTTTCGTTACCACAAAGGATGTGAAGAGTGTCAAAAGTTCGGGGATATTCACATTACACCTGCTGCGTTGATGCATCCGATCATTAAGCCATGGCCATTTAGAGGATGGGGTTTAGATTTTGTTGGTAAGATTCATCCTCCTTCATCCAAGGGTCATTGTTTTGTGATTGTGGCTACTGATTATTTCACCAAGTGGACTGAAGCAATTCCCCTCAAGAACATGACACATCGGGAGGTGATTGAGTTTATTACTGAGCATATTATTCATAGATTTGGGATTCCTCAAACATTGACGACGGATCAAGGGACATCATTTGTTTCTAAGGAGGTACGTGTGTTTGTTGGATCATATGGTATTAAATTGCTCAATTCATCTCCATATTATGCTCAAGCCAATGGTCAAGCCGAGTCTAGCAATAAGATTTTGATCAAGCTCATAAAGAAGAAGATTGAAGATCATCCTAAGCGGTGGCATGAGGTATTATCTGAAGCATTATGAGTGCATCATATTTCTAGACATGGTGCTACTAAGGTTACTCCATTTGAGCTTGTCTATGGTCAAGAGGCTGTTTTGCCCGTCGAGGTAAATCTGGCTGCTTATAGATTGGCTAAGCAAAATGATCTTGATGCTAGCACATATTATGCTTTGATGATGGATAATATTGATGATGTGACTGATAAGCGTTTGGAGGCCTTGGAGAAGATTGAAAAGGATAAAAGAAGAGTGGCTCGAGCGTATAACAAGAAGGTAAAACTCAAATCCTTTCAAGATGGTGATTTAGTGTGGAAGACTATTTTACCTATAGGAACAAAGAGCAACAAATTTGGTGAATGGTCGCCGAATTGGGAGGGACCATATCGTATTGTGAAGGTTTGTTCTGGGAATTCCTATATGGTGGAGACTTTGCGAGGATTTCAGTTGCCAAGGGCACTCAATGGGAAGTACTTGAAGAAATGTCATCCAAGTGTTTGGCAACATGCTTGAAAGGATATGGCCGATATGTGATATCGCCCTTAGGGAAAAAATGGCCGACAATAGAGGGTCGTCCTTAGTCTGGTTAAATATTTTGTGGTAAACAAAGTTTTACTAAAAAACAGGGGGCATATGTTGACGACCAAAAATGGCTTAAAGCCGATCAGGCTGGGACAGCCGGTCTAGACCGCCTGTACACGCGATGAGACCGGCTTGGCCCTGTAGCCGGTCTGGCAATGTGCCATACGGTCTAACCGCCTGTCACAGGCGGTCTGACTGCCTGTCCCCGATTCCGAGTAGAATCAGGTTTTTACGCGTTTTTAGATCTGTACAAGGAGTTCCTTGCGGGGCAAGACCTCCCCACCCTATAAATATAAAGGGTCATGGCTGATTGATGACCTCTACCCAATCGTACAAATCATTGTCTTACTTTTATCTCCAAATCCTAGCTTTTCCAACCCCTTTGCTTTCCTTCTTCGTCTCTACGACGTTTTAGGACGTTCTAAGTAGCCTTGCCGACCTTAGAACAACCCTAGGTTCGCAGCCTCCGACGGGGTCCCTCCCGAGGTTGTGATCGTAGGCTTTCGCGGCGCCTCTGCTACATGCGGTCTGACCAGCCCCTACAGGCGGTCTGACCGGCTGCACTCAGGAGCTCCGGCGAGGAGATTCTTGACGACCGTGCGATCTAGCGCTTTCGTGTGTTGACCAGAAGTGCGTCAACACATGGCTTGCCATACTGGTGTTACCAACAGGTACTAAACATCAATTTACGCATTAATATATCACGTGACTTGTGACTCAAAATGGTACTAAATGGCTCCCCATTTAGTATAGGAAATGTGGTCAACTCTATCTTTTTCCTACTAAACACGTCCAGCTCAATAAACTCCAGATCCAAAATTACCCAAGATTTGGAGTCCAACCCATGTTCTTCCTAGAGCTCCTCAAGGGGTGCTCCAAAACACAATGATAAACATGTAGTTGGAGGATAATTAGTCACCAATGTGCCCTCGTTACCCACATATGTCGCTCGCTACACACCGTACCCTTTTACTAAAAAATAAGACGCTGCCCCCTCCCCCTCCTTTGCTGTTGCAGTACCATATCGTATGGTACTATAGTGTTGCGGCACCGAAGCACACCTAAAAAACTGTAGCAGGGCGAGATAATCATTCCCCGCCTAAACCTTCCCTTTCTTACAGTTTGATATATGAATTTGCCAAACAAGTACAATAGATCCTGAAGTTGCAAATCTTGGATTTTTTTTTATTATTGATCTTAGAGTTGGAGTGCTCTCAAACACGACCAAAAGCCCATTTTTCAGCTAGTGTGCACACCATTGAAATTTCTCATAATGACACTAAAAATTAGGTCATGGATAGTTTCTGGGTTTAGAGCTTAAGTTTTTACTACCATTTAGAGTCGTCACCAAAAATTACCATTTGAAGGATTGGAAGCTGGGGGATCAGTTACTCGGATTTGGATCTAGACCCAAGGCAGTGACACTTTGGTTCGGCTGGGCATCTGTAATTTCGTTATCCCAGAATTCTTCGACAGTTTTGTACGGCCCAGAATCATGGACAAAGAAATCGTAGGTGCCTCTAAATTCTGGGAGGGTGCCGATCTTGTGGCGTGCATCAGCGGTGAGCTCCCAGTCAAATATGTCAAGGTTCTCTCGCATCCTCTTCTGGTTGAAGCTCTTCGGGATTACGCAGTCGCCCTGCTCGTACACCCACCTAATGCACACCTGCACCTTGCATTGGTTAGTAGATTATAAAATAGAAGGGTCGGTATATACAAATTTTATATATAGACTTTTTTTAGATTTAAAAGATCAATTGCTTGGTTATCAGAACATATTTATTTTACATCCTTGTTTGTACTATGAGGGTGAAGGTATATCTCGTGCATGGCAGCAGTAGGCTCACTGTATAAACGTCATAATACATACTCGCTCCGTATAAAAATATTTCTAGTTGTTGACTTTTCTTATAAATTTTGACTGTTCATTGTATTCACAATTTTATTGTAAATAAAAAATTAAGTCATGCTTAAAATACTTTTAATAATAAAGAGTCACAAATAAAGTTAATGATACGTATTTAATTTAATGAAGAAGGCGAATATTGAAACGTCGTGATCAAAAGTCCACAGGGACGATACGGAGAGAGTAAAAGGTTTACTCATATACATGGTCTATAGATTCGTATACGATATGTATTTTGGGTGGTATCGTTAATTCCCTTTGCCTGAGGTATGTATAGGGAAAAGTTTATTTTTCACCCTCCAACTATTACAAAAGTCTGATTTTCAACCCACAACAACAAAACCGGATACTAAACACCCTCCAACTATCCAAACCATGCAAAATTGGCCCTTTGGGTGGTTTTGAAGGTGGTTTTGTATTTTCCAAAAACAATTAAAAAATAATTTTGTATTAGAAAATCATAACTAATTTATTTTGAACTAGAAAAATTAGAATTTGGTGCAAATGTTTTTCTAAAAATGTGACCTACATGTTGGTGAACCATTAGAAGTTATTTGCATATTATTTATTTTTATTCTAATTATTTTTTAAAAAAACAATAAGACACTAGTAATTTAAATATATAATATCCAAATAACATTAAATGGTGCGCCGATAGGTTGGTTACATTTTAAGAGAACTTTTAGCACCGATTTTATATTTGGGTCCAAAATGAATTAGTTTTGATTTTTTAAGTTTAAATAATATTTCTGCTATTTTTAGAAAAATCCAAAACCACCCTCAAAACCACCTAAAGGGTCAATTTTGCATGGTTTGGATAGTTGGAGGGCCTTTAATATCTGGTTTTGTAGTTTGAGGTTGAAAATCAGACTTTTATAACAGTTGAGGAGTGAAAAATAGACTTTTCCCGCATGTATATCCCTGTTGTTACTGCAAGCGATTTTTAGAGGAGTTACCTGAGCGACGGTTTTGCCCATGTCCTGTGCGATCTGCTTTAGAATAGGGCCGTCCATGACATAATTGTTGGCCCATGGCGCTCCTTGCCACCCAACGGAGAGTAGGCGCAGAGCTGGATCCCTTTCTCACTGCAGAACGCCCTCAGTTTGTTCTGCCGGCAGTACGGGTGCACCTCCACCTATTCGTTCAAACGAAACGTGTGCAAAACAATCACCTCAAAATCAATAAAAACAAAGACATAAATAATGAACAAAAATGGAAAAAAATAGATATTTATGGATTTCCTCTACATCTCAAGACAATTTAATCAGTAACATTAATTGGCAGTAGTAGACTAGTGGGAAAAAGAGAAGAAGCCTATAGGGAGCTGAGGGACCATTTACAGATCAGAGACATTAATCTCCGTGCAAATGTGACTGTTCAACACCTGCAATAGTTAAACTTTAGGGATTGATCCAGAATGTGCACCTCAACTTTATGTTAGATTTAGTCCTATGTCCGTAATAAATGGTGGCGAAGCACACCATATATGGTGAGTCAGCCCTATGTCTTATTCCTATTAGGCTAGTCTTTTACGTTGAGTCAGGCCTTGTGTTAGACTCTAGTGGACCTTGTGGGTATCACAGGCTGAGATGTATTCTGATGCGCACTCTAACAAGTAGCATGAGAGCCAAAGGTTAGGAAATCGGTACCATCGGTCTTTAGGGTGACATGGGGGCTTGTGAACGCCTCCACAGGACCACAGGTTGTGTGTGACTTGGAGTTGAACTCGGGACCTGTGATAGCGTCTTTGAGAAACAACACGGATGATTGTGATGGAAGTGGAGGCTGGTATTTTGGATTGAGTCAGGCCCAATGCCTTAGTTGTGTTGGGCTCTGATGGATCTAGGCATGTGGGTCGCCGGCTTGTGGATATAGTAGATCGGGTCGAAAATCGCAGCGAACTCTAACAAGTGGTATCAGGACCAGGTTTAAAAATCGGTAACATCTTCGGGGCCACATGGTGCCGGGCAGCCCGCCAACCCCTCTGGAGGGTCACATAGGTCGTTGTCATTGGAGACTTGGACTCAGGGCGTAGTATAACGTCTTTCGGGAGATCACATGCATGGTTGTGATGAAAGAATTAAGCGTTATGTATGACTGGGGAAATTGTTAGATTTAGTCCCACGTCGGTAATTGATAGTGGAAAAGCACAACATATAAGGTGAGACAACTCTTCTCCTCTAATGATAGTCTTTTGGATTAAGTTAAACCCGAGGGCTTTGGTTGTGTTAGGATCTGATGGATTAGACCCGTGGGGCGCCGGATAGTGGGTATAGCTAGCAAGCTGGACCAGATTCTGTTGGACACTCTAAAAGCTTATACACATGACACAACCACATGGAAATGGAATGCGAGGAATACAATACAATGCCTCTCATCGGTATATCAGGTACAAATCATTTGTTACACCAAATCATAATTCAGGCCTTTGATTCGGAAGCCTTTGGTAAATTGTTTGCATGGCTGATGATCAGAACACAATTTGGTCCTCAGGTCGATCGGCGTGTAGGGGGATACTCATGAAACGTTGTGTGTTCTCTCTTCTATCGAGACACTGAGACGGCTCAGAACACAATTTGGTCCTCAGGTCGATCAGCATGTAGGGGGATACTCATGAAACGCTATGTGTTCTCTCTTCTATCGAGACACCGAGACCGCTCATAATCTCTTGGTGGGCTATAGAGACACAAAGTGTGTTTCGAATCTCATTTGGATTGGTTTTCCACTGCTCAACCGGCCGCCCAATTGGCAGGGCGCAGGGCACTAACTCCGTCCATGGGCGGTGGCCCATGATGGGTGCTTTGGATTGGATGTCTAGGAAGCCGCTCAAATCGCTGCTGCTGGTGATCATCTACAAAGTTTGGAAGGAGAAAAAAATGCAAACTTTTGCACTAAGAGCAAGTAAAGTAGTGGGCTAGGAGAACGCTAAATGCTGAGTTGGATGAGAGAAGAGGAAAGAGAGAAGAAGTGGGATGTAAGCTTATTGCCCGTCTAGGCACAAGAACAAATAAAATTTATGAGAGGAACAGGTGGGCCTTAAATCTATAGAGAAAGCTTAACCACTGTATAGGTAGGCTGAAAGGTAGGTCAGTAGCTGGCTAAACTATTAGTGCCCTGCGCCGTGCCAATTGGGCTGTGTACTTGCATTATCTGATTTATTAGTAGAAATGGTGCAAAGTCTATGCCCTTTTTTTTTATACTTCAGTCTATGCCCGTTGAAAAATGGCAGTAGTGTCCTTTAAGCAAGTGACCAACGCTTTACTATATACAACTGTTTCAACTCATTGGTGTTTATTACTTTAGCGAGTGGCATGCACTACTGGAAAAAGGCTTTTTACCACATGTCCGACTCTCTGCCGTGTGTTTTTTTCATGGCAAATGGCCTCCTTGCTGTGCTTTTTAGGCTCACGACGAAGATAAATTTAAACCACATTTTTTAAGCCTAATGATTCAAACTAAAAAGCTTTGTATTACAAAGTTTTATAACTTTTCAAGGTGTCCAAATTTTACTATGGTTGTTTTTTATTTCGACAAAGTGATAATAATGTTGTGTACAAATCGTATACGTCTCTCATATAATTTCATAAAATTCGAAATGAGATGTATAAGATTTGTGCAAAATGTCACTACCGCTATATCAGATGAGGAAATAACCAATACAAAAGTTGTAGCTCTTCATAAGTTACACAACCTTGTAATTTCAAACTTTTTAGTTTTAGTTAATTTTGGGCACCAACAAGCGTTATTAATCTCTTGAATTTGAATTTTGAATTTTTCAAACAATCTTGGATGAAGAAACTACTTGAATGAAAGTTGTAGTTGACAACCCAAAAAAAACTTTATAGTTGATAACTTTTATATTTGAATCATATTGTCAACAAAGAACTAATTTTAAGTTTTTCAAATTTGAAACTCATTTCGTAAACAACCTCGGATTTAGAAACTATCTAAATGAAAGTTGTAGATCTGAAAAAGCTTGGAAACTTTATAGTTGATATACTTTTATTTGAATTTGTTTAGGAACTTAAATAATCCATTTTTCCTAAGTGAAGTATAATATGTGGAGAAAGAAAACTAAGTGATCGTGATGTGACAGAGGAAGTTATGTGCGAACGGGAGGTCATGAGTTTGAATCCCCCCATCCACAAGGTTTGAATTTCTTGAAAAAAAAAAACCACGACTGAGGATGGGTGGCTGGCCGGTGGGGCCCTCCTCCCATTATTTTATTTACTATTTTTCAGGTGGTTTTGTAAAATTAGCCTTTGTTGTGTACTAATCATGGGCACACGACAACGAAAAGCCTTTGCCGTGTGGCCGAGATCTGACACAAGGATAAGGACCTCTTTGCCGACCCAATGTTGCCGTGTGCCCTTTGACGCGGGCTATTCATGGCAAAGGCTTGCCCTTAAAGGACTCGAGTCCCTTAGTGATGGAAGCATATGATCTATATTCGGATGTATTTGAATTTGTTACATATTCTCATTGCTTTTTTGCATGGATTATGATGTAAGCTGTGGTTCCACCAATTTTCTCAAATTATTTAGTTATAATCACTCTTAATGATATATATGTGCTCAGCCCGTATGCTTTCAACACTAATTAATGAAGTAGACAGCATATGAGCCATGTGTTTTTCATCAAATAAAAAATGAGAAAAAGGAGGCGAATCCAAGACCTGGTTCACGGCCAAACTTATGTGTGCGAAGGAGAGCAAGTATTCCAGCTTCTTGCAGGCGAAGTTGCTGACCCCGATTGCCTTGGCCAGGCCTTGTCTATGGCACTCCTCCATCTCCTCCCAGACCCCCTTCATGTCCATCGCCACCAGGTTTTCCTTCATATGTTCCGTCCCAGCTCCTATTTCTCCTTCCGTGGGCTTCATGCTCACCGGGAAGTGGACGAGATACAGGTCAAGATACTCCATGCGCAGATTCCTGACGGCCACCAGGGTGATGATCACTGACTGACTCAGTATATATCATATCTAGCGACGATGCAATCATATGTATATAATTGTTAAAAAAAATCATATGTATATATAGTTTGTTTTTACTGGAGGGTCTTCCTGAGCGCCGGCAGGACACGGCCAGGGTGCGCGTCGGCGATCCCGAGCTTGGACGTGATGTAGAGCTCCTCCCGTGAGGCGAGCGTCCCGGCGCGCACGGCCTCGGCCGCGGCGTCGCCGACGGCGGCCTCCGAGTTGTATAAGGACGCGGTGTCGAAGTGGCGGTACCCGGCGTCGATGGCGCGGAGGACGGCCTCGCGTATGTGTGGCCGGTCCACGTCCTCCCCGAATGGGAAGGATGCCGTGCCGAAGCCCACCTGCAGCATCGGCTTGCCGGAGCTCAGTGGCACCACCGGCATGGCAGCCATCAAATATGCAAGGAAACGAGCGTGTGAAGGGGAACTTCACTTGATGAGTTTATATGCGTGTGCATTAGTGGGCAGTCCTCCAGGCTTCTTATATATAGAGAGAGATAAGTATGTGAAATTCAAATTCTTCACGCCCGTGCAATTGAATTTAGACTGCACAACGACGACCAATTCGAATCCAACCCCCTTTGAGTCAACCGAATTTATTGTGTAAGGCCAGTCTCAATGGAGGGCTTCATGGGCATTAAATACACTGCCAAATCAGCAGTTTTGCTGATATGACAGGGTAATTAAGAGAGGGGGTTTCATGGGATGTGAGGGGAGTTTCATCACCATGAAACCCTTGTGGCACAGTTACCTAGTTTCCAGTCTAGGTAACTGTGTTCATAAAACCCCCACTGAGACTAGCTTAATTGTCCGTTCTGTGAATAGTTTCATAGAAATACCTGCAACTGTAGCATATGTGAGCTGTGGGAGGTTTGTCAGATTGAACTGATGGAGAACAAATTTATTTTCTTTTTCAGTTCACTGTCATGAGTTTAGCTTCTTCTTCTTGTTTATCCATGACGATAAACGATGCATCCATTTTTGGGTTTTTTTCCAGTCTCGGCTACGCTCAATTGGACGACGCTTTTTCGCCCCCAATCTCTGCTAGCTCCGATGGTGTCACGCAGTGCGTATGCATAGTTTTTATTTGTCGTGAACACAAAGAAAGTCCCACAATTTCGTGCGACCCTCAAATACAAAGTTCACAAGCCTGTCTTTGTCAAACTCGTGATAACGTATACTAGTCATGTGGTGCGACTAGCATCGAAATCGCAGAAGAAAAAGAGTACGTGGTGGGTCTATGGTTTGCTTCTTTCGAGATCTTCAGCCTACCAACAAACAGAACAGCTGACACCTGACAATTAATCTATCGTCGCTTCGATTCGAGTAACATTTATTTTCTTCAGCCTACCACGATTCATATGGGCAAAAGCAGTCACGACTGACTGGCGGCTGCACCCAGCAGTCGAGCCCTAGTGTGCTGCACTTGGCCTGTGGGAGAAGAGAGGTTGGACCTCGCGCGGCCGACGTCACCGGCCTCCTCGCCCCGCCAGGAGGGATCTGCTGTGAGCGGAGGGAGATGGAGGAGATTAGGGTTTCTACTCAATTTATGGCATGGGAGCGCGATCAGCCATCAAACTGGAGATGGACGGCTAAAGATAGCTGGGCCCTTTGGGATGAAATGGGCCTTGCCCGCTTAACATTTCTTTTTCTTTTATCATTTTAATGCACATTGTGAAGTAACATATAAAAATAGTTAACTCACATATATAAGTGTACTGTTTACAAATAATAGACCGTATGTAACTTGTCCTTTGAAAGTTTCAATATTTTTTAAATTAATTACTATTTTCAGTACTTTAAATGAATTTCTGCATGTTTATTGAAAGTAATTACAATTCGAATTATATATCTCAAATCTTATTTAAAAACTTCCACGAAAATATATTTTAGATATCTCTATTCTATTATAGCTCACATATTGAAAGTAGATGAAAACGTCAGATGTTTCATCGGATTTTAAGAAAAATGGTTTGTACATTGTTCACAAATAAGACAAGTCCCTCACATAGTGTCATATATGTGAACTCAAACATTGTAGATTATGTACGTCATAACATTTTTAAAATCATAATCACTTCAAATTCAGACGCAACCTTGTATTTACTATATTGTTAGAATATATGAAGTTACATTAGCAATTATTATGTCATAAATTGGTTTTTTATTTTGTACTTAGTTGGATGATGACAAGCTATTATCAACAATATATGAACATTAATAAATATACGTCCATACTTGACATGAAGTTGCAAGTGGTGCAGTGGTATGAAAGCTACTTCTAATTGTCTTAAGTCTGTGTTCGATTCGATTCCTCTTTGCCTTACATTTTTTTTAAATAAAACTTTACCGCCTGGTGACTCATTAAGCCCGTGTGTTAAATTTCCTGTGAGCAATGTGCAAACCGACAAGAAAATTAAATTTTTCCTGTGTGTTTTGAGAAACCTACAGGAAAATTAAAATTTTTCTGTGAGTTATTGTGCTACTCACAATAAAACTTTACCGCCTGGTGACTCATTAAGCCCGTGTGTTAAATTTCCTGTGAGCAATGTGCAAACCGACAAGAAAATTAAATTTTTCCTGTGTGTTTTGAGAAACCTACAGGAAAATTAAAATTTTTCTGTGAGTTATTGTGCTACTCACAGGAAAATTACTCGGCACACACAAAAATTTCGGTTTCTAGTAGTGTCTCCTGGATGGGTGCCTTTTCCCAATGTACTTTTCAAATCCGGTTTGCCACGTAGGGTTGGACTCCTATTGGCGATGAGGATTTGGGCTTGCCTTTGGGCTCACTGTTGCTTCCATAGAAACCCAAGCAATGCTCTAATAATTAGTGTTAGTCCTCAATATTAAGCCAGCCCAACAACAGAGCCCGGCAGCCAGCCAGCGGGCCTCGACGTACGTCAATTTCAGTAAGGCACATGCACTTTCTTCTCACTACTCGCTGAAGTCACTGCTCATTTAGATCAATTGGAATGTCCATGCATGGTTTGTGATTAGTAATGGCCTAATGCGATGGCCCAATAGTCTATCTCTATGATAGGAATCCTGGACCCAAACCGGACAACCTCATCGCACCACATCACTCGCATTCTCTCAGCCATCGGATCAGCCCTGCCAATGGCCTAGATCGGTCTTTTCTTAGAGCAAAATCTAGGGCACATGACCCCACATGGGCCCCACCATGGGCCCCATGGAACTCGCGCGACGTGGGTCCCATAAGTAGGCCCCACCATGGGCCTCATGGGACTCGCATGACGTGGGTCCCACAAGTGGGCCCCATCGCGGGACCCACAGGGCCCGATGACGTGGGTCCCACCACCATGGAGCCACGACACGTACAAGTGGGTCCCACTATTTATGGGGCCCATTGAAACCATTCTATGTGGGATAATTTTGAAGTATTTTATACAATATGACTTAAACTATTTTTTAATTTATTTTTTAAAATAAACATAATTTTGAATGATCTAATGCAATTGTTCATAAATTAATTTATCTTTTACAATTGGTATAACATATACTAATGGACTAAGGACATGCGAATTCTCGCGTAAGAAAATTATTGTCGAGGTTCTTAAAGATCCAAATCATATTTGAAAGTAAAGGTGTCTAATATCATATTTACTCAAGATCTAGAGCATATTTTAAGTTCAAAACACTTCAATTCATTCACACAAATGTTATTCTACATGTGATCCGTCGGACCTAAGATTGGGCACCAAAACGTCTTCAAAATAAAACATGTTCAATACAAAAACTGCTCAAAATTTGAAACTCTATTGTTTTGCTACAGAATAAAATTTTAAATTCAACGTGTTTTGGTAATTCGTTCACATAATGTTTATATGCGATGTGGTCCCGTACGATTCAGCGCTGAAACATCTTCAAAATAAAAAGAATGTTTTAAAGTAGCTCAAACTTTCAAAACCAATAAATTTGCTATAGAGCGGACTTTAAAATCCAAATTTATTTTCTATTTGGTCCATTAAACCTAACATCCGAATACCATAACATTTTCAGATTAAGAATTTTTCAGCATAAAGGTGCTTAAAATTGTAAAACCTTTTATACACTACGACTTTAAATTTCAGAGGTGTTTTCTAATTGCCGTACACAAATTTTCATATTTCACATAAGATACACTCCACAATCCAAAATCCAAACTATTTTCATAAAGTGTTTTTTTTTAAATTTGACGTGCTTTGACATTTCATATAAGAAAAATAATATGTGACCACGGACACATCCACTTGCCTCACGCGGCAACGCCGCCAGCTTTTCTAGTAAACTCTAAAAGCCTCCCTGCTCCGGCCTGCTAATCCTGGAAGGCAGCCGCCCCATCTGCTAGCCCAAAAAGTTGATGTCATGAACAACCCCTATTGCCAACAGTACGCCCAATTATTGCAATAGGATCTTGTAACTAGCAACGAGTACATCGTGCGTTGCTATATCTAATATATTTTACAACATTGCATGTTTGCGTAGCGATATCTATGATTACCCTTGCAACAAATTAGGTTTTCGTTGCTATACCTAACACTGCCTTGGCAACACCTCGCGTTTGTGATGCCACAACATAGACTATTTTCATGACGCTCCATATTCGTTGCAACGAAGACATCAATTGCAACCATGATAACAAGAGTGGCAATAACGTTGCCTCAATGGCAACAAATATATATGCGTCGCTATAGTTCCTCTTTATTGCAACCAACCATATTTGAAATCGCAACCATGCAAATATAGAGGCCACATAACCCCATATCGCAACCAAAATAGCGGCCGGTGGCAATACGACCTATGTATTGCAACGAAAATCACATTGTTGCCACAGTATCTATGGCATTAGACCCAAAACCTTGTAGTGGTGCGTCCTGGTGTTGTGGGTGATGAACTGATATCTATGTGTTTATTTACGTGTGCCTTGAATTATTAGAATTATAAGGTCGCGGTGTTTTCGCGGCCTGCTAGCATGGCTATGTTAGCCTGATATTTTTCTCTGTCTGATGTGATTTCTACGGTTTTGATCTCCTTCAGACTCTCTTCTTGCCGTAAATGTGCCGTCATCATGATGAAAATTCCATCGTTGTTGTATAGAAATGACTCATCATACCATTGGTGATCTCATGCATATCTAGCTTTCTGCAACGGGCTAACTCATTCTTATCTAAAGGGAACGATGTGTCTGTCTTCAAGCTTCTGTAGAATCGAATGACCGATCAAACAGAAAGAAGGGCATTATCAGATTTAGCAACAAGCATGGGCAAACCTCTTTTGGATTGCATGCATGTTGTTCACCAGGTCTCTTATTTTCATATTGAGTAAAGTGCATCCACCATACATGAAGTTGTCTCATTGTTTTATTTTGGTCCAACAAGTTGTAACTTCATGCATGTGTGTGCAATGTTTACAACTTGTTGGACCAAAGTGATACAATGATGCAACTTCATGCATGTATGTGCAGTGTTTACAACTTGTTGAACCAAAATGAAACAATAAGACAACTTCATGTATGGTGGATGCACTTTACTCTTTCATATTTATCCATTATTAGGAGTATTAGTCCTTTGAGACCAAAGCTGTCACCGTCAAACGAATAAAGTGTATTCAAATCAATACGATGTAAGACAAAATGCTACTACTCTCATAGACAACAGAGACGAAATGGACATCTATTTTCCAATCAGAAATGGCAGATCTAAAGTTGTAATACCTTAGTGGAATTTTTTTGCCTAACAATGAATTGTCAAGGGCATAAAGTTTTGAGTTGTGCCATGATAAATTGACAATGGACATACATAGGAGGATGCATGGATTAGTAGACAACTTACATGCAGTACATGTGTCAAGCATTTAACCAGGGACTCTGTTAGAATGGCACCACTAGCTCCGATTGGGCCACAAGCATGGGGACTGACCTCATTTGGACTATATGCATTCTCACGAAAGGACCATGGCTGCCTACACTGATATGTTACTGCACGCATGCTGCCAGCACACCTCATGTGTCCATACATTCTTGGAGCCAGGTGTTTTGATGGGTCATGTCACAATAATTTTTTAGTACGATGCTTCCGGACGAGTTGTTTTTTGGTTGTCAGTTTCCTAGTTCAGAAGGTTCCTTCTCTTCGCTATATAAAGCATGGCGCTCCTTCATTTAGATGCATCCCTCCTCCACCTGCCATGGTTCAGTGCTTGGTGCAATAGCTACTTGTTGAAACCTATCCCTCGATAATCGATAACTATGAGTTGTGAGTTTCAGTAACACAACGAGGCGCTTGTTATACATGTACTTAACATTTAGTACAAAACAATAGTACTGACATGACATGGTATATAAAAAATTATTGGCCATAGTTTGTAGGGAGACTGCATGTGGATGCGACATGCATTGTGCATACATCTGGTAGCTAGGCCATTTGCGAAATGTGTGTGCCTACACACCCTTTTGCATCTAGGTAACCTTATATAGATAAGTTTATGCCATTTATACATGTGCACTGATGTTTTATGGAGGGTACGATGTTTTATGGAGGTTACGCCTGCTTGAAATACAAGAAAGAGGCCACGGGAAAAGGAACTGGCCTCAGAACTAGGTGTTCTCGTTGGGTTTTCTCTCATATTGTTAGATTATATACTTGGTAGGTGTTTAGGTGGCTGATTTGCTATTGTTGTTGTAGATGGTGCTCCACCGTCTACTGGCACGTAGGAGATCTATAATAAAAGCAAAGAAAGAAGGTAGCATTTATAAATCTTTACCTACTCCTAAAACACGTAAGGTTTCTGCCCTCTTTTTTTGTCCGTCATCCAACTTACCCCTGTACTTGCTGTTATTTACCTGCTCTGCCATCATACCTCCTCTCCGGCTCTCTGCCGCCACACTGCAGGTTGCCTCTTCCATCCCCGCAGTCCGCGCTCAGGAGCCGCCGACGCGTCTCAGACCTGGCCTCCTCTACCCCAACTCCCCTACAATCGATGCGCCGCTGCCAAGTCGATTGCCCCTGGCCTCCTCTAATTAAGGCTCTACTGCAACAATCGAATCGCTGCCGCCTCCGCCGGTGCATCACTCGGCCCTGGCCTCCTCTACCGCACCAATGAGGTGCAGCAATCCGTTTCCACCTCCGCTCTCTGCTTCCGAGCTAATACAAATTTTCAGAGAACGGAGGTGAAGATTGATGGTGGTAATGGTGAGCCATACAATCGAACTTTGGCGGCCAGATCACCAAATCAAGCTCCTCCACGTCGTCGGATTGAGCCATCCAACCTAATCACATCCAATCCTGCCTAAATCGTGTTATCTTGCTCACCCCTCCCCTGTCTTCCGCCGCGCGAAACACGGAGCGGTTGTGCGGTCTCCGACCAGGATGCATTCTTTGCTCCGAGGTGATCAGGTGATAATTCACTCCGTTGGCTTTTGCTGCTACGCCTCCTGCGATGCTGCTCGTCCTCTTCCTCTCTCTCTCTCTCTCTCATGTCCGCTACAGAAAAGACTATGAATCTTGCATAGTTTTGCCTAGCCAGGCAAACGGCTATGGGTGTGGATTTGTGGAGATGAGTTAGCCAGGTATTATGGCATTATGCGTGTGGATTTGTGGAGAACTGGAGATGAGTTAGCCAGGAAAACGGCTATGGGTGTGGATTTCGTGCTTTACGCTGTTTGACAATAGCTTTACAAAGTCCAACAACGCACAGCTATGTCAGCTTAAGAGCTATTTGATTCTAGGGACTAAACTTTCTTTCCTTTGATACCGATTTGATGGACTAAATCAAAGTTTATTGCAAAATTAATTGCAAAGTCGTGGATAATTATCAAGATAAACTCAATGATGCTAATTGATCCATGATTTACCCATGTGAAACTCAATAGTTATGGATTAATTATGTACTACTTTAGCTTTCGCCCGAAGCAATGCACGGGCACGTGTCCTAGTTATTAAAAAAACAGTAGCTCAAGCTCATGAGTTGTGCGGACCCAGTTATCCTAGTTCCAAATTAAGGGTAGGACACTCGACGTACTGTGCTAGGAGACTACAATGAAGACGGTATAGGAATCTGCACTAACACAGAACTAGTCAAAGTACTCAGTATAACAAGAGTACGTAGAGCTTTTCTTGTCGAACGTGACTAGGATCTCCGACCTGTAACTTTGGCCCACGTACGTAAGACAGGGCAGAGAGACCGGTCCGAAATTATCAATCAGACCTCACAACACGTTCAACCAAACCGGACGTTGCGCTCATTGCTGGAGAAACCATTACATTTTTCTTAGCACATGGAGAAACCATTACTTGTCTATGAGGTTACGACTCGTTACACTTTGGGCCGGTGTTGGGGGAAAGCCCGCCGACGGTGAATAAGCTTCGAACGAAATCAGAGAACCCTGCCGAAGGTCGGGAAACTTTGGCGAGGCTAGGACGATCCCCACGACAAAGAAGAGAGTTTGGAGAACAAATCCGAGAAGGAGAGAAGATCACCGATGCGAAAGGCGATTGAAGCGAAGGTTTCGAGATGAGCGAAGGTCACCGATGCCCGAGGGGATTGAAGCAAAGGTGCCGATATAACCTTTGAAGAGGTATGAAGATGCACTACCATAGAATCGAGCATTAATCCATCTAACACTAGTAACGGTTGTGTTAAAACCCGGTACTAAATGATCCATGGGGATTCCCGAAGGCCCTCGGACCATTTAGTACCAGCTCGTGACACCAACGGTACTAAATGGTGTCATTTAGTACCGGTTGATGTTAAAATCCAGTACTAAATAGTCCTGGGGGTTCCCGAGAACACGAGCCGGTACTGAATGCCACAATTTAGTACCGGCTCATGTTAAATGGTTTGCCCCGAGATAGTTTAAAAGGATAGCATTCCACTCTCAACCGAATGTGCTCTGCAAGCCATTTAGTACCAGATCGGGGTTCCAATCGCTTATCAATGGTGGCATTCAAACTGGTACTGAATGTCCAACACGTACTAAGTTTCATAGCAATTGGTGGCTATGGTCGGTATTAATCGCCACCATTTGATATCGGGTGTCACCATGAAATTGTAGTAAATTGCTTCCTATAAAACATGGCCTTCTTTCTCTGTTAGCATTGACCCACAGCTCGAGCTTCATTTGTTCCATCCCGACCTACAGGAGGTGCTGCAGTTTTTTTCTACTATTTGCGGAGATTTCACTCATCAGTGTCCTAAAGGTTCGCAACTTTATTCTTCCATCTTTTATTGTCAGTATACAGTGTTTTATGCTTTATAGTTAGAGAAAGTAGTCACTTGTAGAATGTGGCGAATGGAGAGATTGTTATTTATACATGCATTTGAGCTAAATATTTGAAGTGTTGTGTATTATGTTTTGTATTCACTACAGGAAAAAAAGGCCCCAGTACCGGTTGGCAACCCCCATCTGTACCGGTTGTAGCAACCAGTACTAGCTTTCCGGTACTGATTGGATGCCTATTTAGTACCGGTTGTAAATGCGCCCATAGACAGAAAAAAAATAAATTCCCAAGAGGGTTCCTGCGCCCACGGGGTTTCGAACCCACAACCTCTCGCCTCACGCATAAGCACCTCAATCATCCCACCTACCTAGCACATCTAGTTGAACAATGGATGCTACCCTTTTAACTATTCCTGGATGGACCATTTAGTACCGGCTCGTGTTACGAGTCGGTATTAAATGCCACCATTTATTACCGGACCATGTTACGAGCCGGTACTAAATGCACGGGGGGCCTCGAGAACCCCCCAGGACCAAGTACCGGCTCAGAACACCAACCAGTACTAAATGCAATCATTTAATACCGGTTGGTGTTCCGAGTCGGTACTAAATGGTCCCGGAGGACCTTTTACTTACCAATTGGTCCTAAATTGACATTAGTACCGGGTTTTAAGCACCCGGTACCAATGGAAGGTAGATGAATGAGCCCTTTTCTTGTAGTGATTTTTTAGTTATCGAACATGATCAATATGAGGTAGAGGAAAAAATAGAGTTAAGCTGTTTTCAATAATATTATTATTATTCATTTTTTAGTTGTATATCTAGATAGCATATTTTAGTTTATGTTTTGTGCAAACTAGTGGAGGACATCACTAGGGTGGACACACACTAGTCATCTCTAACTGGCAACACGAGTTCGGTTCGGATTCAGCGAACAAGCCTGCACCAAAAAGACAATTTCTACCTTATACATCGTCCAGATTAGACACTATTTAATGTGTTGGAAACTTGACAATGAGACGCTTTTGTTAGATTTGGTCCTAGCTCCAGATAACTCATGAATCCAACTGTGTGACCAGGAGAAGGTATTGTGTCATATGTGTTTGGGCCGTGTCCGGCCTTAAGCCCTTGTTGTGCTCACCGCAACCCTTGGATGTTCCTCCCTTATTTATAAACTCAGCAAACGCCACCAGAAGTCTTCGGTTTTGTTTACATCTTTCTTTTCTTCGCGAAAATATACATCAATCATTAATGTTGTAACCATGACGCGAAGCCCTATTACCATGATCTAGGGTCCCTGTCATTATTATTCACGTATGTGGCTGATGGTGTCTAAGATTGCGTGCGAGCAGGTGTCGTTATTATTCATGTATGTGGCTGATGGTGTCTAAGATTGCGTGTGAGCAGGGGTATGAGATTTGGCCCAGGGATGCACGAGCTTCGCTCAACTGCCTAAGAGAAGATGAGGGTGATACAGATTTTTTAACCTACTCACAGAAGTGAACTCCAAGTTTTAACCTACTTACAGTGAAATTCCATTTAACTTTGCCAAGGTTTGAAGCATATATATATGTTCTCTTCTTGAAGACAAACAAAGAGGCGTCTCTTCCTTTGGTCGTGTTTAACTACGTTTTTATGGTATGACAACTTACTTGGCTGCCGTGCCACATATTGGATTTTCATATATATATTATTTGCAAAACACGTGGAAAATCTTTTGATCCACATATCTGTAAAACCCCGTTTCTAAGAAAAAAAGATCTGAAAACCTCGTGTCCGGTCAAGACAGATTTATACATTATTGACAGAAAGACAGTGATATTATGCTCCGATACAACTTGCTTCTGACTTGATAATGATGTTGATGTGGTGAAATATCTCTAAAGATTCGACATCTTTTAATGTATCGTGGTTCATCACAAAACGATATTGTCTACTTTTGTTTCCTAACTAATTTCTGTTCTGCGTTCATGTTTATCGCACATCAAGTATATGATGGGCTAGTCATGAAGAAATATATGTAGCATATGACAATATGTTCGATGCATGGGTCAAGAATTATACAAATAAAATAAAAAATTATTTATACGCATGTATGCAGTTGTACAATTTTTTTACAGTACCCGCATGTTATTACATTCCCAGACCTTTGCGCAAAAACAACTCTTTTAATAATCTTACAATTTGAAGTGCTCAACTAGAACCTTGCTCCCAAGCTCTCGGCTAAAGAAGGCCTCCAAGAACTCAGGAATGGAGAAATCCCTATACTTCGCTGGATTTTCCGTGGAAACCAGCTCCGGCAGTGGCCCGTAAAGATCCGAGTCCCCCCTCTTCCCGGGGTTGAAGAAGAGGGCGATCGAAACTCTGGGCTCTTCGCGCGTGTTCATCAGCACCCGATGCTCCACGCTCTTGTACTCGTCATTGGACATCATCTGCAAGAGGTCGCCGACATTGACCACAAGCGCACCAGGCAGGGGCCTCACGTCCACCCACTGGCTTCTCCCGTCTTCACCAACGTGCTTCACCTGCAAGCCACCGACGCCGTCCTGCGCCAGGCCGACGATCACGGCAACGTCGGTGTGGGGGACGAGGCCCATGGTGCGTTCAGGCTCCGGGCACACCGGGTAGTAGTGGCAGACCATCACCTTGCCCTCGAGGCACGAGGCATCCTCCAGCGCCGTGGCGCGGAGGCCGAGGCCCTGGGAGAGGAGCCCCAGCACGGCGCGTCCCACGGCGGTGGCCTGCGCGTCCCACTCGAGGACCTCGGCGCGGCAGGCCGCCGGGATGCACGCCGGGTCGGCCTTCTCGATCTCCATCGTGTCGCGCCAGCTCGCCGACGGCGATCGGAACAGGTCCACGTTCGAGGAGTAGGAGACGCCTCCGGCCACCGGTGCGCGGGCGTAGGGCTTGGCGCGCTCCGGGCCGGGGAGCTCGTTGAAGGCTTGCACGGCGGCGAGCGCTCGCGCGCGGTAATCGGAGGAGGACGGAGATGGGACGAGGTGGTGGTGGTAGTTGACGAGGTGGAAGAAGCCCCAGTCGCGGGCGGCCGCCGCGGCGGATGCGGCGGCAGCTGGTGCAGGGAGGGAGAGGTCGACGATGGGGATGGAGACGCCAGGGGGAGCGAGCAGGACAGAGGCGTAGGGGTCCGGGTGGTGGAAGATGGACGGGACGGAGGGGACGCCGGACTCGACGAGACCGCGCACGCCGGTGCGGGACTCGTCGAAGGCCTTTAGGAGCGCGGCACGGTCTGACGAGGGAGACGACGCCATGGTCGCCCGCGGGGTTCGTCTTTGCTGGCCTTCTGAGTGTATTATTGGACGTAGAGCAATATCTGAGCAGCTTGAGCTAACGCTTGACGGTACGGTGGTGCACTGGTCGTAGGGTGTAAACTACGAGACGAGAGCACGAAATGGACAGCAAATCATTGGGGGGCAATCCTTGTCATCATTGAGTTTTCTATCATCAGGATTGCAAACCTCGACCCAGCTAGAATTTCGTATTTTTCTTAATTTAGTTTCAAAAATAGGCGTGATTTAATGGTAGGTAACGTAGGCAACAAGACGTCTGAGTGATTTGGTCATTGGAATAACATTGGATAGTACATTTAGACGGGTATGTATATATACATATACGACATGTCTGTGAGCGTCTGCGTCTGTACTAGTGTTTCAGAAAAAAAAACTAGTAAACAACTATTACATAATACCATTTTTATCGATCCATCATATAGAAAGCCCTCGCATTTTGGTGGAAACGCATATGTCGGTGGGTGACACACGGGGTGCCTCACGGCGGCGAGTGTCGATTAGGGTTTAGGGACGCATGTCTCCGTGGAGAATGATTCAAGAGACGCAAGACAAAGAGTTTATACTGGTTCGGGAGTGATCCCTACGTCCAGTGAAGCAGGCTCTCGGCTGTATTGCTCTCTTGGCGGCAGATTACAACGAAGGCCAGTTCAAGCCTTGTGTGTGTGGAATGCGTGTAGGGGACTAAGTGCTCTAGAGATCAAGAGTCCAAAAATCAGAATATCCCCCTCGCAGGAGGGCGCCCTCCTCTTTTATAGCTCAAGAGAAGGGCAATTGTACAGTGGTGTTTTATCTATCTACCCTCAAGAGCCCGGCGCCCCCGACGGTTACTCGTTGTCGGCCTAGTGCGTCTTGGCGACCCCTTCCTTAGCCGCCGCGTGTCCTTGGCCTTCCCACCAATAGCTTCGTGGTAGCTTCCTTCTTGGCTGTTAGCGCAGCGGTACGCATGCAGCTACCTTTTCCCAAGCGCAGGGCTGCAGATCAGCTTTTTCAGTTGGTAGGCGGGCATATGATGTCGAGTGTCGGTCGGGAGAAGGCGTAGGCCGCACGCCTTCTCCTTCACAAGCCAGATTTGACTTCGAGAGGGTCCTCGGGACTTCCCTTTTTCCGCTGGTCGTGCTCGTCAATGAAAGGGACTCCTCGCGGGGGTCTACCCTTGCGGCCCGGAGGGTCGGGCGAGACGGACGCGCCCGACCCCTTTATCGCCCTGGTCATCTGGAGGGTCGGTGGTCGGATGGGTCGGAGGTGTCCATCCTTGCGTCCTCCGGGCCCTCTGAGGGTCGGCCGAGACGGAGTCCTCCGACCGGTCGAGCCTAGTGCCATTTCCCACCATCGTCTGGGCTTTTCCTCGTTCATGCGCCGTTAGCGGGCGTCCTGATAGTGTGCCCCCTAATTCATGACCCCCACAGTAGCCCCCGACCTTGCAAAAGAGTCGAGGTCTCGTTTGTGAGGTCATATCCGTTCCTTGGGGGAATGGCTTTTATGGGGGCTCCTTTTCTCTGTTTCTTGCCAACTCCCGGTAATTTCCGGAGTTTTGGGGGCGCGACCTGGGAAATGCCTCGGTGGCAATTGCCCGGCACCCAACATGTTGCGGGGGCCCCGACCCTCTTCGCGAAGCGTCAGCCCGGGGGCTTCCGCGCCCGACCCCGCTGTTCCTGAGTTGGCGCCCCCTTGCAATTCCCGGGCCCGTACGACCAGGTCCCGAGGACTGGTCGCCCGGCCAAGATGCCGTCGTCTAAAGGCGTCCCACGTCGTCACGTGTTAGGAATCAGGCAAGGGGCTCGCTGCCTTTGGTTTCCTGCCCTCTGACTTCGCAGTCAGACCACCCGTGCCCTTCGCGGGTCGGCTCATAATCCTCAATCTTGGGCCGGGCCCGTATCCTTTTTGTCTCTTCTGGGCCGATCGCGGGGATACGGCTGGGCCCACTAGTCGCGGTGACCTGTCCAACTGCTGACGGGAGCAGGCCCGTCCATCGAGTGCGACACGACGCGGTTGTCAGGCTCTGGATATGACACCGCACTCGTGGCGGGCCCGACGAGGCGTGCAGGCGTGAAGGGCAATTAATGCGCTAATCCTTCGCTTCATGCCCCGTGCGCACGTCGGGCACGCCCGTAGCAGTTGGATGTGAATCGAGAGCTCAGGGAGCTCGGTCGTGCGCCCCCTTGGAGCAGCCGCCTGTCCTCCCACCGTCCTTATATTAAGGGGCGAAAGCGCAACTGGCGCGGCTCCTCGCTTCCCGTCGTCGTTCCCATCTCCTTGCTCCGTGCGCACTTCATCGTCTTCGCCGCTCAGACTTTCAATCTCGCCTCCCACCAAGCCCGCCGTCGTCAACATGGCCTCGAGGGGACCTTCATCGTCTATGCAGCTACACCCATGGGCGTGCTCGAGTGCGTGTCTCGCCACCCTCGAGTCGCTCGTCTCCCGCGAGCTTCTCTGCCAGCGCACTTCCGACGAGGAGTGGATTGCGCCACACCCTTCTCACAAGACTCCGTCTCCGCCGGCGGGGTACGTGGTGAGTTTCATGGTGTACCACATCCGTGGCTTTGCTGCGCCGGCTCACCGCTTTGTTCACGAGGTGCTCCACCACCTCGGCGTGGAGCTCCACGCCCTCGCCCCGAACGGGGTCCAGCGGATGGCCAACTTTGTGGCCCTGTGCGAGGGCTATCTGGGCATTGACCCAAATTTCAATCACTTCATCCTTTTCTTCAAGGCGGCGCTCGTCCGGCCGCATGGGGTCATAGCCCCGTGAGGGTATTGCTCGCTGCAGGCGAAGCAATCCCATGTGGACATGTTCCCGCGCTCGGAGCTGCGGGGCTCCATCAAGGACTGGAATAAGGGGTGGTTCTATCTAAAGAACTACCTCGGGGCTGCGCTCCCTCCGTTCGACCCCACGGGCACTGGCAATGGGGCCCTGAGGCCGCCGACCGCCAGAAGTTGAGGCCGCACCTCGACTGCCTCGCCAAGCTCCGGTCATGCGGCCTCACCGGCATGGGCATCGCGGAGGCCTTCCACCGACGCCGTGTCGCCCCGCTCATGGCCAGGCCGCTGTGCCTCTTCGAGATGCTCCCTACTACTTTTGAGGCCGAGCTCCACTCAAGCCTCGTGTCGCGCGTCGTCCCTTCGGAGGAGCGTCGGGAAGAGGAGGTGGGGTCGGATCTCGCCTCCTTGTGCAACGACGAGGAGAACACGGGGGCCATTCTCCTCTGCTGGGGGATTGTCCAGTAGAGGACTTCGTGGCGCACGGCGAGCTCCGATCGGCGCCCATCATCGTGGAGGAGCTTCCTTCCGCTCCCCAGGCGCCCCACCCGCGGGGGCGTCCCGCTCGCGCTCGTCCTCCTCATCCAAGATGCTGCGGCTCGCGGTTCGCTGCCCTGGCTCGTGGACCAGGTTCATTTGGATCTCCTCGTTGCTTCTTCCTTTTACCTCTCATGCCATTGGCGTTCGTAACACTGCCCTTATGCATACAGACGGGTAGATCTGGGGTCGGACCCTGGCTCGGCGCCGGTGAAGCGCCTTCGCTGGGATGCGCCACCCCCGGCCGTCCCAGGCCCATCGGAGCAAGGGACACCCGCCGAGCCCCAGCGTGTTGGCTCGGGCCCAGATGGAACGGAAGAGTTGGCTCCACCCTCCGTCCTCGGGGGTTCCTCATCCGCGTAGGGGAGCGCGGAGCCTGCCCAGACGGCCACTACCCGGCCCCCACCCGTCCGTTCCCCTTCATCTGAGCGCGCCACCGGGACTGCGGTAACAGAGGAGCGGGCAGAGGACGTCGAGGTGGCCGTCGGAGCCGTCGCGGGTGACGAGCCGGGGGCGAGCACCAGGATGACTGCCACGGAGTTCGCCACGGCGGCTGAGACACCCGTCGAGGGCGCGGAGGTGGCCGCACCCGGGGAGACGCCTATCGCACGCGGAGGGGAGCCGGTGGTCAGTGAAGGACATCTTTGGTGAGGCGGAGGCGCGTGCGCGTTCCGAGCCGTAGTCCTTCATGGCCCCGTCGGCTCTCGTGCTGGTGTCGGTCTTGCCGCCGGCATCTTCCGCCCAACCGGCGGGGCCCTCTGGGCCAGGCGACGACCATGGCGTGGCCTCGCCTTCCTTGGGTGAGCCGGCGATCGACCGCGCGCACATCATGCAGGTGGACGCTTGGCTGGAGAGCCTCCAGCAGATGGCCACCTTCCCCACCGCGCTCCTGGAGATGGCTTCGACGCTTCGCACCGTGGCGATCCCCTCCAGCCTGGTATACGGTTTATCTCTTCCTCTTACCTTTGCTTAGCTACGTGGTTGCCCTCTGGGTCTGCCCTTATCAGGGCTCTAACTTGGTTCTTCCGTCGACGCAGTCGATGCTGCTGGCGCTCTCCCAGACCCGGAGCATCGAGGTGGAGGCCATGAACCAGGCCCGTCGTGCATGGGAGGTTGCCCGCGCGGCAAAGGACGCCGAGGCCAGTGCGCGCGATGAGGCCGCGGGCAGCACCCGCCGCATCTTGGAGCTGGAGCGCGAGTTGACTGAACATGCTTCGGCACATCGGGAGGCGCTCGCCGCGCTGAGCGCCAAACTCGGCAGCCTCCGCTCTGACGCCACCGATGTCCACAAAGGTATACCCTGCTCGTCATCATTTCCTCCTTTAGATCACTCGTGTTTGCCCAGTGACGATCTCAGGCGCCGGCCTTTCAGAGTTCTATGCCCAGATCAACACTCTGAGGGAGGAAAGGGCCGTGGCGGTTCGCGCGTGCATCGACGCCCAGGCAGAGCACAATCAGGCTGTGGCCGAAAGGAGGATGCCGAGGGAGCGAGAACCCAGCTAGGGCAACTTATCGCCGATCTTCGCACCGAGGCACAAACCTCCAGCCAGTGGATCGGAGTCCTGGAGACTGCCCTAGCCACGGCGCACAAGTCCTTGGAGGAGAAGGCCGCGGAGATCGATGGTTCGTTCGTTTCCCCCATGCTTCTTCTCACCTTCCGTCCCGTCGTCCTCCCATTTTGTAGGCTGCCAGGGGCTTAGCTATTCTTTATTCTTAGGCAGCGCTCAAGTCCCGCGTGGCGGACGGAATCTCCCACCAGAACATGTTGTTGTCGCGCTTCGGGATGCTACGTGATGCGGCGGGGGCTGTCCAGTCGTAGCTCGGGTTTCCTCCATCAGAGGATATCGAGCGGCTCCCGGGAGATCTCCACCGAGCGGCTGAGTGCTGCGGGGAGCTGCGCGCCGTGGCCATCGCGATGCTAGAGGCTCTCGAGGTGCCAATGAGCGGCGACCCCGTGCATCTTCCGGAAGAGCTCGACCACGTCCCTGCTCGCGTCGGGGCCCTCCCAAAGCAGTCACCGGTGCGCGGCGTCCTGGAGGCCTTCACGCTGGTGTGCTCCCACTATGACGGGATCCGCTTCGACCGGATGGCCGCCGGCTTCCCCAACGACTTCACCTCGGAGGCCCTGGACGCCCTGGCCGTGGAAGTCAAGGCACCCGCCGAGCAATTTGCCAACGGCCTGGCGCCTACAACTGACGCCGAGGGTAACCCGATGGACGGTGCCGACCCCAACCAGGCCCTCTGAATCAATCCTTCTTTAGCTCATATTGTCATGCCCTCGCGTAGAGGGATTAAACTTTGAATTCTGGGGAGTTCCGCTTCGACGGGATTCCCGTAATCCAGACATTTGTAATAATTAGCTTACTTCCTTTCCTTTTCGTCGTCTTTTTTGACCCCGTACGCATGGGTTTTTATTTTGTTTTCCTATGGTTGTACCCCACCCCTGCCAGCCCCCGAGTGGTGCCTGCCTTCCAGTTCCTTCGCGAACTGGTTGGGAGGCGCCACTTGAGACAGCCTTTGTGGGGTTAGCTTTATTTCTGATCATTCTTACCCCTCGGGCCTCCGAACCCTTGAGTTTGGTTGCAAAGAGAGCGAGGTGGACCCGGTGGTTCCGCCGAGCCCCCGAGCCCTTGAGCTCGATTGCGAGGAGAGCAAGGCGAACCCGGTGGTTCTGCTGAGCCCCCGAGCCCTTGAGCTCGGTTATGAGATGAGCAAGGTGAACACAGTGGTTCTGCCGATCCCCCGAACCCTTGAGCTTGGTTGCGAGGAGAGTGAGGCGGACCCGGTGGTTCTGCCGAGCCCTCGAGCCCTTGAGCTCAAGGTTGAGATGACTTCGGGGGGCTATACCTTTGAGCCTCTAAGGTCGCCGGGTCCAGACCCAAGCCTCGCACTCCTGGGGGGCCTGGGTACCAAGCAGGTTTTTGGCCAGGTTGTCTCCGAGCTCCCGAGCCTCTACGTGAAGGCTCCCCCACCATGCCCGGGCGCAGCCCAACATCTGGCCATTGATTCCTACAAAACTACAGACCCCGCTTCCTAAAACATAGTTAGTTTCTTCCGTCTGAGCTATGTAGGTTGCAACGCTTTTGTATATTCCTAGCCTGATTCTTCGCAAAAGATCCACCCGGCTCGATTACATTCGTTTGGGTACGCTAGCAGGGTCGGCCATCCGGCTCGGCAACCGTGCTATCCGTAGCCGCGGGGGCGTAGGCCATCGCAACACAGCTGCGCTGGACGTCCCTGCCTACCCTTCTAACGGCGCCGGGGTTTCCTCAGAATCATGGGGCTAGCGAAAAAATAGAAAGCTCGTAAGAAATGACAACGAATTTTAGCGAAAAGGGAGTACAGAGAGTTCACTTATCTGGCCGGCTGGAGGCCAGGGGGAGGGCTTCCGCGGCCCCCCTGTCAAGTCTTCTGTCGAGCGACGAGGAGTTGACGTGGCACTGTGAGCTCATGGCTGGTATGAGGACGTGTCATGACCAGGGGCTCGCGATTACTGTAGCTCCGAAGGCATTGCATCGGCGGTAGTGCCCCCAGAGACGGGGGTTCCGGTGGTTGGTCGACGGCCTCTACCTTCGGGGCATTACCGCCGAATGGTTCGCCCATGGTCGAACTACTTTTAAGTTGTGTAGCTTCTCCCTCCGCCGGCGATGTGGTACTAAAAATGGGTGCTGTCTGCCGTCGGTGCCTTCCTATAAAAGGAAAGAACTGGACTGCGTTCAATTCCGGCCCAATTTCGGTTTCAACCCATTGGGCCTTCTTCCCATGAGGGTTCTCGTCGAACCCCTTGTGTTGCCAAGGCACGGGTTTGTGGCTGACCCCGCCGTGGGGTCGGGCGAGGCGGGATCGTACCCGCTCCCTTCCGCTGGTGGTCACGGGTAGAAGCGCCGCAGCTGCTCAATGTTCCAGGCGTTGGATATTGGGTTCTGTCTGGCATCGTCAGCTTGTAAGAACCCGGGCAGAGGACCTGTACTACAGTGTAAGGGCCTTCCCAAGGGGGTGAAAGCTTAGTGAAGCCACGGTGATCCTGGGCTAGTCTCGAGACCAAGTCACCAGGTAAACGCGTGGCAACGCACTCGTAGTGCGTGGTAGCGTCTCAAGCCCTGCTGGTATGTGGTCGAGTGTGCGACCGCTACTTCCCGAGCTTCCTCCAACTGGTCCACAGCGTCCTCGAGGTTAGTCGCATTTCTTTCCTCGCCGAAGGCCTGAACCCTTGGAGAGCCCTAGCCTATGTCCGTTGGGAGGATCGCCTCAGAGCCATAAACCATGTAGAACGGGGAGAAAGTTGTGCCGCAGGTCGGTGTCATCCGCAGACTCCATAGGACAGACGGCAGTTCCTCCACCCACTTGGTTCCGAGCTTGTGAATGCGCTTGACCAATCGGTTGAATATTCACGGCTTCAACCTTTGTAGGACCATGTCGTTAGCGCACTCGACCTGTCCATTTGTGCGTGGGTGAGTGACTGCCGCCCATGCCACCTCGATCTCGTAGTTGTCGCAGAAGCGGGTAAAATTATTCCCCGTGAACTGAGTCCCATTGTCGGTGATATTGGTGTTTGGAACACTGAACCAACACAGGATATCGCGGAAGAAGCTGACCGCTTGCTCTGACGTGATCTTCGTTAGAGGCCGCGCTTCAATCCACTTTGTAAACTTGTCGACGGCAACAAACATGTGGGTGAAGCCCCCGGGCGCTCTTGGCAATGGCCCAACTATGTCCAACCCCCAGACCTCGAATGGCCAGAAGATGGGTATAGTCTGAAGTGCCTGAGCTGGTAAATGTGTTTTCTTAGCGTAAAACTGGCAGCCTTCACATGTTCGCACGATTCGCTCGGCATCTGCGACGGCTGTGGGCCAGTAGAATCCCTGCCTGAAGGCCGACCCTACGAAGGATCGAGGCACCGCGTGATGACTGTAGACCCCACCATGGATGTCCTTCAGCAACGATCTCCCTTCTTTGTTGAGAATACAGCTTTGGAGGACACCATTGTGGCCCTGGTGGTAAAGGTTGCCCTCAATTATCCTGTAGGACTTGGCCCTTCAGACGAGGCATCAGACCTCTGTTCGTCCGGCTGGTAGGGCCCCGTCGACAAGCCAGCTTAAGAAGGGGGCGCGCCAATCTCTCTCTGGCTCAAGTGGGTCTTCGAAAGGTAGCCCCTCCTCTAGATTTGGCCCCTCGTCGGGGCTAGACGCGTTGGCCGCCACTACCCTCGATGGTTCGAGGCTTCCGTCAGGGCCGGGCAACTGCTCGGGGTTCGATCCCGAGGTGGGTGTTTCATCGTCGAAATCCACTAACAGGCGATGCTGGTCGTCTGCGAATACACCAGGCAGGACCGGCTGTCGCCAGGATACGAGCTTGGCTAGCTCATCCGCCGTCTTGTTATACTCTCGCCGAAGGTGGACGAAACCCAAGCCCCTGAACTTCTCCTGCACTCTGCGCACCGCTTCACAATAGACTGCCAGCTTCGGGTTATGGCACTTGGCGTCACCATTGACCTGATCAACCATGAGCTGAGAGTCACCGCGAGCCTCCAGCCTATGAATGCCGAGCTCATTGGCTATCCGAAGCCTAGCGAGCAGAGCTTCATACTCCGCCATGTTGTTCGATGTGGGGAAGTGTAGCCGTATGGTTAACGCATCATCACCCCCATAGGGGAGATAAAGACGACCCCTACCACTAACCCACTTCGGTTCTGGGCTCCATCGAAGTGGAGGACCCAGTACTCATCATCAACTTGGGCTGGGGGGAGCTGTGTCTCCGTCCATTCGGCAACGAAGTCGGCGAGGACCTAAGACTTGATTGCTGACCTTGGCGCGTAGGAGATGCCGTAGCCCATTAGCTCGAGGGATCACTTGGCAATCCTTCCTATCGCTTCCCTGTTGTTGATCACCTCACCTAACTTGTGCTCGGTGACGACGGTGACGTGGTGGGTGTCGAAGTAGTGCCTGAGCTTGCGCTTGGCGATGAGGATGGCATAGATAATCTTCTCGATGTGGAGGTAGCGTGTCTTCAACTCGGTGAACACCTCACTGATGTAGTAGGCCGGGTGCTGGATCTTCAGGGCAAGGGGAGGTTGCGTATGATGACTTTGTCGTCCAAGGCTCCCCCCGCTCGGCACGCAAGCCGGAGGTCGTCCAGCCAGACCGATGGATCTGTCTCCCCATCGTACTTGCTGGAGCTGGTGGGGAGACGGAACCATGGGGGAAATGCCACGGTACGAATCTCGTGGGAGAAGGCAGCCTGACCGGGCCAATCGGAGTCGGAGTTCGAGGCCCCAGTCCTCCTCTGCCTCAACGTGCGCTTCGTGCCGGCGGTGCTTGATACGTGGGACACGATCCTCCGGCTCTTCCGACTTATCCTGGATCTTCGCAGCATCCGGGTTTGGGGCGTTCTGCTGTGAGCCATCGGCCAGCCTTTTCCTGTCAACAGGCCTGAGAGACCGTGAGTTTCTAGCTCTGCCCCCGGAGTGCCGCCTTCTTCCCGCAGAACTCGCTGCCTGCCGCACTGCGGCGCGTTCAAGGAGCGTCCTTAGCCCATTCTGGACTCGGCGCTCCTCTGGGGTAGACAGCTGGGGCAGCTGCCGGCTAAGCAGCGTAGCTGCAGCGATGCATTGGCTCGCCCGGTCGAACAGAGGGTAGCCATCGGCGTTAGTGTCGATCCTCTGGCCTACCTCGCGTGCTTGCGCTCGAGCCGACGGCTCCATGTTCACATCGAGTTGGGCTTGCTTTAGCTCGATGGCTAGCCGCATCTCCTCCAGCTCTTGTTGCTTCGTCGCGATCTGTTCCGGCGTTAGCCGGATCTCAGCCCCGTTCGCCCTATTCGTCAACTCGTCCGGGGGGACCATGGTGAAACACTCCCACGTGGGACAGTGCTTACCCATCTTTGGGAGGAGGTGTACTTCCAGATCCTTTTCTTAACCAAGCTCGCATGGACTGAACATGACGCTCGAGGCCGTGTAACGCCCCAAGATGCCTTCGTACCTTAGTAGGCGCACCCTGGCGTGTGCTCTTTCGAGGCCTTTCCATGCTTGATGTCGCACCAAGTCGGAAAACGCTTGTGACGCATTCCTCAGACCAAAAGGAAGGGCTGACGCGTCGCCTTTTTGTGAGCATGCGTCGACCTTCTCTGCCATTTGGCTTTTCGAGCCGCATGGCGAAGGCGAACCCGAACGCTTCGCCCGAAGCGCTTGTGTTGAGTTGTCGCTACCGCCGAGGCGGTGCATGATCCGCTCGCGCCCCACCCTGGACACTGCGATGGAGTTCCAAGAGACGACACTCACGGCTTGTGTAGCTGTCGCAGCCTCACTCTTGGCCGAGGACACCGCCGGGCCACCTCGTGGGACTTGTCCCGCGCAGGTAGCCGGACAGTCGGAGTTGTTGACGAGGACGAGGCATGGCATGCCACCGCGCGTGTCCAGCACCTCGTTCACAAGGAACTCAAGGCTGCCAAACTAAATGGTCACACCCAACCTAAACTGACGGTCACCGAAACCAGCCATCTCGCACCGGGTGTCGATGAAGACGTAGACGTGCGCAGGCCCCTACCTGGAACGCCAACTGTCGGCAGGTGACACACAGGGTGCCTCACGCCGGCGAGTGTCGATCACAGAACACGCACGTCTCGGTGGAGAATTGTTCAAGAGACACAAGACAAAGAGTTTATACTGGTTTGGGAGTGATCCCTACGTCCAGTGAAGCAGGCTCTCGGCTGTATTGCTCTCTTGGTGGCGGATTACAACGAAGGCCGGTTCAAGCCTTGTATGTGTGGAATGCGTGTAGGGGACTAAGTGCTCTAGAGATCGAGAGTCCAGAAATCAGAATATCCCCCTCGCAGGAGGGCGTCCTCCTCTTTTATAGCTCAAGAGAAGGGCAACTGTACAGTGGCGTTTTACCTATCTACCCTCGAGAGCCCGGCGTCCCCGACGGTTACTCGCTGTCGGCCTAGTGCGTCTTGGCGACCCCTTCTTTGGCGGCCGCGTGTCCTTGGCCTTCCCACCAGCAGCTTCGCGGTAGCTTCCTTCTTGGCTGTTAGCGCAGCGGCGCGCATGCAGCTATCTTTTCCCAAGCGCAGGGCTGCAGATCAGCTTTTTCAGTTGGCAGGCGGCATGTGATGTCAGGTGTCGGTCGGGAGAAGGCGTAGGCCGCACGCCTTCTCCTTCACAAGCCAGATTAGCCTTTGAGAGGGTCCTCGGGACTCCCCTTTTTCCGCTGGTCGTGCTCGTCAATGAAAGGGACTCCTCGCGAGGGTCTACCCTTCCGACCCGGAGGGTCGGGGGTCGGGCGAGACGGACGTGCCCGACTCCTTTATCCCCCTGGTCATCAGGAGGTTCGGGGGTCAGACGGGATGGAGGTGTCCATCCTTGCGTCCTCCGGGCCCTCTGAGGGTCGGGCGAGACGGAGTCCTCCGACCAGTCGAGCCTAGTGCCGTTTCCCATCATCGTCATGGCTTTTCCTCGTTCGTATGCCGTTAGCGGTCGTCCTGACAGTGGGCCCTCTAATTCATGGCCCCCACAGCATAGGTCCGTCACTACTACAAATAGGATTTTAGGGGACATTGCAATTTAATTTTTAGAGGTTCACACAAATCCCGACCGCCTCCGTTAAAACCAAGAAGTAACGGAGACGGACACTTTTTATTTATGGAGGCGTATGCATTTGACCGTCTTGGAAAATTGATTTACAGAGGCGGATATTTTAAAACAACCGTCTCGGAAAATCATCTATTTTCGGAGGCGGTTGTCTAAAGGTTGTTTATAAGGCCCGTTTCCAAAAACGCCAAAGCCCAATAAGCCCAAATGGGCCCGATAAATCCACCTCATATACAACCTAACCCTAAAGCTTTTCCCCTCCATCTCTCTTTTCTCTCTCACTCTTCCTTCCGTCTTACCACTGCCAGGGCCTCCTCCCGCCACCGCCACCCCACTTCCGCGTCGGATGCCTCGTCGACTTCTTCCCGCGTCGCCCGGTCACCTCCGTCCTCAACTCCTCCTCCTTCTCCGCCGATTGCAGGCGCAGCTCCGCGCGGTGGGGCCAAGGTGGCGTAGGCGGCGGTGGTGTGGATCCGCAGGGAGGAGGGGTCAAGGCGGCGGTGGCGGCGTGGATCCACGGAGTTGGTGCCAAGGTGGCGGCGACGGAGCTGGCGCGGCGAGGTGCTACGCGGCGCCTTCTCCTCCTCCTCCATCCTGGACAACGTGGAGCCTGATGGTGTGCTACGGCGAGGAGCTCGACGACAGAGGTGTTGCGAGGTGCGACGCGGGGAGGTGTGGCGTGGCGGCGGATCTGCAGGCGCGAGGTGGATCCAGTGGCGTCGTGGGGCGGATCTGGCGTGGCGGCGGTGCAGATGGGCTCGGCGGGCTTTTCTTTTTTTTATTTTTTTACTAGATTAACGGAGGCGGTCACAAAACAGCCGCCGTTAATCCCCGATTAATAGAAGCCCCACGTCGGAGGTGAACGTAAAAACCATCTCTAAAAACGCTTTTTAACCGCTTGCGAAAATATATTCTGTAGTAGTGCGTCTATGTTTTATACCGGCAAGATCCTTAAGGGAGTACCAGAGAGGGAGAGAGATTGTGAGGCTAAGTCGTCCAGAACCACACTACTAAAAAAAGATTTTCGAAGACGGCAAAATAGGTTTTCAGAGGCGGTTTTTACATCCGCCTCTAAACAAGTGTTTTTTGTTAATGAGGCATTTTCAGAGGTGAATTTATGTCCGGCTCTGTTAATCAGAAAAAATTAAAAAACAAAAATCCTAGATGAGCTCGCGGGGAGTCGAGCTTAGGACCTGAGGAGTGCTACTGATGCCATCTAACCAATCCAACTAGAGGCCCGTTTGCTATTGTATTGAAGATGTTGCAATGATTGATGGCTTCTACCGATCTAGGGGCCGCTGCCCTCCTTTTATATATTACATGGGGCTAGGTTGACATGACAAGCCTTCTAGTCGGTTACAATGAGGAGTCCTAGTAGGAGACTAACTTCCTTAGGAACCCAGGGTTTCTATACCCGACAAGCTCTCAAGCAATTTATCGAAGAGCATCCTGGTTCTGAGTTTGGAAGCATTGCCGAATTGTTTTCAAGTACGTCCAAGTTCTTTTGAAGTCACTCAAGTTGTTCCTTTTTTTTTGCGAATCACACAGTACAAACACAGACACTCATATACACGCACGCACACTTGCCCCTACAAACATACGCATACAACCCTACCCCCATGAGCACCTCCGAAAGACTGGACCGGCAAATCCTCCAAATTAACGAAGTCACCACAGACGTTTCGCTATCGACGAGCACGTCGCCTACCTGTGAAAGAATAGCGCCGGTAAAAAATTCACCACTAGTCTATACAACTCACGCAGACTCAAGTTGTTCCTTAAGTTGGCGAGAACTCACAACTAGTCTATACAAGGGTCATGATGTGCTAAAAAACTTCTCAAGAGATACATTGGAGTGCATTGATTGGATGCGCCCAATTGGATAGCTCCCGAGTATTTGAAGAAAAAATCCGTGTTCTTTTTTAATTATGGCGATGCCTCAGAGATTATGTATAAACCGAAAAATTTCTGAAAAATCTTTGATGATATATCCACAGTACTCGAGCCTTCATCCAATTAAGAAACAATCATGCGGGATGTAGACTTCTTGATTTGAAGAAAACTGACGAAGCATCGTGTTCCGAGTATTGTTGAAAAAGGTACATTGCTAGCGTCGTGGTGCCAGCCTCCGAGCATGCATGTCCACGGAACTACGTGAGCAGCCTGGAGAATCGCCGCTGAAGGTTTATATGAAAATATAAAAATATTATGTAGAACATATTGGAGAATATTCGAAGAACTAAAATTTTATTCAATTTGGTCCATGAATCAATAATATAAGGCGGAAATTGCACAAAGTAATCGATGAGAGTGCATACTGCACGAAGAAATTGATGAGAGTGCGCATTCTGCAAAGATGAAATCTACAAGTGTCGTCTGTTGCGTATATGCACCCGGTCCCTATTTTAGCCATTGTTAATGCCTGTATGAGAACTTTGTCTCACGTACGCGCAATGTGTGTAAGATATTAGGCATGACAGAAGAGCCAGAAGTTGACCACAAGGTAAGGCATGTGCCACTCAGGCATGATCGTCTAATGACATTCATTTGTATATTGTCTCGTCCGGGCGAACAGGTAGGCAAGAACACACAATCTTTGGACACCCTATTGCCGACTAAAATTGGCTGAAAGCCTGAAAACCGGTACTACCGGTTTTTAGCAAAACCAGGCCTGGCGGTTTTGGTCGGGAATCGGCAGAAGTTGGGAAATTAAATATGTACTTATTTGTACGGGCGAGACCTCCCCACCCTATAAATATAAAGGTCCACAGCCGATTAAGGGCATCCCAATAGACAAAAAACAAATATATCTATTACTTTTACATTTTCGTTATCTCTTTGCCCTAATCTTTTCCAACCCCATATTTGATATTCTTCCTTCGTCTCTACGGCGATTGAGGACGTTCTAGGTGGCCTGCCGACAATCCTACGTGCGCATGGCCTGACAAAAAAAAGAACAAGAAGATGATAATGATGATTATGAATGGTTAGGCGAGAAATATTCTATTTCCGCCTTTATTTATTCATATTATTGGTCATGTTAGCAGATGCCTACGCAGCAGCATGCTAGCTAGGTTCTAATTCAGATGTTACTCGTGGGTATTGCTTCTTACTTACCACGGTAGCCTCGCTGTGACTGCCACTACTGCTACGAAAACGATTTTTGGAGGCAGTCAAAATAGATTTTCGAAGGAGGTTTTGTGTCCGCCTCCGAACAAGAGCTTATGGTAATGGCTATTTTCGGAGACGGACATATGTCTGCCTCTGTTAATCTGGGAAAAATTAAAAAATCCAAAACCTTAGATGAGCCCGAAGAGCCCATCTAGGCCCGCCGAGCCCATCTAGGGAACCAACAACAGATCCGGGGCCGCGGCGCTGGATCCGCAGGCGCCGCCACCGGATCCACGGGTGCCGATGCGCCTCCTCGATCCAGGCTCGCCAAGGCTGAGGCAACACCACAGGAAGAGGAGGGGGGCACCGCCGCGCATAGAGTTGCCGCGCGCCGCCGCGCCGCGTCGTGTCGCCGCGCGCCGCGTCGTGTCGCCGCGCGCCGCCGCCGGATCCACCTCACGAATGCAGGTCCTCACCGCCGCCGTCTCCACCTCGCGCCTACAGGTCCGTGCAGGTCCTCGCCGCCGCAGCCGCCTCCACCTCGCGCTGGATCCGGAGCCCGCCTGAGCCACCGTCGTAGCCTCGCATGTGCGCGCCTGCGCCGCTGCCTCGCCTCACGCACACCACCATGGCGTCGAAAGAGGAGGCGAGGAAGAGGCAAGGTCGCAGGAGGCTCATCGGAGGAGGAGGCACGGTAGCAGTGTGCACCAAGTGCGAGAGAGAGGAGAACGAGTAACCGGCGGCTGGTGAGGGAGAGAGGTGAATGATTTAGGGTTTCCTTGATATATATATTAGGTACATTATTGGGCTAATATGGGCCTGTCGCGCCCAAAGTCTTTTTCTGAGTCGGGTCTTTCAATCGTGCACCTCCGAAAATAGATTTACGGACACGGACGTTCTAATATGACCGTCTCGGAAAATAGATTATTTTTGGAGACGGACGTCCTAAAAGTCCACCTCTGAAAATCGAGTTTTGGAGGCGGACAAGAGCAACTGCCTCCTAAAATAAAAAATGGCCGCCTCCGTTAATATACGACATTAACAGAGGCGGACAGAAAATCTGTCCGCCTCCGAGGCCATTTTTGAAGTGTCCCCTAAAACATTTTTTTTTGTAGTAGTGCTCATGCTTGTGCCAAAAGGCCTGTCATAGCAATACCAAGGTTTGATACAACTATCATTTTGTTCACTCTAACACAACTTCATTGCTCCTGCTGAAGAAGGTTTCATGCTCATCAGGCCTGCTTTCAAAGTGATGCAAACAGAATATAGTCTTTATCATTAGTAGAGTGCTAATGCAACTCGACATAAATGTTCAATAATAAAAAAGAGTAATGGCTTCAAACCCCTAAATAGATAGGTATCGTACAATAGGTATTACAAACAAATCTCAAAATTTAACATATACTAAGATAATTGATAATTCATTAAGGCCATGTTTAGTTTCCCAATTTACTACCAACTTGGCACATTGAGATCCGTACCCCTCTCATAGGACACGTTTCCCGGTGCACCAACTTGTTGCCAACTTCCGGAACTAAACAAGGCCTAAATTTCAAAATGTTGACCAATTCACAAAAATAAATGTTATCCGTGGGACGGAAGAAGAGCATATAACTGTAGACAATAACCAAATGCTCGAGACATCAATGTGCTATAACACGGCCAGTATCTCCGTTGAAATGCCTACAAAAAAAGGTTTTCATTGCTAAGCACAATATCACTCCCTATGAGCCAAAATACATAACAAATACATCTAGTTCATGCCAATAATATTCAATTGTACTTATACCCTCCTCCGTAGATATGCTACTAAAAGAATGTTATGTGTTTCGACATATAGGATACCTAATTCAATGTGAATTGCGACAAGTACAAAAGAGGCCTTCGTCCTCTTTGTGTTAGTGCTGGTTGCTTAAAATCCTATATTAATGTAAATTTAGTACCGGTTCTACAACAAAGTACCCAAGAGGTCATTTAGTACAGGTTTTTTAACACCACCAAATATTAAAAGGTGACATTTAGTATTGGGTGGTGTTACCAACAGGTACTAAACATGCATATACGCATTAATAAATCATGTGACTTGTGATTCAAACATGGTACTAAATGGCTCCCCATTTAGTACGTTCCTACTAAACGTGTCCAGCTCAATAAACTCCAGATCCAAAATTACCATGGATTTGGAGTCCAACCCATGTTCTTCCTAGAGCTCCTCAACGGGTGCTCCAAAACACAATGATACAAACCTAAACATGTAGTTGGGGGATAATTACTCACCAATGCACCCTCGTTACCCACATTTGTTGCTCGCTACACACCGTACCCTTTTCCTAAAAAACAAGACGCCACCTCCTCCCCCCACCTTTACTGCTGCGTACCGTAGCATTACGGTACGATAGTGTCGCGGTACCGAAGCACACCTAACAAACTGTAGCAGGGCGAGATAGTCATTCCCCACCTAAACCCTCCCTTTCTTAGAGTTTGATATATGAATTTGCCGAACAAGTACAATAGACCCTGAAGTTGCAAATCTTGGATTTATTGATCTTAGAGTTGGAGTGCTCTCAAACACGACCAAAAGCCTGTTTTTCTTCTAGTGTGCACACCATTGAAATTTCTCATAATGACACTAAAAATTAGGTGATGGATAGTTTCTGGGTTTAGAGCTTAAGTTTTCACTACCATTTACATTCCTACTAGTTTAGTTGTGTTTTGTCAGGATCACTGCCCTTTTAATAAGATACTACATATAAAGTTATTTCAAGAGGAATATTCATCCATTGAATTTCTATGTATCTCTAATACCATTATATATTGCAAATAGCTTGTTGGTTTTGCATTTTGTAGGTACATGCTAAGAAAGGATTATAGTTATCCTGTGCTGGAATATCACATTTCATGGCTAATGTGGGCTGAAGGAAAAACAGAGTCATCACAAAAAATTACCATTTGAAGGATTGGAAGCTGAGGGATCAGTTCGTCAGATTCGGATCTAGACCCAAGGCAGTGACACTTTGGTTTGGCTGGCCATCTGTAATTTCGTTATCCCAGAATTCTTCGACAGTTTTGTACGGCCCAGAATCATGGACAAAGAAATCGTAGGTGCCTCTAAATTCTGGGAGGGTGCCGATCTTGTGGCGTGCATCAGCGGTGAGCTCCCAGTCAAATATGTCAAGGTTCTCTCGCATCCTCTTCTGGTTGAAGCTCTTCGGGATTACGCAGTCGCCCTGCTCATGCACCCACCTAATGCACACCTGCACCTTGCATTGTTTAGTAGATTATAAAATAGAAGGGTCGATATATGCAAATTTTATATATATACATTTATTTACATTTAAAAGATCCATTGCTTTGTTATCAGAACATATTTATTTTACATCCTTGTTTGTACTATGAGGTGAAGGTATATCGCGTGCATGGCAGCAGTAGGCTCACTGTATAAACGTCATAATATACACTCCCTCCGTATAAAAATATTTCTAGTTGTTGACTTTTCTTATAAATTTTGACTGTTCATTGTATTCACAATTTTATTGTAAATAAAAAATTAAGTCATGCTTAAAATACTTTTAATAATAAAGTCACAAATAAAATTAATGATACGTATCTAATTTTTTGAAATATGCATGTATATCCATGGAGAGAGTACAAGGTTTACTCATATACATGGTCTATAGATTCGTATACAATATATATTTTGGGTGGTAACGTTAATTCAGTTTGACGTAGGCATGTACAGTATATCCCTGTTATTACTGCAAGCAATATGTTGAATAGTTACCTGAGCGATGGTTTTGCCCATGTCCTGTGCGATGTGCTTTAGAATAGGGCTGTCCATGACATAATTGTTGGCCCATGGCGCTCCCTTGCCACCCAACGGAGAGTAGGCGCAGAGCTGGATCCCTTTCTCACTGCAGAACGCCCTCAGTTTGTTCTGCCGGCAGTACGGGTGCACCTCCACCTATTCGTTCAAACGAAACGTGTGCAAAACAATCACCTCAAATTCAATAAAAACAATGACACAAATAATGAAAAAAATGCAAACAAAAGCAGATGTTTAATATGGATTTCGAATACACTCAAGACAACTTAATTAAGGGAAAACTCTATTTCTCACCCTTCAACTATTTCAAAAGTCTGATTTTCAGCCCGCAACTACAAAACCGGACACCGAACACCCTCCAACTATCCAAACCGTGCAAAATTGGCCCTTTGGGTGATTATGAAGGTGGTTTTGTATTTTCGAAAAATACTAAAAAAAATTATATTAAAAATTCATAACTAATTTATTTTGAATTATAAATATATGAATCTGGTGCCAATATTTTTCAAAAAATGTGACCTATATGTTGGTGCATTATTAGAAGTTATTTTCAATTTATTTATTTTTATTCTAATTATTTTTAGAAAAAACAATAATGCACTAGTAAATATAAGCATATAATATCCAAATAACATTAAATAGTGTGCCAATAGGTTGGTTACATTTAAGAGAACTTTTGGCACTGATTTCATATTTTTTGGGTCCAAAATAAATTAGCTATGGTTTTTTAAAGTCTAAATAATATTTTTTCTATTTCTATAAAATCCAAAACTACCCTCAAAACCACCCAAAGGGCAAATTTTGCATGGTTTAGATAGTTGGATGGCCTTCAGTATTCGGTTTTGTAGTATAAGGTTGAAAACTGGACTTTTGTAACAGTTGAAGGGTAAAAAACAAACTTTTCCCTTTAATTAATAACATTAATTGGCAGTAGTAGGGAAAAAAGAAGGGATATTAATCTACGTGCAAATTTGGCTGTTTAGCACTGCAACAGTTTATTGAACTTTGTGGATTGAGTGATTGACCCAGAATGTGCACCTCAAGGCCAATCCCAATGGGTAGTATCATAGTAATTAGGTGTCATACAGTGGTAAGTTGATGTGGCAAGAAATTAAATAGGAGCACCTTGACACAGTTTCTTATATTGTGGAACAAAGTTTAATGACTTGGGTCCATTTTCATAGACACATACTCACAATAATTGATTGCCTTGGATATGGAAGTATGATACTACCTACTGATACTACCTATTATTGATGATGTTTCTTCACACTAGTACCATATTTTCATCACATGTGGCATTGTTGGATATTAGAGTATGATACTATGGATTGTCAACAATTAGCCTTATGCACCTGCTACAATTACATGGAAATGGAGTGCGAATGGGGAATACACCGCTTCTCATACCAGGCATAATTCAGTCGTTGCACCAAATCAAAACTCAGGACTTTAATTTGGAAAACTTGGGCACCTCAGAAGTGCATTTCTTTTCCATGTCATTTGATCAAGAACCAAATTTTGACCCCTGATCTACCGACGTGTAGTGGATACCCAAGAAAGTTGTGTGCTCTCCCTTCTGTCGAGACGACGAAACGACTTATCATCTCTTGGTGGGCTACAGACACATAAAGCGTGATTGGAGTCTCATTGGCACTTGGATTTGTTTTCCACTGCTCAACCGGCCGCCCAATTGGTCATGATGATGAACAGCACTAACTCTGTCCATGGGCGGTGGCCAATGATGGGTGCTTTGGATGGGATGCCTAGGAAGGCGCTCAAATCGTTGATGCTGCTGGTCATGTGCAAGTTGGGAGGTGTAAGCAAAATGGCCCTAGGCCATTGTTTATTATCTTGATGATTGATTGATAGCACAGCCATTAGGACTAACAAGTTTGTCTAGATGTATAAGACATATGTTTTAGGTCCCAAGGATTGTATCAAAGACATCCAAATGATCAATATCCAAATGATTATCAGTATCCAAATGACTAATGGACATCCAAATAGTGTTTGGACATGTATCCAAACATATTTGGATAAACAAATTGGACATCCAAATCATATTCAAGGGCAACCAAATGATGGCGAAGAAGTTTGGATAAAGACCCACGAAGAAACAACGAAGACAGAGCCGTCAAAGAATTCCATCGATCGATTTGGTGGTGGCCATTTAGTCCACCGAACCAATCGGTGATGAAGGGTAGCAAAAGTGGTCTCTGTGTAATAGCACTGATTCATTCGGTGCTTGTCTATAGGGACCATCGAATCACTCTATGGTCGCATGAAGACTGCGGGAAGGGAAGGCACCGTTCCATTTGATGGTGTACGAAGCAAGCATCAAACCTCTCTGAGAATACGCCTAGAACATCCAATTCGGTGCTATATAGGGAAGAGAAGGCATCAATCCATTTGGTGGTGTATGAAGCAAGCATCAAACCAATGGGAGAATATGCTTGGAACATCCAATTTGGTACCGCATGATTTAGGAGTGCACCAATCCACTCAATGGTACCATGGAGATAGCACCGAACCAGTCAGTGTTGTAGACCAGAGAACTTAAGGTCGAAGACCTCTCTATATGGTTACCGCCAATTTGTTCGATGGTACATGAGAGAAGGCACCGAATAAGTCAGCGCATGGAGGGCCTAGGAGTTAGAGACTTAACGGCTAGCTGAGGTGGCACCACCAACTAATTTGATGGTACTTCCTCTGGGACCATCGAAATAGTCGGTGACACACATCAAGTTGCAACGGCTAGTTTCTTTGGATGGGTTATAAATGCCACACACCTTGGCTATTTCATGTGTGCTTGAGCTCAACCAACCAATGTGCTAATTAGAAGCTCAAGGCAAATAGAAAAGTGTTTAATGCTAGTTTAAGCCTATTAGCGCATCTGTTAGATGATTAGCCCAGAGTTTAGAGAGATTTGCACACCTCTTTGCTTATTGGTGTTTGCACGCACCAACTGTTATAAATCTAGGGCTTGTAGTCTTGTGAGACCCTCCAACTGTGTTTTTATAGTGGCCTTTGGTACTTGTGAGACGAGGGAGAGGCCCTCGGATAGTTGGCCAGTACTCTACCATAGTGAAAATGCCGGGGAGCATTCGGGACGGCCAGCGAAGACCCACTTGTGGGTGTGGGACTAATGGAAAGCTTGCACCATGCCCGGAGTTTGCATTGTCAACCCTTTTAATTTTCGCATTACTTTTTCTTAGACTTGTAATGCTATGTATTTGACCTATAGTGCAAAATTTTGAAGCTGTAGAGATAGGAACACATAGAAAAAACACGTGGCACATTTAGATAGAAATTAAGACAGTTTTTTTATATATGCAATTGAAGCCTTGGAACACCTAATTCAACCCTCCCGTCCCTTCAGCACCAGAAAAAAAAGTGTGAACTTTTGCACTAAAGGATCTCTCTCCGTTATCGGTGCTCCGCAAAATCAAAGAGGAGTCTAGAACTTGTTGCTTAGCCGTTGCCTACTACCTGGCGGCACTCCTAGCATGTTTATGATGGTTGTTGCTCTTGTGTATAGCTTTTTGCTTTTTTTCTCGTACCCCTGTAGGGAACAAACCCACCCCCCCCCCCCAGGCTGTATATTTGTATTCTCTAATTTATTATTAGAAATAGTGCACAGTATATGCCCGTTGTTAAAAAATGGCAGTAGTGGGTTCTGAGCAAGTGGCCAATAGTTTACCGTATATATGTAACTGTTTTTACTCATTAGAATTTATTAGTTTGGCGAGTGGCATGGAAGCATATGATCTACATTAGGGTGTATTTGAATTGGTTACATATTATAAATGCTTTTCGCAAGGATTATGATGTAAGCTGTGGCTCAACCAATTTTCTCGAACTATATGTTTCATCACTCATAATGATATACAGGGCCGGCCCTGTAGTGTTAGCAGGCGGGGCAGCCGCCCCGGGCCCCCAAATCTCGGGGGCCCCCAATCGTATATGCATGCAGTAGAAATACTAAGATTCAAACTATAATACGTTGTTACATGTTCCAAAAATAAATGAGTAAACGTCCACTTAACAAGGAATGTAAACGAGCAAACGTCCACTTAACTTAAATGAGCCTATCGCCACGTTTGACCTTTGGATATTTATGTTTAGATCATTCTTAACCCTCCATACCATCTATGTAGGATGATTTCTATACCATGGTATGGGACTAGCCTTAGGAATAATTCTTTATTTGTCATAGCTTAACGCCGTAATCTATATGGCCATACGTAATCTCTCAGCTACCAATGTTAGTGATTGTGGTGGGTCACATATATCTGTCTGACACATCAATGAAATACAAGAGGTTACAAGTTTTCTTTGTGGCAAATAAGAAAATTACCGTTTATTAGGGGGCCTCCAATTTTGATTTCGCCCCGGGCCCCATAAAACACAGGACCGGCCCTGATGATATATGCGCTCAACCCGTACGTTTTCAACACTAATTAATGAGGTGGACAGCGCCCGAGCTATTTGTTTTTCATCAAATAAAAATGAGAAAAAGGAGGAGAATCCGAGACCTGGTTCACGGCCGGGGTTATGTGTGCGAAAGAGAGCAAGTATTCGAGCTTCTTGCAGGCAAAGTTGCTGACGCCGATTGCCTTGGCCAGGCCTTGTCTATGGCACTCCTCCATCTCCTCCCAAACCCCCTTCATGTCCATCGCCACCAGGTTTTCCTTCATATGCTCCGTCCCAGCTCCTACTCCTCCTTCCGGCAGCTTCATGCTCACCGGGAAGTGGACGAGATACAGGTCAACATACTCCATGCGCAGATTCCTGACGGCCACAAGGGTGAATACTAACTCAAATATCTTATCTAACCACAATATATGCAATCATGCAACCACATCTATGATTTTTTTTTTACTGGAGTGTCTTCCTCAGGGCCGGCAGGACCTGGCCTGGGTGCGCGTCGGCGATCCAGAGCTTGGACGTGACGTAGAGCTCCTCCCGGGAGGTGATCGTCCCGGCGCGCACGGCCTCGGCCGCGGCGTCGCCAACGGCAGCCTCCGAGTTGTACAGCGACGCCGTGTCGAAGTGGCGATACCCGGCGTCGATGGCGCGGAGGACGGCCTCGCGTATGTGTGGCCGGTCCACATCCTCCCCGAATGGGAATGATGCCGTGCCGAGGCCCACACGCGGCATCGGCTTGCCGGAGCTCAGTGGCACCACCGGCACGGCAGCAGTGCCTTGATCGGCAGTTGCAGCCATATCAAAATATGCAAGGAAAACGAGTTTTTGAGGGGGGAGGACTTCACTTGTAAGTTTATATGTGTGTGTATTAGTGGGCAGTCCTCCAGGCTTATTATATAGAGATACGTATGAGAAATTCAAATTCTTCATGCCCGTCCAATTGAATTTAGAGTGCAAAACGAAGACTAGTTTGAATCCAAGGCCCTGGGGTCAACCGATTTTATTGTGTCATCGTCCGTACAGTAAATAGTTTCATAGAAAATATAAACCACTGTATAGCATATGTGAGCTGTGTGGGAGGTTTATCAGATTGAATTGATGGAGAACAAATTTATTTTTTTTTTCAGTTCACTATCATGAGTTTAGCTTCTTCTTCTTCTTTATTCATGACGATAAAGATGCATCATTTTTTGTGTTTTATTCCAGTCTCGGCTACGGACAATTGGACGACACCCCCCCCCCCCCCCAAATCTCTTCTAGCTCCGATTGTGTCACGCAGTGCGTATGCACAAATTTTTGTCGTGAACACAAAGAAAAGTCCCATATTTTCCTGCGACCCTCAAATACAAAGTTCACATGGCTGTCTTTGTCAAACTCGTGGTAACGTCTAGTCATGTGGTGCGACTAGCATCGAAATCGCAGAAGCCGTCACGACTTACGCCTACCACCAAAGAGAACAGCTGACACCTGACAATCCATCGTCGCATCGAGTAACCTATATTTTCTTCAGCCTACCACCGATTCATATGAGCAAAACCCGTCACGACTGACGCGCGTGCATGGCGTCAACTGCACGCAGGATCATGGAAGATCGTTCACGACAGTCTCTAGCTCGATCTTCATGGTTGTGTTGTGTCCCCCTTTTGATGGAGAGACAGGTAACGGTTCCACGGATCACCCTTCTAACTGTGGAGTTGTGAGACTACACTGTTAAGCGGATGGACGATCACTGCTACCACAGAAACTAAATTACCTCAACAACCCCTTTTCACAACGGCCGTGAACCGATTGTGATAGGGCATCACAACCAGTTGCAAAGGGGGTGGCCATTATGGCTGTTGGTACACGTTGTGATGCTCCTCATCACAGTTGGCTCTGGGTTGAACCCGCTTTGACTAGATCCCGATCGAGGTAGGCATCACAGCCACTTGAGGCTTTCCGATATGAAATCTCAAGCCACCTGACTACCCTAGACGCAATTGTAATCCAACTAGATATCATACTTTCTAGCCAATTAGGAAGTTTGTAAGTTGTCACGTAACTATATTTCTAGGCAGGTAAAAGAGAAGTGAGGTAGTGTTCCCTAATTCGGATCAATCCATATTAATTATCATCCTCCACTCTAAAACACTAGGACCGTAACAATCAACACCCAAGGTGAAAACGAACTCTACAATGCATTGGATATTACACTGCTCTGATGCCCTGAATCTATATGATTCTCTATGTTTTTCATCTTGTTTTATGAAAAGATCTCAGTAAGCAAACCGCTTTAACCAAACCATTTAAAGTACAATTTGATGAAGCATAGAATTAATAAATTAATATATAAGAAACATCAATGGAGACGACATAAAATTCATGTACATAGACACGCAGGGGCATCATAACAATGGTTCAATGCACATGCAAATGGTACAATGCGATGCATGACTTCAGTTCTACCTTCAAATCCTAATGAAGGAAATGAGGGCTGCAACCACGTTACTACCACAACGTGTGTTGTTGTAGCAGTAGTTACCGCACCAATCTAGCTACGGTTTCTTCATATGCAAATTCATTATGAGAGTGCAATTGTATGATTGCAATACATAAACTTTATTGCATTCAGAATTTGTAACTTCTAGCAATGCCTCATATATAAAAAAACATGTACTTCCACATAAAGTCAATCTTCCTATTTATCTGGCTTGTGTGAGCTTCTAAAATTTAATGGAGATGATTCAAATAACAAAGTAAAAGCGTGTAGACCACATCGCTACGTTTACTTGCCTTCACCGAACATCAATAACGTGTGCTAAGCACGATCTAAATAAATATAGATCAGCACCAACACAAACACATTTCAAAATAAAGACATTGAATAAACCATTACTATTCCCAAACCCAACGTCCTCTCGTCAACACGCACGTAATTCTAGTCAAACAGCAGCATTGTTGCTTCTCTCTTTGCTTATCTAGTCAAACAACACGCGTTCCCGCAAGCAATCATCAATAAATGTAGTACTTACAAGATTGAAGAAGGATCACGGGTATGAAGAAAGAATCCGTAGATCTCCCTTCTAATCTTTCTCTCTAATCATCTTCTAATCTTCTTCTCATCTCTCTTCTAATCACACTCCCTACCCTAATGATAACTTGAAATACCCCCTCTACATCTCTCCCCCTAGGTGTATCTGAGTTGTTCCCCACTGGAATGAATGAATCAGGGGGTCTATCTTTGCTTATATAGGGGTCTAAGGTCGCTTTCTATGGCTCCAATGTCGGTGGCGCAGGTGTTACCGCCTTAGTGAACCGACATACATCTGCTTCAAATAAGGCTGGGCCGAAACCGTGTTAGTGGGGGATCGGTCGGTCCCCAACTGAAACCTCTCAGTCACCGCTTGGTCAATGGGCCTCTTTGTGGTCTTCTCATGTCAACTTTGCTTGCGGCGACCCCTGTTGTATTCAGCCCATGGTCCGGTCGGTCCCTTGGTTCCACCTCTCGGTCACTGCCTTCGGACGGTGGAGTCCTTGTGGGCTTCCAATGTCAGTTGTGCCAGCAGTGGGCGAAGTTGCATTGGTTTTCTTCGGGTTTATTGGGCCTTTAACCATCGTCTGCTTTTACGAATGTCTGGAGAAGTATTTCTTGGACTCCTAAGTAGGCTTTCTCTCTATATGCAGGTGCAGTGTCCTGATATCAACAATTCACCAAAACTTGTAGAAATGATTAGTCATAAACTCCTATCACTAAGTTTGGTTGTTGTTTTCGGTGAACGTTGACGGTTAAAAATAGTAGTTACGGACCATCAACTCATATAAAGGTTTTTTATTTTTTGTGGTCATTAATATCAGGTAAAACAGCCTTGAACGGAAATTGTGCCGATCAGTAAGTTGATCAGAACAACGACGTTTGTAGAACCATGACCCTATACTTAAACAGCGACGAACACCACTATACGCAGGTGTTGAATCATCCAAAAGCTTATGGAAAGCTGATTTAGTGCAGGGGCATGACTCACCTGGAGTTTCCCTTTAAAAAGGAAAAAGGCAACGGCAGCAGCGGCGATCCTCACAATGATTCCACACCGTTTTTCTTATATTGAGGATCACAATAACATGTTTATTGCCTCTGAGCTGCACCACTCATGGCGGCACGACCATGAACAGTGAGGAAAATATTTGATTTGGGGAAAAATGGAACGAGAAAATGAAGCCCTACTAATTTTCAGAGAGGAACAACGACGCTAAACACGAGGGCGAACCCTAATTCTCCCTCTCTTCTCTTCTTATTCTCCTCTTCTCCTTTCGGTCCACGGCAATGAGAGTGCCAGCGCAGGAGAGGTACACGGTCTAGGGTTGGGGACACCGAAGGGAGAAAAAGAGAGACCGAGGAAAGCAACTGGCTCGGCTACCACGGTTAGTGTTCATCCTACAATTGGATTACAATGATGATTACTTCGCGATCCAAACTCCAAACAATGCATATGAGTTGTCAAACGGAATCTATTCAACGAGCTCTATGTACCCATACAAGCGACGGATCCAAAAGTCAACTATTTGCATTGTCCCTCTTCTATGTATGGTCAACTTCTATAATTTTTATGCTTTTCTTGATAAAACGCGTACTTTGCCCTTTTGCATACTGTATGTGCTACAGTTCTATATCAGAAGTTTTAATTAATATAGTTGCAGTCTTGCAGACATGTTAGCAATCCTCAATGTGGGGCCAGAATAGCGCGAAAACTTACAAGGTTTATCAATACTCCATTACGTAGATGTTCTCATGTGGAAAATAATCAGGACCAGGCTAAGAACTCAAAGCTAGTGCTGTGTGCTTTCTAAGAAGCCCTCTGGCTTCCAGATTCACTATTATAAAGTTAATTATTCTGTTTTGGTGAAGCTGCAGACAATGTGGAGAATAATTATGTGGACATGTTTGCTTCGAGGAAGGGCCTTTCCCTTTTAAGTACATGGGCGTTTCTATGAATCCATAGAAGATATCAAATAAGGACTAGAGTTTTTAGAAGAAAGGTTTCAGAAATAATTAAGCATTGGGTATAACAAGGTATTTTGTCTAGGATATGATATATAGTTTTCCCATGTTTCTTTTGTCCTTTTTATAGTACCTAAAGGTGTCTTAAAAAATTAGAGTATTACATGTCTATAACTTTTTGATAATATGATGGGCTTAAGAAATAATATTTATAGGCTCTAATTTCGCAGCTACAAACATTTTGAATTATTTTTTATATAAGAGTTTTTAAATTGGAATTTCTATCTCACACATATAAAAGAACATAAGTTTTAGGATGGTTGGAAAAAATGAGAACCATTGATTCCTAAATATCTAGTGGTAGTAAAGTGGGCGCTACCAGGCTGTACCCAAAAATGATACCAAGAGGTACTAATTAAATATAATTTTGTATTAAAATAAATACTTAGCTAAATACACACATAGATCAATGACTAGCATTAATCAGCCAACAAATATCATGTGGTTCCAACCATTAAAAAACTCCTCGTAAAAGAATATTAGTAGTGGGTTTCTCTTTTTGGAATTGTATTAGAGCAATGGCTCTTAAGGGCACCTCTAGTGCTGCGTCGACCAGAAACTGTGGACGAAAGCGAACCAACATTCTCTTCGGTTTCTACAGCGTAAACATTGATTTGTGGGTCCATGTCGTGTAAACAATCAAAGCCACTTGCAGCCTTCCTCACATGGGCGGACGGAAAGAAAAGGTATTTTATTCGGTTGGATGGATTTAGGAGCTGTGGTGTACTAACGACCAGTGAAAGAAATTGTTTTTTAATCGGTTGGAGTCGAACTCTGTTTTATGTTCGATTTAGGTTCTGACACATAGCAGTCGCCCCCCATTATGTTCATGGTTCGATTTTGGCCGAGGACGGTTCGATTTACACCAACGCTGTGGCTGCCCTAATTATACTAAGATGGACACCAATCATCACGATTCATTGAGCTCGAATGGATAATATATATGCCTTTCTTGACACTTTTTCATAACTGGTATCTATTAGGTTCAATCAGGCTTAGAATTCATCTTATATTGTCTAATAAAGAGCTACGGGTCCGGTCACATTTTGCAGTGTTAGATAAGGCAAGCACAAATTATAGAGTGCTTTAAATGGAGGGTTTTCTTGACTAGTAACCTTCCAGCAGTTGATCAGTTGGTTGGATTCGATCTAACTGCAGTTTGGCCAGTCGATTGCCCAGCCACAATCTCACCGTCCCAGAAATCGTCTGCAGTTTTGTAGGGCCCCGATTCATGCACAAAGAAATCGTAGGTGCCCCTTGATTCTGGCAGGGCGCTGATCCTGTGTTTGTCGTCGTCGCTGAGCTCCCAGCTGAAGATGTCGAGGTTCTCGCGCATCCTCTGCTCGTTGAAGCTTTTCACAATCACGCAATCTCCCTGCTCAAAAACCCACCTAATGCACACCTGAAGTTCAATATAACAAAAAATATGTAAATAGTAAAATAGCTAGATCAGCAACAGCAAGTAAAATTCCAGTATTCAAAGTATCCCAGAGATCAAATTATCCATTGTTAAGGATAATTTGGTAATAATTACATATGTATTAATGAACTCATTTACATGGGGCGGATTTTTACTGTAAACAATATATTATCGTGATGTCGTTTTTGTTCTTTTACTATAATACCCTTATACTACCTATACTACTACTCATGTATCCTACCCGTACTACTAGTGAAGCTTTTTATTAGTATATAAATTTTGACCATTAGATATTTTTATACTTTTCCTTTTCGAGCACTAGTATGGTTAATACTAGTCATTTTAGTATGGGGCCTTATACTGGTTATGACAGTAAAAGAGCTCTAGTTTCGTTACCGAAAAGAAGAGTTTCTGTGTAAGTATTACAATTTATAGGGCCACCTCTGGTTATATATAATGGAAGCAGTATTTCATATTCAGAAATATTCAGATTATATAGAAGCAATTTACTTGCTCAACAGTGAACTCTATACAAGGTTGGTAATACTGTAGGTTGTAAAGTTTACCTGGGCGACGGATTTGCCCTTTTCACAGGCAATCTGCTTGAGAACAGGGCAGTCCATGACAGAGTTATTTGCCCATACTGCGCCCTTTCCACCCAGCGGCGAGTACGCACAGAGCTGAATCCCTTTCACCGTACAAAACGCCCTTAGTTTGTTCTGGCGGCAGTAAGGGTGCACCTCCACCTGCTCACAAGACGTGTGCCAAAGGGGAAAAAAAATCAGACACCGAGACCAGAAATCAATTTATTGTACTTAACTTATCCGACAAAAATGTTGTCACGATAGCCGTGCGAGCACAGTGAGCTGTAATTACAGAAGTAAGCTATTTGGTTTATTATTACTTGACAAATTAACCACGATTCTAACTGAAACAATAGACACGTAAACAAAAATACCTTGGATATTCCTAAGAAATTTCAGAAAAAGAAAAACTGAAATCGAGATAGGGCCTATTTGGATACTCAGTGCGGAAAAAGTTCATTTTACTCATTTCACCTATTTACTTTGTCAGCTTGACCCGCCGAGCAAAAATTTTACTTCCCCAAACTATTCTATTTAGTAATCTCGCCCTAATTAGATTTCTTTTTTTCATTTATTCACAAATAAGTTGATTTTTAATTTTTGATTTTGTCGGTGGAGCTGTGACATAGGGCCTGTTCGGCGCCCCAGGGCCCACCTGTCAGGCCCTCATTTTCAGCCAGTGTTATACATTAGATTTTATCACAATGACTTTTTCGTACAATTTTATATGTATAAGATCAATTTCATATTAAATATTAGTAATCTATGAAAAAATCTTAGTACAATTTTTTGGCATTAACCATAAACCTTTGTATCTGTTCACAAAATGTGAAGTCTAAATTCATCTCATACATTTAGAATTGAAAAAGCTAATTCTAATTAGCGGTAGATTGAACCAAATGAAATAGTTTAGGGGAGTAAAGTAAACCAAAATTTTGTTCAGGGGTTAAGAGGGCTGACGGGGGTAAAATGGATTGTTTCCTTTTGATGCTGATTAGATGGATTGAAAATGCACCAACATCTAATTATGTAAGTCATGGCTAATGGACAAGTTTAATATAATCCACTTTTCCTAATTAACTATGCTTAGTCCATATTTATTGTAATAAAACATGAGTTAATTTGAAGAAATGGATTATATTTGCCTAGTAGCCATGACTTATTGACTAAGACTTAAACATCTAAATCGGTGTCAAAAGATAGAGCAAAAGTTTAGCTATTGGTCTCCAAACAGGCCCATCATTGTCCAACTAGTTGACACTCTAGGGATTTAGCTGAGCAACAACCCCGAAACCAAACGAGGGATGATGCAACTAAATAAACACACGATGATAAGTTGAAAGAACAGAGTTCCAGTCATACAAAATGAGCGAGGATGGACCTGGTTAGCAGCCGGTGGGATCTTGGCAAAGGATAGCAAATTCTCGAGCTTCTTGCAGCTGAAGTTGCTGACGCCAATGGCCCTGGCGAGCCCTAGCCGGTGGCACTATGTAACACCCCAAAATCCACCAACACCTCAGGATGCTACTAAAACACACCAACAACAGCTGGACTTAAATAAGTGGAAAATTCAGCAACACCTCCTCTGAATTAATAAGCAACGCGGAAGCAATAACAATGGATATAAATCATAAAAGTACACACTCACATAATCAACATCCCAGATAATATGAGAATAAGAGTTAAACAACCACACTACGCTTTAAGTATAAGTCTCAAGTCTCCCAATAACAAAACATTGACTTGAATTAAGATAAAAGGTGTCTATAAAAAATGAGTTGTGACGTGCAACTAATCCCTCTTTTCCCTCCTAGCAATCATCAAGAACCTGGAATGAGTAAAGCAAGTGTGAGATAAAAATCTCAGCAAGTGAACTTGTTCTGACCAACTATTTAAACCACAAGTTCAATTAATCATCAGTTTAAAATACCAAGAAGTAAAGCATATACAATGCTGCATATAAGACCACTTATCCTCCAATATAAAATATCATGTTATTCACTTTCATGCAAAAGAATGCATATGTATGCAATGCCATGACCACTTTTACATCGCACCCCTCCTCGGGCAACGCACGATGTGTACCGGTACAATTGCAACCATAGGATTGCAACAAACTTCAATGCGAATGAGATGCTATGCTCATGATATGCCTCATATGTCTCATAATGAGAAATATAACCTCCACGACCTCAACTTCAATTATAACCACAACCTCAACTTCGGTTATAATGAAGATATGACAACAAACCTCGAGTGAGTAAATAAGAAACAATAACATAAATATCCTCTATTTAATACAAGTATTCAGTCAAATTATAATTAAAGTAGTATGGTTCTGAATATCAAAGTTTAGATGATAAAAATAGCAAGCCAAAACGGTAGCAAACCACCGCTACATTCACTTGCCTTCGATGAAGATCAAATGAAAGCGAGCCAAGCACGATCCGAAGGTGTACCACCTGTTCATAAATATATTTCATCACCACACAAACATACATTTAAAATAAATACATCAATCAAAGCGTTCCTACGCCCGAACTCAACGTCCTCACATTAACACACAATTCTAGTCAAAACAGCAGCACTGTTACTTCTCTTTTTTGTACATATTAATTATTACCTCAAAAAAATTATCATCTTCTACCAGATGAAACTTCACTTCAAATAATGCATCTTTGTAATTGTACGCAAAAACAGCAAACATCATTAACATAGGCTAATCTTCAGGTTAACTTTAGACTCAAAATCTGACAGCCGCTGCACAACATCCCCAATAAAACAGACATAACCAGAGCATAAAAATTCGTATCAAAGTGATCTTTAACAATCTGGAAACCTTATCAAATTTCTGATAACTCTCATATGGATCCAAAATTCTAATTATGTCGTTTAGATTTCCTAATCTTCAAGGGAGCACAAACTGTACAGAATTACGAGACTGAAAAAGTGTCTGAATAAAACATCGATATCTCCATGACCACAAATCCGATTTGGGAGCTCTTACGGCTATGGAACGGAGTCTATATCTTTTACAACTCATATAAAGGGTTTCTATTTTTTTGAGGCCACGAAGATCACGCAAAATGGCCAAAACCGAAAGCTGTACAGATCAACAACGTGCTGAGAACAGCGATGTGGGTAAATCCTTAACCCTAGCCCTTAACGGCAATGAACACCACTACACACAGGTGCTAAAACGTCCAAAACCTTAGGTAAAATATGGTTTAGATCAGGGGCATGGCTCACCTAGGGTTTCCCCTTCGAAAAGAATAGGGCAATGGCAACGGCAACAATCCCCACCATAATTCCTCACCGGTTTGCGAGCGGCGAGGGTTACCACAACCGCCGATTACCTACGAGCTGCATCACCCATGGCGGAACCATCAATAACAGCGAGGAAAAGATCCAAATTGGGGGTGGGGGGAAGGAATCAAGGAGAGGAAAGAAAGCCCGACCGATTTCTGGAGTGGAGCGGCGGCGAACCCTAGTTCTCCTCTCTTTTCTTCGCTTCCCCTTCTCCTTCTCCTTCTCCTATGTTTCACGGTCAGGAGGGGTTGCAGCGCTGGGAGAGAAAGTCACGGGTGGGAGAGGTGGCGCAGGAAGGGTACTGTAGCACTACGCTACAGTAACCCCTGTTTACTATTCATCCAACGGTTCAATCTTGCACCGTTGATTACTTCGCGATCCGAACTCCGAATTACGCATGTGAGTAGTCAAACTGAATGCATTAGACGAGCCCTATGCATCTGTGGTCTCTGATTATTCGTACGAGCATCGGATCTAAAAGTCAACTTTTTGACCCTCTTCCATCTGTGGTCAACTCCTATAATTTTTATTCTTTTCTTTATAAAGCACAAATTCTAATCCACGAAAATTATAGGTGTTACACACTCCTCCATCTCCTCCCACACCCCCTTCATGTCCATCTCCACCAGTTCCTCCTTCACCAACACATTGCTTCCGACATCCTCCGGCGGCCGCATGCTCACCGGAAAATGAATCAAGTAAAGATCCACGTACTCCATCTGCAGATTCCTGACGGAACATCCAATTAAATGCATAATTTTGTTTCATTTTTTTACCGGTAAAACGAGCCAACAGAGAGAGAGATATGGACCATATGGTCGCATGGCTCATGCGTCGATTGGTTCGGGGACCATTGGTGAGGTGGTGTGGTAGATAGTACAGTACTTACTGAAGCGACTTCTGGAGCGCTGGCAGAACACGGCCCGGGTGCGCGTCGGCGATCCAAAGCTTGGACGTGATGTAGAGGTCGTCGCGGGAGGCGACCGTTCCGGCACGGACGGCCTCAGCCACGGCGTCCCCGAGGGCGGCCTCCGTGTTGTACGCCGAGGCAGTGTCGAAGTGGCGGTACCCCGCGCTCAGAGCGTGGAGGATGGCCTCCGTCGCGCCGGAGCGGCCCTCGGCCTGGCCGAGCGTCGCCGTCGCCGTGCCGAAGCCGATGCGCGGCATCGGCTTGCCCGAACTCAGCGCCACCGCCGGCATAGCCATCCTTCGGTGCGCACCACATGAGGACGGTGATGGAGCCATGGCTTGCGAGCTAGCTACTAGCTAGAGTGTAACCTGTGGGGGAGGAGGCGCGGATGTGATGAGTCCGAGTGAGTAAAATGTGATCCTGGTTGGAGTTAAGTGTGTCTTACCTCTTTCGTGAGCTTGTGTGTGGACGATGTTGATTTATGGTTGAAGGCAGTGTACGTACGTAACAAAGCAAGTATCTCAGCGACGATACCACAGTCACGTGTGTTGACAGTGGACCGTATGTATGTTTGTAAGTTGGATGGACAGGCATGGACGACATCTTTGTGCAGTTTTGTTTTTTTCCTTGATTTTTTTAGTAGGAATTTTCTGATAAATCATATAATGGGCACAATGGTACAAGTATCCCCGGCCTCCTCTACGCCAGAACATGGACCATCTGAAAAATTAACATATCATGAGGATACATTCAATCCTCATACAGCTACATTATTATTACAATTTTGGTGACAAATAAGGGCCTTTGCACTTGACTGAAACTACGCGTTTACATGCACGTGGATGTTGTAAACTCCCCTATGGCCCTATGTGATCTGATCGTTCAATTACACACGTTCCTTGTTTCCAGATTTCAATTCCGAAGCAGCCTTAGTGCTCGCATTTTTGCAGAATGTGTTTACTGATTCGATATTCAGTTACAAACCCTCTTTAGATAGCATCTTGAACTGCCGACAAGGTAAAAGAATTGAGACTACACAACACGCTGATTCCAAGACGTTGTGCTATGCTGGGCTGTTGGCCCATCTTGACACTTGTTGATTGAATTGGCAGCCCAGCCCAAGCCACACAGAAGGTAAACTTGCTGACATTATGTTGAAGTCAGCAGCAACCAGAAGGTACTTCTGTACAAAAAACTTTGTTGAATACCTCGAGCAAACAAAAAAAATATAATTAGGTAGACAAGAAAACTATTAATTAACTTCACCACAATTATCGTCCCCAAGAAATAATATTTTCTTGATAATCTCTATGAAACTTTTTTCTCGCTTGATTCATCTCTAGACAAACTAAATCGTCATTTTTATCTTCTTAAGGAAATTATATTCAAATACCTTGTTTAAAAATATTACAAAGCTATTGTATTCATAAGCTAACAAAGTGGACTGTTGAACAATGTGAATCAGACTTTTTTCTTAAATTTATTTATGCCTGCAATGTATGAATTATTGTAAATGATACTCTAGATTTGACAGATTTAGTTCATGGGTATGTATTCCTGATAAAAACATTGTTTAACAAAGGTTATAAACTTTTTTCCAACCAAATTTGATCATTTTTTGCCACCAGTATTTTTCTTGTATCTCATTTTCATAAACCCTAAGGTTTGAAAAGAAAATATGAAAATGAAAATCGAAAGGATTTATTGGTATTGTTATCTGATTTTGGTGTATAATTGAATACAGTTCTTGTTTACAGGAGATAGTATTGCATAAATGCATTTTTTCTGAGGCTGGGAGATGTTACATTTAATTCTTGTAGACAAAATCGTCCAGAGAAGATGGAAATGGGTCATGTTGGGAATAACACTTCTGTCCATAAGCATTGGTAATATGTAGAAGATTGAATCCACAGCATCTCCAGCAGACCCTCTAAACAGGCATCTATCCTAAAATTAGAGGGTGCAATGAAAAAAACCACACTCCAACGGGCCCTCTATTGTATCCTCTATTTTGGGGAGGCCTCCAAATCTCTTCCCGCACCCTCTATTCCGGGGGTCTCTAGAGAGCCCTCTATTCAGCAACAAATGGGTCTCACCTATTATATTTAGAGGGGAGAGTATGATTTAGGGGGCATTATTGGAGTTAAGGTTAAAATAGTGACCCTCCAAAAGTAGCCTTTACTCAAGAAGTAGATGGTGTGATTTATAGGCCATTGTTAGAGATGCTCTTAGTTCCATTTTCATCGATGAATCAATTTCAACCGGCGTTGATGACCTATTAGTGAATTCACTCTTTCTAGTTGTGTGGTGATTTCGTTTTCGTTAATGTACCTGGATTCCATTTTGCTAATGATTAATATTGTTCAGTTTGATAAAATTATTATTAATGCCTAATCCATTGGTCATATTTTTCTTATTGCAGCAATTTTTTATCCCAGTTCATTTGACAATCCTTTTCTGAAAGATAAATGTCATATTTTGTATAAACTTTATCATAAAAGGAAATAGTTTTAACCATCTGTAGACATTGTGATTAGTATATAGGTATAGATATAGATAAAGATGGGGATATAGATATGGATAACAAATATAGAGATATGAAAATATAGATAGGCTAACTAAATGAAAGATTGATAGGCAGAAAGATATTCTCTCCATCTATAAATATAATGAGCCTGAGATTTGTAATATAGTTTAATTAAGGAGGAAAGGAAGGTACCTTTATGCCCCTAAATCACTAAGATCAGCGCTTTGGCACCATTTAAGGCTGGGTACTTGGCTAATTGACACCAGCATTAATGAAACTAGATAGATAGATAGATAGATAGATAGATAGATAGATGGATGGATTTTGTTTTAGATAATGGATAAAATCCGGCCTTGAACACAGCCAATAGATAGATAGATACATAGATAGATAGTGAAGGCAAATGCCTAACAGAGTGTCTGTCGATAGCACATAATAACTACAAAAATAAGTGGGTTTCCTGACAAAAAAATCTTTATGTGATTTGATAGCCAGAATAATAACCCCCATTCCCACGGCCTCCTAGACGGCTTCCATAAATATGCGTAGTTGCCAGGCTCAATCTCCTCACACTTGAGCAGCAGCCTCGTAAACCTCGGATCCACAAGAAGATGAGCGGCTACCCACCACCGCTGGGGGCCTGGACTACCGGCCTCTGTGGCTGCTGCAGCGACTGCAAGAGCTGTGAGTCACGGCCTGGAACTTTTTCCTTTTTTTTAAAAGCAAATACGTTTCCGGATTTTTTTTTTTCTTGAGGCAAAGACCTTAGAAAAGAAAACTCGATTCTTCAGTCTAAGTTGTAAATGATGGATGACATACAACTTGTGAGTTATTGGGTATGCACACTTAGCAACACAAAACAAACAAACAAAGAGTTATTGACCATGCAAGAGTTCTCGTGGACTGGACTTTCCCACGATCAAACCTATCTCGGCTTTTAGTTTACTCACTTATGGAAGCCGGCGTTCGTGCAGGCTGCCTGTCGTTCTTCTGCCCGTGCGTCGCGTTCGGCCAGGTGGCAGAGACCATAGACAAGGGCGTCACATGTAAGATTTTGATTGTTTCTACAACTTTATATGCTAGTAGATATATAGATGGACATCGAATGAATTCTATGCCTTTGCTCAAATGATGAACCGAACTGTTGTGCATTGTTGTATCTTTGAAGCGTGTGGAATGGCCGGTGCGATGTACTGCGTGTTGCTGCACGCGGGGGTGTGCCTGCTCCACTGCATCTACTCCTGCTCCTACCGCCGCAAGCTCCGGGCGTTGTATGGCCTGCCGGCGGAGCCATGCGCCGACGGCTGTGTCCACTGCTTCTGTGAGCCATGCGCGCTCTCCCAGATGTATCGAGAGCTCAAGAACCGAGGCGCCGACCCGGCAAATGGTACCATGCTTTCTTGTGTATTACTGTATATTCATTCATTTCATGTGCTCTGCTTAAAGTCCGGGCGCAGATTCCAAATGTTTTTTTTTCCTATCGACAGCAGTAAATGGACTCTTTGTCCTCTCGATCCGTCAGTCTCAAACATTCTAAGCAGCCTATTTTTAAATACAAAACAACAAACAATCATGCTAAATATGGGAACTAATACTTCTTCCGTTTTTGAATATACAAAACGAAGTATATTTAAGAAAGGAGATGGATTAGCCACGCTACTTCGGTTAAAAAATCTGGAAGAAAAGAGATACAATTTGGAGATGTTAATGAAATTAAGATGCATTGATCGATGTTTTTTCATATATAGTTTGTCTTATCTATCGCAATGCCATTATAGTATTAGAATTTGGCTGTGACGGTCGTTGCAGAGACCGAAGATAATTATTTTACGTAAGAATAATGTTGAATTTCAGGTTATATAGATGGAGGTGAATTCCATAAAGGAAACTGCCTCATGCTAAATTTAGACCTATAGGACAATCCATTCGCCATTGGTTATTCCATATGTTATTGTAATAGCTAGATAATGAGCTTTTTTATCATTCCACGAACCAACATATTAGCAAGTGTGCATTGTAAGAAAACTAAAGACAATAGTCGATCCACTTGTGAAGCGTGTCAAAATTGGGTTGACAAAGGGATAGCCTAGGCAGGAATAATATGATACACTCATCACTTATATTACATGTCATCATATCACCTCTAGATTTTAGGTGGCTTGAAGAGGAGACATAAGAAAGAGATTGTTGCTTTGCAAACTAAGGGCACGTACAACGGCCGTAGACATGCAGGTTTTTTTTACAGAAATCCCCTCCGTGACTCGCAACTCCTCCTCGTCGTCGTCTCGTTCGTCTACGAGACGAGCGCGTGCTCCCAGACGGCGGCGGCGGCTCGGAGCGGGTTGTAGGAACTGCTACTGGGAGACGGCGAAGGCGAGGATCCGTTGTGCGCGCGGGAGGCCTGCATCCGTTCGTGCCAGGAGCCTCTTCCTCCTCTTCCCCAAAATCCCCTTCCTCATGTTCCCCAAATCCTCTTCATCATCTTCACCAAATACTGAATCTTTCCTCCCCATCGAACCCTGGTCGCTGCTCCACCACCACCATGGCTGAGGACGAGAGAGAGTTGCTCCACCATCTCCTGCAGCAATGGCAGCAATGGCGGACGGTGGCCGGGGAATCGTCGATTCCCGGCGGGGCGGCAGCGGGAGCTTGTGTTCGAGGGGCTGGAGAGGGAGCTAGGCAGGTGGGTGAGCCTCCGATGTGTGGGATTTGATATCTATGGAGAACTCTGGTTGAATTTGGCCGGCGGATGTGCTATTCGACGAGAGCAAGAAGAGGAAAAAGACGAGGCTGGGCAGCGACGTGAAAGAGAGAGAAAGCGGAAGAGAGAGAGACGAAGGGCCCTCCGGGAGGGGCAAAAAAATAGAGAGAAAATGGAAAAGGAGAGAGAAAATGGAAAAGGAAAGAAAATGAGAAAAAATATGTTTGTTAAAATGAGATGGTTGTTAGAGATGGTTGAATAAAATATAAATTATTTTGGTATAAAAAAATATAGATTATTTGGTATGGAGTATGATGGGTGAAAAAAAAAAATAGGATAGAGTAGATAATTTTGATGAATCTATATTTATACAACAAAATGGCTACAAAGATCGAATATGCACTAGATTGTCATGATTTGTGTGTTAAATGATGAATTAAACACTCTATAGATAGCTAAACAGACAACACATTGTACAAACTGTCTGTTTGGGTTAAAAAGACAGCAGCTGTCTACACGGTTGTTCTTGCCCTAACAATGCAATAGCATCGTAATCTGCAATTCATGGATATGTACAAAGGCAACCCGCCGGTACAGAATTAACAATATATTTTTATGATGGATATATTTTTCTTTCCTTCACTAGCTAGAGACTATGTAGAAGATATATATATAGTACGTTAAGTCACATGTCCACTCGATGAAAAAATATTTAAGAAGCACAATTGTTTTTGACCTAAAGAAGCACCATTATAGGTAGCTCGATGCACAGGAATTATTAGGTATAAAATGAGTGCAGTACATTTATATGAGGAGTAAGGCTATAAAAAGTACGCTGCTGGTAGCATGGTTGCAAATAAAAAGACTGCACTAATATCACACGTGAAATCGTGCTTTACGTGTACGATGTATGCGGAATAAAGCAGCCTGCCGTCACTCCAGGCTAAAAGGTGACGGAGAGACAAGCTATGGAGCACTAGGAGGAGGGCAGTGATGAGTGGTGACGTGGCCACCGGACGGGGAAAGAGGCCGACGCGGACGGCGCAACGGCGGCCACCATGCATTATGCTCTCCCTCTTGCATGCTTTATGTTCCGTCGTCGCCCGCTGGCAACAAGGACCTCCATTGATGAGAAATATTCTCACGCCAAAACTTGTTCATGTCTATAAGTGGTAGTTGTTAAATTCAACACAACATAAGCTATTTATATCAGTTCCCTTTCACAAAAATACTATCAAACACATACCTAAGTTTGTGTGGTTGCTATAGTTGTGCCTAAGCGATCTTTGGTCATGAATCAAACACGCCCTAATAGTGTTGAGAATCAATCACTGAATCTACAATATATATATATATATATAGTGTTAAAACTAGTGACACATATAGTTGCCGCATCTATTTATACAGGTCCTGTTACAAAAGCAAAAGGTGGCTCTGCCATACCTGCTAATGCTATTACAGCGTGCAGGGTAGACCACGGCCAGGCCGACGCCTAGGGCCACTTAGTGTATTTGTTGGGCTACCTAGAATAGGCTTACTTGCTACCGTCGTTTATAGAGTGGAGAAATCAGCCCAACGCCTAGGGCCATGGCCCTTTCCACTGACAGCATGCATGTAACTTAACCCTACTACAAACACTTTTAGTAAAAGACGGAAATATATAATACATATATAATATTATCACGGTATCACTCCAGTATTCTTACGACCAATTGTTTTAAAATATCAACTAGCTAAATTCTGAAATGGCATACTTTCTGAACGAGCTGAAGTAATATGTTGTACTGTTCTAACCATTTCCCCTCTATGTTTCGTCTTTTAAAGGATGGAGTGCGAACTCGCAGAACATGGCCACGGCTCCTGTACCGATGCAAGACATGACGCCTTGACGGGTATCTTAAAGCAACAGAGGCCCTTGCTCAGCGGTACATTTGTGAGCAAGTCTGCGTGTCGTTTGCATGTAGAGCCCTGAATTAAATATAAATGGTTTCATACCTGGACCAATTCTCAGTCACATGTATTTTCTCCTACCCTCATGGAGGGTCCATTTCATTTAACACTCTCATGAAAGGTACCAAAGTTTTGAGCAGAATTAAAATAATACTTCAGAAAAAAAAGAGAATACTAAACAATTATAGCCGTACACCCGTCAGGGCCGGTCCTGAGATTTTAGAGACCCGGGGCGAAATGGAAAGGAGGGCCCTCTCGTTCAATAATTTTCTTTGTGGATAAAATTGCTAAACCATTTAAGCATTTTTTTACCGCCGAATACATGACTTATGTTGAAAATTTTAAAAATAGTTATGAATTATCATTTCTAAAACATGTGGGCGTCATTGTCGCATAAAAATAATCAATTTATCTGAAATGTTGAGCTTCAGGGTTTTATGAGCTTATGGCAAAATGACGGTGCGGCTCCGTGACCCGGATTGGAAAATGAAGGTGCATGTTACGGATTCAGATTATGGCCGACGATAGTGGCACTCTCTCCGATCTCTTCGTCTGTTTTGCTAAACTGTTGCGCAGTAAGCTATAGAAAAAATAAAGAAATAGATGTGCTGGGCCAGTAGGCCTGTCAATGATCCGGACGGCCGGATCAATCAACAAGCCAGGAGTGGATGAGGTGGACAGGATCACGTACAGACGGGATTAATCCTGAGGTTTCGCGCGGTGTGGGCTAGTTTTACACTGATCGCTCGGCCATTCATCCCTAGTCCTGTGCACGAGTAGGCATGTACCACGTATACATGCTTGTACAGTTGTACATAGACATACATCGGAGAGGGGCCCTTGCTTCTCGGGGGGGCCAGGGCGGCCGCCCCGTTCGCACCCCCTCAGGGCCGGCACTGACACCCGTTCCCTCTCACCAACGTTCTTTCCTTTCATTCACCAATCACTTTTTCATTGGCCAATCTTTGGGTACTACCTGTTAGAATAAACCACGCCATGTCATGCTAATGGGCGTGATCAGTGTGTGCTACCTGCAATGGTCTGCGTGTGTGCGCATGGTGATCTCCATTGCTGGTCTGTTAGGTCTAGTGAGTCTGGTTTTGCAAGTACATCAGATCGTGCTCGTGTGCGATGGCGTACGCCTGTGTCTGCTCGCGTTGGAGCGCATCGCACAAGTCGAGTCGGGTGGCGCGTGCACGGACTCGTGTTGTGTCCGTGACGTTCACTCATGCACTTGCAGGTTGTTAGAGTCATTGCTGCATGCAGGGTTGGCCGAGTGCGTGCCGAGCTAGCCGTAGTGGGTTGTGTGGGCGCTGTGACGCTACTGGGTGTTTGTATGGCGCCATGTAATCCTTGTGTAACAATTGAGTCGAGTTCTTAAAATAGAATAGAAGTCAATATATAGGCCGTTCGGCAGCCGGAGCGTTCGTCGTCAATCTTGTGTCCGTGCACTGTTCATCTTCCTCCTCTGTCCGGCGTGAGCGAGTGACTGGTCATAGGGCTAGATTTCCAACAATTGGTATCAAGAACCAGGTTATGGTTGGGAATGGTCTAGTGGGAATTGGTTGGCCCAGGAAATAAAGTGGGTTAGGTTTGGGTTATAGCTGAAATCGGTTTGGCCCAGTTTTCAACAGTTTGGTCTAGCTTAGATCGTTGCTACCTTTCTCCACCACGCCGCCGCCAGGGAGGTGAGCCGTGGCTCCTCGTGCCCTTCCTCCAACACGCCGCTGCCAGGGAGCTGCAGCTCGCCGTGCCCTTCCTCCACCACGCCGCCGCCAGGGAGCTGCAGCCTGTCGTCGTCATCGTTACCCATTCTTTCCCTTCCTCGCCACGCCGGCGCGGCCCGGTGCTGTTCGGTGGCCGGGTCTCGCTTCCTGGATCTCGCGTGGCGGCGTCGGGAAGACCTGCGCCTCTGCTCAGAACAAGCTGGTGCATCCTGAGCCCGGCAGCGTCCGTCTCCATTCTTATTTTCTGAGTTCTCACCCCTGGTTCCTGATTTTTTCTTATCTTCTGCTGTCAGGTGGAGGGAGCGGTAGAGGTTCAAGTCCGGCACCGAAGCAGCGGCCATCGCCATCTACAGCTCCTTCAACGACCCCACCACAGCGGCGAAGCAGCGGCCATTGCGGTGGAGGGTTGCAGGAGGCCGCGCGGATTGGATCTTGGTTGTGGTTTTCGGTGAGTTCTTCCCTCTAATTCCCTCAACGTCTCCTATAGATGTGTTGATTAGTGGATGCCTTATCTGGTACCTGATTAGTGGACAGGGATGCAAGCGGGGCGGGTTGCGGCTGTCCGCCTCGCGTCCGCACTAGCCGCGATGGTCTATGTGGGCTCGTGCGGCGGTTCGCATAACCCGTGATTATTTTGCGGCTTGTGCGGCAACCCGCGCACCGCCGCGTCACTGCGAGCTGGCCTGAATTCGCCTCCTAACGCCCATGCGACCGCGCCGCCTACTCACTCGACCTCGCGACCACCGCTCCCTCGTCATCAATGGCCGCCACCCAATCCTCATCTCCGGCTCCGTCCACTACCCGAGGAGCACCCCCGAGGTACCTGCCCCTCGCCCATGGCCGTCTCTTGCTTCTCGCGCCCAAATGTAGATTGCTTTACGCCTTCGCCGGCACCTTTGAAGTCTGAACTGATTGCTTCTTCCTTGTTCGCTCTAATTCCGAATCGAATGCAGATGTGGCCTGGGCTGATCTAGAAGCCCAAGGACGACGACCTCAATGCCATCCAAACCTACGTCTTCTGGAATGGCCATGAGCTGGTGCAGGGGCAGTACTACTTCGCTGACCGCTACGATCTCGTCCGATTCGTCAATCTTGTCAAGCAGGCCAACCTCTTCTTCCACCTCCGCATCGGCCCCTACGTCCGTGCAGAATGGAACTTCTATACATCCCCACCAGAGTCATTGCAGACTGTCAGTTTCAGGTTGCTTGTTCTTTCTGTAATTTGATTCTGAACTGGAACCTGAATTGGAACTATGTGACATTGCAATCGATGGTTGTTCCTTTCAGTGCCTTTCCTGTTCGGCTCAAATATTGCAAACTCAAATGAACCTTTCTCACTAATCCCGGCAAGATCCAATGAGTGAATCAGCGCATATGCACACAAAGCAAACCCGTCGGTGAATGGATGGACACAAACCACTTCGGGGGATGCGTCTGACCGTGCATCGCTAGAGCCGTCGCGCGTGACCTACGAGCCGACGGCGGCCTTGGGCTTGCAGCCGACTGTGAGGAGCAGGCGGACAAGGTGGTAGCGCCTAGCGCGAGATTGCGGCACCGCCTGCCTGGATCCCCTTCTGTTTTGCCGTGCTGTCTGTTTTGTGGGACTGTGGCGCCGCCGGCCCTTGTGGGTTGCCCGCATTGCGCCGCATGAGTCATGCGGGCGAAATTGTGGGTCTATGTGGGTATGCGGCGTGGGTTTGCCCAACGAGATTGTGGCAAAACCCGCCCCGCTTGCATCCCTATTAGTGGATGCCTTATCTCATAGATGTGTTGTTTTAAGAATACATGTGCTTGTTTAATTTTGCCCAGATCCACCTTGCCAATATGTTATCACTTGTTCAGATTAAGCAATTTACTGAAAATCATGATGGTACTTGTCCTAGGTTCCTTGTGAGTGTTTGAACTTAGTGATACAGTGCTCTGAACACAAGCCTTGTGAGTGTTTGAAATCAGTGATATTTGCTTCATAAAAACGGATTAGTATCACTTGCATTTGTAATTTGATTTTGTCACAACACTTGAAATAGGTAAACATGTCATCAAACACTTCGAGTACTTTGTCACAAGCGCCACGTCGTACAAGGTCCAATGTTTGGGAACACTATGAGCCAAACCTAGTCAATGTTGGTGGTGAGCTAAAGGTTGTTTGCAAATACTGTGGATTAACTTTCAATACCAAATCTGGCACAAGCAGCTTAAGAGGTCACATTGCTAATGCTTGCATAGCAATTGATACTTCTATTAGAAAAAAGTTCAAAGATGCTATGAGTAAGCAACCTTCAGCAGAACCTTATGTATTCGACCAACAAACTAGTCATGATGGAATGATTTAAGTACATCATACATGCTGAGATACCTTTTGTGAAGTTTGAAGACCCTTATCTCCAACCATGGCTGAAAACATTGCAACCAGCTTTCGAAGTCAGGCGTCGTTCCACAATTCGTAAGGACTGCTTTAAGAAATATGAAGAGATAAAAACAGATCTTCAAGTGGAACTCTGTTGGATTTTGACCTCGGTCAACAACCGAGAAAGAGAAGGAAACGGGGATAAGCCCGAATCCCCTCTAATCTCAGTTTTCCAACTATAAGTCCTTGCCTTGATCGGGAGGCAATCTTTTTCCATCTATAGGACACGGCCCCAAGCCTACAACGCTATATAAACTAAGGGAAACATCCAACGAGGCATCCAATCACGCATCCATAGGTTCATCGTATCCTAGCCACCTTTCACCGATCACTAAGGGCGCTGGAAGGCTCGGAAGCTCGTGTTCCTCGCCAGGGCCAGTGCCGTTGGCGTCCAGAAGGCCGACGCTACCCCGCCAAGAGCCTCAAGGAGCGTTTGGGCTACATCCCCGTCGCCGTCCACGCCATCGACTTCGTTTCCTCTGCACCGACCTCCGTCGACGACATGGACACCAAAAGCACCGGTATAAGCTCACTGGCGAACCCCTATTCCACATTAGCTCATGTACTAGGCGTGATCTATTCTAGACTAGAGATCCTGTTCATGTTCATGCTTATGTATTGTTAGTTTGATCTAACAATTGGTATCAGATGCCTAACACTAGTCAGATTAGATCCCCTAACCTCAAACCTAAGCCGCACAGGAGATAAGGGCAGCATAAGATGAGAATAGAAGAAATCAGTGAAGAAAAGATGAGAAAAGTCATGTTTTTACTCTCTGTTAGCGCACATTCATGCTTAGATTCAAGTTTTAAGTTTCATTCATGCCTAGATCTACTAGCTCAATCACGAATCAAGTATGTTTTATCATGTTTTAGGGTTAGATCTAAGCTTTAGGGTTTCGGTTCAAGTTTCATTCATGCCATGTCACACACAAAGAGATTAGAAGGAAGGGATTTGCCAAAACACCGAATCAATCAAGCACACACACAAGCAAAACCCCAGATCCGAAACCCAAACCCTAACCCTAGCCCAAAGTCAGACGACCTACCTTGGTCATGGCGGCCGTGCGCATGAGCTGCGCGCATGGTCACCGGCTTCAGATCCGGCGACACCTTGGACGCCGCTCGCTCCGTGCCATCAGTTGGCCGAGCCGAGCTGGCTTCCTTGGCCGTGCGCGTGCCTTCGGGTGCTTGCCTCCGCCCTCCTTGCGCCTTGAGCCTTGGGGTACCGGCACCGTAGCCGTTGAACTCCGGCGAACCACCTCGATGAACCGCGCGCTTTACGCACGCGGCGCGCCGAGGAGGCTCGCGGACGGGTCTTGACGCCGTTCTTCGCCCTCTCTCTCGCCGGATCTGGGGGAAACAGGGGAGGAGGAGCAGTGCGACGGCGGCAAAGCGCGGCGGCGCGCGTGACGCTTGCCGCCGCCGCGGCTGGGCTTAGACGGGGGGAGGATGCAAAAATAAGCTAGGGTTTGCCTCCCCCCAGCGTTTTCGGGTATTTATACCCTGCGCCGTTAACGGCGCGCGACGGTAGCCGTCCGATCAGCAACGGATGGCTCCGATCGCGGCGGGGCGACGTGCGGGCGCGGAGGCGAGCTAGGCCGTTTTCTGGCCGGCCCGTCTTCATTCCCCCTTGGGCTGCTGGCCCATTGCCCGCTGGCGGGCTGCGGTGCTAGGCCGAGCTGAGCCGAGCCGAGCCGCTGAACCGAGCCGCCAAGCCAAGCCGCTGAGCCTGCGCGAGCTGCGCGAGCCGAGATGCTGCGCTGCTGGTGGGCCGCTGCTGCTGGGCCGCGCGTTGGGCTAAGTTGGGCCGCGCGCACAGTAAGGTTTTATGGGCTTTCTTGGGCCGTTTTCAGTTATGGGTCGAATTTTCTCTATAAATTCGCATTTTATTCTCAGTTTTCAGTAATTGATTAAGTAAATTACTGTCTTAAGTTTTAATTAGTGAGTTTTAAGCATAAGTTGATGAATTTCAGTGGTTGATGTTATTATTTAAGTTTAATCCACCACTATGCTTTGAGGTGCCTCTAAATAAATAGAACCAACGGGAAATTTATTTAGAGTAAACTTGTGATTAATTCTAACCAACTTTGTTTAATCATGAGTGTTAAGATGAATTTCAATTGTTTTCCCCAATGGTGATGCAACTTGATTTTCAATACATGCTTTTAATCTAACCAACGTTGGGTTATTATCATGTTCTTTATGTGCATTTCATTGTATATGATAATTATGATTATGATTCTAAGTCCACTTTATGTTTGTTTTGCAGTTAACAACGTCAACCAAGTGGCCTCTCACCTCAACAACGTTCAGCCGCTCAATGGAGCGAACTTTCATGAGTGGAAGGGCAAGATCATCACCTGCTTGGCGTGGAATGATCTTGACATCGCGCTGAGGGAGGACAAGCCTCCTGCTCGTGCCGCTGGCCATACTTCCCCTGCTTTGGAGAAGTGGGAGAGGTCTGACCGCATGGCTCTCATGGTGATGACTGAGACTATCAGTCCTGGCATCAAGGGTGCCATTCCGACTAAGAATGATGCTGGTGTTGACTACAACGCTAAGGAGTTCTTGGCTAAGATTGAGGAGAACTTTAAGGGCTCCTCCAAGACTTATGCTAGCACCCTCATCATGAGGTTAGTGTCCTCTCAGTATAATGGACAAGCTGGCATAAGGGAGCACATCCTCAATATGTGTGATATGGCAAATAAGCTGAAGGAAATGAAGATGGAGATCTCTGAAGGTTTCCTCGTTCACTTCATCCTGACCTCACTGCCCCCACCACAGTACGCTACCTTCAAGATAAGCTACAACATGAACAAGACCATCTAGTCTCTCAGTGACTTGATTGGATACTGTGTTGAAGAAGAGGAAAGGCTCAAGGCTGAGAAGCTTAAGGATGTGGTCAACATGGTCAGCAACCTTAGTTTTAATGGTACTGCTAGAAACCAGCATGAGTCAGGCAGCAGCCAGCAGGGCCGCAAGAAGAACAAGAGGAATGGGAACAAGAACATTGGTCCCAAGAACAACAAGAAGTTCAAGCGTGGAGGTGCACCCGGTCTCAGGGAGGAAAGCCGCAGCTGTGCCATTTCTGCAGGTCTCCTCTGTATCTCCAGAAAGAATGTGCAGGCTTCAAGGATTGGTTGAAGCAGTAAGGTAATGATAAGCTTGATGTTGTTTCTTCTATTGATGAGTTATTCTTAGCAGAATTTTCCCCTAATACTTGGTGGATTGACTCAGGTGCCACTCTGCACATCTCTAATTCATTACAGGCATTCCGTTCGTTCCGAACTATAAGAAGGGGGGAGCGAAGCCTAAGAGTGGCTGACGGGAACGTCGTCGAAGTTGAAAGCATTGGAAGCTTCCACTTAGAGTTGCCGGGTGGCTTCCAGCTTAATTTAGATGATGTCCTTTACGTTCCTAGTTTAAAGAGAAACCTTATTTCTGTTTCTGCATTAGATGATTCGGGACATATTTGTGAGTTTGGCAACAAATAGTGTGTGATAAAGTTTAATTCAATAAGTGTGGGCCTTGCTATCAGGCAAGGTAAACTTTATATGCTCTCTTAATGACTCTGTGATGAAGGTTTCTAATGTTTCATGTAAGCGTAAGCGTTTTAATGAGAACTCTTCGAAATTGTGGCATTGTCGCCTTGGTCACATTTCGAGGGGGAGAATCGAGCGTCTCATTAAGGACGAGATACTTGATCACTTAGACTTTTTAGATTCAGAGCAGTGCATTGACTGCATTAAGGGAAAATATGCTAAGACTATTAAGAAAGGAGCTACTAGGAGTACGAGCGTGTTAGAAATAATACACATAGATATCTGTGGCCCGCTCTCAGTAACATCGGTAGATGGTTATGATTCTTTAATAACATTTACTGATGACTATTCTCGCTATGGGTACATCTATCCCATTCGTAAGCGATCAGATGCGCTAGAAATATTTAAGATTTACAAGTTAGAAGTTGAGAAACAACATAACACCTCCATTAAGATAGTAAGATCAGACAGAGGAGGTGAGTACTACGGCAAACATGCTCAATACAGTCAAATTAAAGGACCATTTGCTAAGTACTTAGAAGAAAATGGCATAAAAGCGCAATACTCCATGCCTAGAGAACCACAACAAAATGGAGTTGCTGAGCGGCGCAACCGTTCGCTAATGGATATGGTACGGAGCATGCTTAGTCATTCTAGCTTGCCTGTGGAGCTGTGGATGGAAGTATTAAAGACAGCTGCTCACATACTCAACAGGGTTCTATCTAAGTCAGTTCCTAAGACACCTTATGAATTGTGGACTAGGAAGAAACCTACACTAAATTACTTTAAAGTGTGGGGTTGTCCTGCTGAGGCTAAAATATTTGATCCACAACATAAGAAATTAGACTTTAAAACAGTGAGTTGTCACTTTATCGGCTACCCAGATAAGTCTAAGGGGTATCGATTCTACTGTCCTGGACGTTCTACTAAATTCATAGAAACAAGGCAGGCAGTATTCTTGGAAGACTCAGATATTAGTGGAAGTTTTCTAAAGAGGGACATTATTCTTGAAGAACTAAGGGTTGAGCTTCCTGACCCAGAGTTTGTAGAGCCTATGGAGGTATATCAGTTTGTACCACCAATTGTTCCTCAGAGCATCATGGTAACTCCTATCGTTCAGCAGGGGAACGTGGCGCCACCTAGTGGGGTTCAGGCGCTAGTGGCAGAGCCACCTCTGCTGCAGGCACCACCACAAGCAGAGCCGGCACCATTAGTTGAGCCCCAACCAATTCCTAAGCCAGTTGTGAATGAACCAGTAAGACGTTCACAGCGAGAAAGGAAGTCGGCCATTCCTGACTGTTATGAAACATACTTAAGTGTAGATATGTATGATGTTGGGAAAGTTAATGACCCTGCCACCTTTAAAGAGGTAGTGCAAAGTGAGAATTCCACTAAATGGATAGAAGCCATGGAAGATGAGTTAAGGTCTATGAGCTCTAATAAAGTTTGGGATGTAGAAATTCCCGATGGGATCAAACCAGTAGGCTGTAAATGCGTCTACAAAACTAAATGTGATTCCAGAGGGAAGATCGAACAATTCAAGGGAAGACTCGTAGCAAAAGGTTATACACAGAAGGAAGGGATGGATTACAAAGAAACCTTTTCTCCTATGTCTACCAAAGATTCCTTGAGAATCGTCATGGCACTTGTAGCTCATTTTGATATGGAGTTACATCAGATGGATGTTAAGACTGCATTCCTTAATGGAGACATAGATGAGGATATTTATATGGCTCAACCAGAAGGTTTTGGTGTTAAGGGTAAGGAACATATGGGATGCATATTAAGAAAGTCTATTTATGGACTTAAGCAAGCATCCAGGCAGTGGAACCTTAAATTCGATGAAGTCATTAAGAGATTCGGATTTAGGGAGACTCTAGTCGATAAGTGTATCTATGTCAAAGAAAAGGGTGGAAGATTAATGATCCTAGTGCTATATGTCGATGACATACTATTAGCCTGTAATGATAAGAATATGCTATATGAGACTAAGAGCTTTCTTACATCTCATTTTGATATGAAGGATCTTGGTGATGCCACGTATGTACTTGGCATTGAGATACACCGAGATAGAGCCCTTGGAGTACTAGGATTATCTCAGAAAGCATATATTGAGAAAATGCTTAAGAGATATAAGATGGATAAGAGTAATACATCACCTGTCCCAATTCAGAAGGGCGATAAGTTCAATCAAGCTCAGTGCCCTAAGAATAAGTTAGAAAAAGAAAGAATGGAGAACGTTCCCTACGCATCAGCCGTCGGAAGCTTGATGTATGCGCTAGTCTGTACGCGTCCAGACTTAGCATTTGCTGTCAGCGTCTTTTGTAGATATAAAGATAATCCAGGTTGGGTCACTAGGTTGGTGTCAAGAAGGCAATGAGATACTGCCAAGGCACTAAAGATTACATGCTTACGTATAAGAGATTAGATAATCTTCAGGTAGTATGTTACACTGATGCCGATCTTGCTAGCGATGAAGATGATAGAAAATCCACTTCAGGATATGTCTATATGCTAGCAGGGGGAGCAATTTCATGGAGCAGTAGTAAACAAGGTGTAACAGTTGCATCTACAATGCAAGCTGAATTTGTGGCATGTTATGATGCTACTGGGCAGGTTTCATGGCTTAAGAACTTTATTCCGGCATTAAGAGTTGTTGATAGTATCTCGAGACCTATCACAATGTACTGCGATAATAAAGCCGCAGTTTTCTTTTCCACAAACGATAAGTTATCTAAGGCATCTAGGTTTATTGACCTCAAATATCGTATTGTGAAAGAAAGAAATCAGGACCAAACATATACGATTGAGCATATAAGTTCTAAGGCAAATATTGCGGATCTGCTCACAAAAGGTCTATCACCATCCCAATTTCAGACTCATGTCCTAGGCGTGGGACTTGTGAGTAGCCTTGATCAGGTTCTGATTCAGGGCCATTAGTTTCCCCAAATAAGAGTAAGGAGTTCTAATAAGGTTTCTTAGTGAGACTATGGGTAATGCCGTCCCAGTATGCCGTAGCGCTACTGACGACGCATTGGTCTGGTACTTGGTGATTTAATGAGGAAGAACTTTAGTTTAAGTATAAGACATTGACCGAATTAAGTTTTAAATTTAAGTAGTTGACGTTCGGTCAAGGGGGAGAATGTTGGATTTTGACCTCGGTCAACAACCGAGAAAGAGAAGGAAACGGGGATAAGCCCGAATCCCCTCTAATCTTAATTTTCCAACTATAAGTCCTTGTCTTGATTGGGAGGCAATCTTTTTCCATCTATAGGACACAGCCCCAAGCCTACAGCGCTATATAAACTAAGGGAAACTTCCAACGAGGCATCCAATCACGCATCCATAGGTTCACCGTAACCTAGCCACCCTTCACCGATCACTAAGAGCGTTGGAAGGCTCGGAAGCTCGTGTTCCTCGCCAGGGCCAGTGTCGTTGGCGTCCAGAAGGCCGACGCTATCCCGCCAAGAGCCTCAAGGAGCGTCTGCGCTACATCCCCGACGCCGTCCACGCCATCGACTTCGTTTCCTCTGCACCGACCTCCGTCGACGACATGGACACCACAAGCGCCGGTATAAGCTCACTGGCGAACCCCTATTCCGCATTAGCTCATGTACTAGACGGGATCTATTCTAGACTACAGATCCTGTTCATGTTCATGCTTATGTATTGTTAGTTTGATCTAACACTCTGGAATTTGGATTCTCATGTTTGCTTGACATCTAATATTTGGACATCATCACAGAACCTAGGATATATGGCAGTCACAGCTCACTATATTGATGCAGAGTTTAAGATTAAGAAAAAGATCATATGGTTTAAGGAGCTATAATATCCTCACTCAGGCTTGACAATCGAAGAAGAACTATTAAGGTGTCTAACTGATTGGGTATAAAAGAAAAGATCTTTGCTTTAACTTTAGACAATGCAAGCAATAACACAACTGCAAGTGAGCTACTTGTGGCAGATCTTAGACGCGATTTGATGTTCAGTGCATGTTAGATGTTGTGCCCACATACTTAATATATTGGTTCAAGATGGACTGGACATAATACATTCAGTAGTAAAGAAGATACGTGAGCTACTAAAGCATAGTGATTCTTCCCCATCAAGGCTTCAAGTATTCAATTCAATTGCAAATCAGAAGGGTCCGGCTTCAAAATCTGGCATTGATCTCAATGTTTCAACCTGAAGGAATTCCACATGCAAAATGCTTAGAGAAGCAGAAGAATACAAGTCTGTTCTGAATTCATATGCTCCTAAATATTTTGAGACGGCTCCAAGTGATGAAGAATGGGACAAAGCAGCAGCAATTTGTGAGTTTCTAAAGGCTTTTGAAGAGCTCAGCCTTGCTGTTTCAGCCCATAGACAATCAACGTCTCACAAATTTTTGCCCTTGGTTCTTTGCATCCAACATGCATTGAAGGACCCGGCTTGGCAAAAAACCGTATTGCTGAAAGAGTTGGCTGCCTGTATGTGTACAAAATTTGAGAAGTACTGGGAACCGGATGAAGATAACACTCCAAGTCATATCCCCGTAGAAGAAATAAGGAGATTGCATTCAACCTTGCATTAGTGATTGCCACCATTTTAGATCCAAGAAGGAAAGTAGTTTATTTGGATTTCTTATACCCACAAGCTGTGCCAAAATGCGGATTAGATCGGCATGCGTACAACCTTCGCAGTGGGGTGGGCAAGAAAGTACTTCATGGAGTACCAACAACAGTGTACAAGAACAAGTTCCAACATGGCAGCATGTCCTATTGAAGTATCTGCTGTGTATTCACCGATCCTAGGAAAACGGAAAATTGAAGCTGAATTTGAGAGGTACAAATCACAAGTGAGAGGTGGATCTGCTGGAAAATCTGAGATTGATGCATATTTAGAGGAAGAGATTGAGAATGACAGAGAAGGTTTTGATGTCTTAGCATGGTGGAAGTCCAAATCAGAAAAAATATCTTGTACTGGCAGCAATGGCCCGAGACTTCCTTGCAATTCCTTTAAGCATGGTGTCATCTGAGTCTGCTTCCAGTTGTGGAAAAAGGATTCTTGGAGACCATAGAAGCTCACTAACTCCAGAAATGCTCGAAGCATTGGTTTGTGCCAAGGACTGGCTTTTTACGACCAAAGATCCTAATACTGAAGGTATAACAATTTCCTGTTTCAGAAATGCTGCATTTGTTTCAATATCTTGTAACCTGGTCACAATTTTTTTTTTTTGCAGGTGAGGAAGATTGTGAAAATGAAGCACAGGAGGGATAACAATGTGACTGTAAAGAGACAAAAGGAGATAACGTATTGCATGCAGAATTTTTTGCTGTAGTCTTGCTGGAGAATACTGCATACAGAATGTTTTGTCAGTGTGAAGAGAAAAAAGGAGATAGGGTACTGTGAATCTTTTGGTCCTTGTTCTTTTGCCGACAAAGTGTCATAAGTAGCTCTGGGCTACGTTTTGAACTTTTTGTGGACCTGATTTAGATTGAATTGCTTAGGTTCTGTGTATGAAAATAGATGTACAAATGCTAGGTTATAGATTAATTTTACAAGATGAATAAAGACATGAGAATTAAATATGCTGGACTAAAAATCATAGCTGATTTAATCATGAAAACATCATTACCGTAGGAGTTTCTTAGTCTTCCAGTACATAAAAAGTTATGACAATGGTCTAATTTATTCATAATGTGCCCCGCTTATTGTCCTCTTTGAAATGCTTTATTTTCATTCACAATGTCTTATTGGTTGAAGTGTAGTATCGTACACTGCACATCTTTGTTAAAGAAATACCTTTAGGGAGAAAATACAGTGCAGGGGTAGGAGACATAGCTTTTACTCATACCTATTGTTTGAAACCGTGCAGGGGTAAGAGACAGCTGAAGCATCTCGTGCTCCATGATGATGACCGAAGGTTTCACTATGTGCAGCGGTGCAATTAAGCAATTCCTTCCACCATCTAGGTGCAGTTGTTATAGGAAAGTAGCGCACGTTCCTTCTAGTAGGTGGTTGTTGGAGAGAATTGTACTGAACTACTGATTAACCTGATCTGAATGGTGGATCCCTCCTTGCTTCAGTATTCTAAATGGTTACAGGTGTTTAAAATGTATGCGTCTTTTCTCTCGATTTTGCTGAAGAAAACATGTGGAGTATGTCGAGGTCTGTGCTGTACTGGCCAGGTCATGCTCGTGCATATTTCTTGAGAAAGATGCTTGTTGATCCATGGGATTTTGCTCAGTCCAGCCTGGTTAGTCCACTCAAATACACGCAACATGTCCAGATGCCCTTTGTTTTGCTGTTCGCTTTAACTTGACCGTGTTTAATTACTAGAGTTAGAGGTTTTGATGACCAAAGATGGCTTAAAGCCGATCAGGCTGGGACAGCCGGTCTAGACCGGCTGGGCCCTGTAGCCGATCTGGCAATATGACAGGCAGTCTGACCGCCTGTCCCCGAATCCGAGTAGAATAAGGTTTTTACACGTTTTTAGATCTGTACAAGGACATCCTTGCGGGGCAAGACCTCTACCTAATCGTACAAATCATTGTTCTACTTTTTATCTCTAAACCCTAACTTTTCCAACCCCTTTGCTTTCCTTCTTCGTCTCTACGGCGTTTTAGGACGTTCTAAGTGGCCTTGCCGACCTTAGAACAACCCTAGGTTCACAGCCTCCGATGGGGTCCCTCCCGAGGTTGTGATCGTAGGCTTTTGCGGCGCCTCTGATATAGGCGGTCTGACCGGCCCCTACAGGCGGTCTGACCGGCTGCGTCCAGAAGCTCCGGCGAGGAGAATCTTGACGATCGTGCGATCTAGCACTTTCGTGTGTTGACCAGAAGTGCGTCAACATATTTTGGCAACTCCGCTGGGGAAAGAAATCTGGTTTTTGAAGACCGATCTACTATCCCTAGCACTATGGGCTTCGACGTTGGGGAAGACAACATCGTGAAAACTTCGCTTGAAGATCTTAGTGTTGAAGATCATGAGAGGTTTATGGCGCTCCAGAAGCATCTCGAGGCGGAGTTCTTGAAGACGTTTCGGAAAGGTCGCGAAGATCGTTCGGCGAAAAGTGTTCGAGACTTCGTAATGCCTTCCTTCAAGATGAGTAAGGGGCAAATTGATGTAAATGACAATGTAAGCACTTCTGCACCTTTGCCTCCTACATCTACTCCTATGGGTACAAGTTTTTCGGATCGTGATTCATTAGTTGAGCAATTGCTAGAGCGACTCGAAAAACTAGAGGGAAAATCTTTAGATACTCATGAATGACTTGAGCATAATATCTTTTATGGTATACCACCGAATTACTTTTCTGGACAGACCCCACCACCACCTAACATGCCCAGACCGAAAACGGTCAATGCAGATGGGTCAGTGGCGGCTGGTTTTACAGCCGGTCAGACCGCCAGAACGGTGGTCCAACCACGACAGGCGGTCAGACCGTTGGTTCTGGTGGTCAGATCAATTCTACTAATGCTATGGTATTCGTGCCGGAGCAACCTTTTCTGCTGTCCACTGTTTCAAACTCGGTCTCTCATGGCCGTGCTGGTCCAATGGCTGTAGCGGGTGCTACCTACTCCACGACTATGCATACTGCGAATTCGGGTAGTGTTCCCGATGATGTTTTTAATGCACATAGGGATATGCATAACAGACAAGCATCTCACTTGAATTATATGAATGCTATGCAATCTTCGGCCCAACAAGACCCCTAATGGGCCGAATTTACTAGATTTAGGGATGAGTTGTCTAATGTGATGAGAAATAAGCTAGACGTTGATTTTGGTAATACTAGAGTATATCAGAAACCTTATCATGCTAGCTTTGATACTGTTCCTTTTCCCAATGGGTGGCGCTTGCCAGATTTTATAAAATTTAGTGGAGATGATGAGCGCACCACTTGGGAACATATTAGTCAATACGTAGCTCAACTAGGGGAGGCTGGAAATTATGAAGCAATTAGAGTACGTTTGTTCACATTGTCACTTACTGGTACTGCTTTTGCTTAGTTTTCTTCATTAGCCCCTGGTTCTATTATGAGTTAGGATCAACTAGTGCGTAAGTTTCATGATCATTTTTATAGAGGCAATCACGAGATGAAATTAGCAGATTTTGGCATCGGTTAGACATGGTCGGGATGAAACTGTTTCACAATTTATGAGAAGATTTAAAGATATTAAAAACCGTTGCTTCAATTTGTCTATTTCTGAAGTTGATCTTGCTGGCTTATGCTTTAGAGGTTTAAAATCCCCCATTAGAGAAAAACTAGACAATTGTGATTATTATTTTCGGTCGCACAAATACATATTAGAGCTGAGGTAGCTGAAGGCCGAATGAATAAAGAGAAGGAGAGTTTTAAGACACGTCGGTCTAATGTTCATATAGTTGATTATGAATCCGATGATTCGACCGATAATGATAATGATGTTTATTTAGCAGAATTTGTATGACCTGCTAATAAGAAAACTTTGTCATGCTCATCTCTTAAGCCGATTCATAAGAATCGGCAAGAAGACATAAAGTTTACTTTTGATGTGTCCAAATGTGATAGTATATTTGATGAATTGCATAAATTTGGTTACATCAAGATTTCTCATGTTATACCACCTACGGAAGAATTGAGGAAGCGTGCTTATTGTAAGTTTCATAATTCTTTTTCGTATGCTACTAATGATTGTAATGTCTTCTGTCGGCAGGTTCAATCGGCTATTAATGAGAGCCGTTTGAAGTTTCATGAGATGCAAATTGATGAGACTCCTTTTTCCGGTCAACACCATTGAGTTCTAGCAGCCCAAGGTCTTGGTTCAGCCGCATCAAGCCGAATCTACCAAAGGGAAGAACGTGGTGATTGGAGAGGAAAGACCGTCTTCAAAAGAGTCGGTTAGAGAAGTGACTTACGAGAAGACGGCTGATGGCAAAGAGTCATTCAAGGTCACTGTGAAATCCTCTGGACAAGGAGGGCAAGGTCCGGTTGTTACTAACGGACTGCGGGCGCCTAAGTCTGGTCTGCTACAGGCGGTCAGACTGCCTGTCCCCATGGACGCCCAAAGATGTTGATTCCGAAGCGTCCAGAAGTTGGTACTTGGAAGATGAACGTGACAAAGGAGCAGGGTGTTCAGAAGCCCAAAGTCACGTTTGATATGCTTTATGACAAATGCACCAAACAAAAGGCCGTTCCGAGCAATCGGCCGTTAAAAAAAAGAATGAGATCACGGATTCAGCATGAGAGGATTCCTTCGCCTCCTCGCATGAACTTGGATCCGGTGTGGGATAACAATAGAGTGATGTGGGTGCCATATCATTCGACAATGCAGCCTTCGTTTCATCCTGGCTGGGAAGGTCCGAGAAGACGCACACAGGACAGGATTGTATATCCCAGACATGACCGATCGACTTTTCGTCAATCTAGTCGAGGGCACTGGTCACAGGCGGTTAGACCGCCTATTACAGGCGGTCAGACCGCTCATCACGGTCAACTGCCTAAAGCTCCTCTGAAGCAGGTTTATTGTCCCAAGAAGATAGAGGAGGTGCAGAGCATGAAGGTGGACTCAGAGAGGACTACTGAGTTCGATATTATTCAAGTTGGGACTATGGATGTCCCTAGCCGTCTTCCAGTAGAAAGACTGAAAGAGCATCTAGGCCCCTAATTCGGTTTTGGCGATTAATGGCAACACTATCATTGCGCTAACAAGTGTGTTGCAGAAACTAAGTTAAGTTAGTGCAATGATGGGCTTTCATGGTATTCTTGGCCCCCATCATTCGCGAAATGTTTGTATTGGTGCAAAGGATATGATCGAAGATTAAGGATAAGATAGTTCTAAGTGCCGTTTGGATGATGAGAGGCACTTAGAGTAGTTTAGTTCTTTGTTTTCCTTTGGCCGTACTATAAAGGGGGGTTAAGGATTGGTAGCTTGACCTAGATAAAACTAGAGTTTAGGTGTGGTGCACACTTGTGAAACCTAGTGCTAGGTAGCTATGTCAAAACCCTTGAGAAGGTTGGTAACTCAAAGAATTTGAATTGGACGATTTTCAGCTTTAAGAAGTTCGAAGCAGTTTGCTCGGTAGGGACCGACTATTTCGGTGCTCACTGGGGCAGTGACCGAATTAGTCGGTGCTCTGTTTGCTTTGCGAGGCAAACAGAGGCACCGACTTATTCGGTCCCTGTCAGCAGGGCTCACCAAATCAGCCAGTGCCCTCGGCCACTTGATAGCATGAGTCCCAGAGGGGACCGACTGGTTCGGTGGGCAGCACTGAATCAGTCGGTCATTCTGGCTAGAAATGGCTGTTAGGTACTGAGTGAAAATGGAGGGGGACCGATTGGTTCGGTGGACCCCATGAAGACCCACCGGATGAGTCGGTGGCCCTTGAGATCCAGCTCAAGTCCATGTCCCCAAGGGGGACCAACTAATTCGGTGGGCAGCACCGAATCAGTCGGTCATTGTGGCTGGAGATACCAGGTTCAGTACTGGTGCGCACCGACTGATTCGGTGCTGCACCGTGGGTGGCCACCGAATCAGTCGGTGGTCACTGGCTAGCCGTTGGAAGTTCAAATCAAAGGAGGCACCGACTGTTTCAGTGGCCATCTTTGGAGGGCACCGAATTAGTCGGTCCCTCTGCGTCAGCACTAACGGCTAGGAGCTTTTGAGTGGGCTATTTATAGCCACTCTTCTCCTACTTGGAGACTCTCTTGCCATCCGTTTTCACTGTTCATCCAGCTGTTGTTGGGGAGTGTTTGAGGGCAAAAGAGGCACTTGGATTCATTGGTGTTCTTGATCTTGAGAAGATTAAGGACTCTCTTTAGTGCTTGGGAGTAGCAAGTGTGCATCCATCTAGCTCTTGGTCTAGTCTAGGTCAAGTGAAGATCTTTGGCTTGTTAGTCTTGGTGATTCGGCATCACCTAGACGGCTTGGTGGTGTTGATCTTGGGAGCTCACGTGGAGATTGTGTGAAGCCCCAAGAAGGTGTACACGGTTTGGAATCCGCCGTCCCGGAGTGGGAAATGGATATCCCCTACGAGAGCACTTGATCCTTGCGCGGATCAAGGGGAAGCTATACCCTTGCACGGGTGCTCCAACGAGGACTAGGGGGGAGTTGCCGACTCCTCGATACCTCGGGAAAAATCGCCTTCCTACTCTTCTCTTTACTTTGAGCAAGTTTACATTCCGCATTTCTATTCATAGAATTGCCATGATAGAGTAGGATTGGAACTAGGTTGCCTAACTCCTTTCAACACTAGCTAGGCACAAACCACACGTGTAGGCACTTGGGGTGAATTGGCTTATTGCATAGGATTGTTTTATCGCTTAAATTTTTGTAGAAGCCTAATTCACCCCCCTCTTAGGCATCTTGATCCTTTCAATTGGTATCAGAGCCTCGTTGCTCAAAGGATAGGCTTCACCGCCTAGAGCAATATGTCTAGTAAAGGGCCTCCCCCGATTTTCGATGGCAAGGATTTTTCTTATTGGAAGATCCGTATGGAAGCATACCTTGATGCCATGGATGCCGATATGCTTAGGGCTACCACCGTTGGCTTTCCGGCGCCCGTTGATGAGGATAACCTCACTGCAGTTGAGGTGTCTCATGCGAGGCTCAATGCTAAGGCTAGGAACGCTCTCCATAGAAGTCTCAACAAGGAAAACTTCAACCAAGTTAGAAGTGAGACAAAAGCCCATAAAATGTGGATGAAGCTTGTTGAGATTCACATGGGTTCTAAGGATGAGAGAGAGGAGCGACACAAAGTTATTATGGATAAAATCAGTGCTTTCAAGAAATTTCCAAATGAATGTGCTCGTACCATGTACTCACGTTTGAATGCTCTTGTAGAGGAGTTGAATGAACTTGATGTCACCAAGATGGAGGAGCTTGAAGTCAAGAGAAGATTCTTAAGTGCTCTTCCAAGTGACAAGTACTTCGGCATCGTCACCGTCTACTTCTATGATGATCTCAACTCTCACACTATCAACAAGATGTTGGGGAAGATCAATGGCCATGAAGATTACATGGGCTACACAAAAGAATATGAGAAGTATGAAGGCTCATCTTCCTCCATCAAGCAAGACATTGCCTTCAAGGCTAGCAAAGATAAGAAGATGAAGAAGGTGATTGTTGAGGAGTCAAGTGAAGATGATGATGATGGCAAGAGTGAGGAGCTCGATGAAGTTGCCCTCCTTGTGAGAAAAACCACCAAGATGCTTTGGAAGCTTGACAAGAAGGGAAATGACTTCAACCACAAGAGCAAGAAATTCTCTATCAAGAAGAAGTCCATCAAGGATATGGATTGCTATAATTGTGGTGAGCTCGGCCATCTTGCACACCAATGTTCTCTCCCCGACAAGAGAAAGAAGAAGAACTACAAGAAGGAGGAGAGTGATGATGATGGTGACTACAAGAAGAAGAACTTCAAGAGCAAGAAAGATGGCAATAAGAAGAAGTCTTCCACACCCACCAAGAAGAAGCAAGGAAGAGCTTATATTGGGGAGTGGATCACCGACGACGGCACTTCAAGTAACTCATCAAATGAAAGTGAAGATGAAGGAGTTGCCGGTCTTGCAATTGGTGCTTCCATCCCTCCACCGCCTTGCTCAAGCTCGAAGTCAAGAAAACATTTTTGCCTCATGGCAAAGGGTGATAGCAAGGTGAGAAAGCCTTTCCATCATGAAGATGCAAGTGATAGTGATAGCGATAGTGATGATGATGAGCCCTCCTATGATGATCTAGTTGCTTATCTTAAACAATATACTAGCATCATTAGAGAATCAAATGAGAAAATTGATAAGCTTGAGCAAAAGAAGGCAAAACTAGTTCCAAAATGTGATGATCTAGAAGCTAAGAACATAGAGATAAAACTTGAGCATGTTAAGCTTGCTAGTGATCATGATGAGTTGAAAATCAAGTTCCAAGAGCTCACTACCCACCACAAGTTGCTTGAAGAAAAGTTTGATGTGTTATCAAGTGAGAAATTGGTTGAGGAGAAGATTGTGAAAGTCAATTGTGCTACTCAATGTGATGATCTCCTTGAGGAAAGCATAGAGCAAGTTGATTGTGGAATTCAATGTGATGATTTGCTTGAGATCTCCCCTAATCCCCCAATGAAGGCAAATGATGAAGCTATGAGTGATTCGCCTAATCCCCAATGGAGGCTAGTCACTCAAATCAAGGTGAAGGCTCTAGCAATGATAATTCAATCAAAAGTTGTGCAACATGCAAGGGCAAGTTTGTGTTGGGTGTGTCATCAAATGGCATACTTGGCAAAGACTATGTGGATCTTCAAGTCAAGAACAAGCATGCCATGAGTGAGATTCATAGGCTCAAGCAACAAGTGAATGATCTCAAATCCGGTTACAACACTCTCACAAATGGCAATCAACTCTTTGGCAAGATGTTGTCCGATAGAGCAATCAACTATAACACTCAAGGGCTTGGGTACTTGTCCGCCAAGATTATTGAAGCTAAGAACAAGATACCTCAACCCAAGTCTTACAAGCCCAAGACTAAGTATGGCACTGAGTGTCAACAAGAGGGTCACTTTGCTCATGAATGCAATACTCCTCCTCCAAAAATGAAAGAGCACTTGAGACCCATGGCATTCAATGCTTATTATGGTGTGTCCAAGACATCAATTGGGAAGGTGGTAGTGAGATTCTTTGGAGCTAAGGATTCAACTAGGCCTAAGCAAATTTGGGTGCCCAAGATTCTCGTCACAAAATTGAGTGAACCACACAAGTCAAACTTTGCATCATCATCAACCCCTAGCTCCCGAACTTTCTCAAAGGTTTGGGTAGCTAAACCTCAAGCTTGATTTGGTTTGTTGGTGTAGGTGAACTACAAGACCAGTGGACACCATTGGGTTATGGATAGTGGATGTACTCAACATATGACCGGTGATCCCCGGATGTTCACCTCACTAGAAGAGAGTGGAAGTCATGAGAAGATTACACTTGGTGACAACTCCAAGGGCAAGGTTGAAGGGATTGGCAAGATTGATATCTCAAATGATCACTCCATCTCCAATGTGCTACTAGTTGACACTTTGAGCTTCAACCTCTTGTCCGTTGGCCAACTATGTGATTTGGGCTACAAGTGCATGTTCACCGATGAAGGGGTAGTTGTCACAAAGAAGGAAAGTGATGAAGAAATCTTCAAGGGTTTTAGATACAACAATCTCTATCTTGTTGACTTCAACTCAAATGAAACAAGCTTATGCACTTGCTTATTCTCCAAGGCTTCTAAGGGTTGGCTGTGGCATAGAAGACTTGCAGATGTTGGTATGGGTACTCTCAAGAAGCTAGTGAAGAAAGATTTGGTTGTGGGCTTAAAGGACATCAAGTTTGAGAAGGACAAATTATGTAGTGCATGTCAAGCCGGCAAACAAATAGCAAATACATATCCAACCAAAGCTTATGTATCTACATCAAGACCTCTAGAGCTTTTTCACATGGATTTGTTTGGACCAACAACTTATGCTAGCATTGGTGGTAATCTCTGTTGTCTTGTGGTAGTGGATGATTTCTCTAGATACACTTGGGTGTTCTTTCTTCATGACAAGTCCGAGGTTGCAAAAGTCTTCAAGAAGTTTGCCAAGAAAGCTCAAAATGAATATCAAGTAACTTTGGTGAAGATTAGAATGACAATGGTACCGAGTTTGCCAACTCCAATATTGAAGCATATTGTGATGAAATTGGGATCAAGCATGAGTTCTCTGCAACTTACACACCTCAACAAAATGGAGTAGTGGAGAGGAAGAATAGAACCTTGATCACCTTGGCTAGAACTATGTTGGATGAATATGATAGACATGAGAAGTTTTGGGCCGAGGCAATCAACACCGCATGCTATGCATCAAATAGGCTCTTTCCTCACCGCCTCTTGAAGAAGACGCCATATGAGTTGCTTGTGGGGAGGAAGCCCAATATCTCTTACTTCCGGGTGTTCAGTTGCAAATGCTACATCTACAAGAAGCGGCAACATCTAGTGAAGTTTCAAAAACGTTGTGATATTGGTTTTCTTCTTGGTTACTCATTGAAGTCCAAGGCATATAGAGTATTCAACTTGGCCACCGGCTTAGTTGAAGAAACATATGACGTGGAGTTTGATGAATCTAATGGCTCCCAAGGAGCAATGGAAAATTTTGATGATGTAGGTGGTGAACCCTTGAGGGAGGCGATGAAGAACATGCAAGTTGGAGTCATCAAGCCAAAGGAAGATGATGATGAAGCGCAAGAGATCAATCAACCATCTTCTTCCTCCATGGTGCCTCAAGTGGATGTGGATGAAAGCAAGAATGATGAAGATGACACACCACTTCCTCATGAAGATGTTCATATTCCACAAGAAGAGGTAGAGGCTCAAGCTCAAAATGTTGATGCTCCAAGGGCTCCTCAAGAACAACCACCGAGAAGAGACAATCCAAGAATTCAAGCTCATCCCAAAAATCTCATCATTGGAAGCCCCACCAAAGGAATCATGACAAGATCAAAGAATCAACAAGCAATGTTTTGTGAGTGCTACTCCTTTGTCTCAAAGAAGGAGCCATCCAAACTTGAAGAAGCCTTGATTGATCCAAATTGGGTGAATGCAATGCATGAAGAACTCAACAACTTCACCCGGAATGATGTATGGACTTTGGTGGAGAGGCCAAATGGTGCTAGAGTGATTGGTACTAAGTGGGTATTTAGAAACAAGCAAGATGACGAAGGGAATGTTGTGAGGAACAAGGCAGGATTGGTTGCAAAAGGGTTGTCTCAAATTGAAGGACTTGACTTTGGAGAGACTTTTGCTCCGGTGGCTAGATTAGAGGCAATCCGCATTCTCCTTGCTTATGCCTCTTGTCATGATATGAAACTCTACCAAATGGACGTCAAGAGTGCATTCCTCAATGGGTACATCAATGAAGAGGTATATGTAGAACAACCACCGGGCTTTGAAGATCCATACAACCCCAATCACGTGTTCAAGCTATCCAAGGCACTCTATGGACTCAAACAAGCTCCAAGGGCTTGGTATGAGCGTCTCCGGGATTTTCTCATTGCCAAGGATTACAAGATTGGGAAGGTAGATACTACACTCTTCACCGAGAAGGAGAATGGCGAGCTCTTTGTTTGCCAAGTCTATGTGGATGGCATTATAGTTGGCTCAACAAATGAACAGATATGCAAGAAATTTGGTGAAATGATGTCAAGGGAATTTGAGATGTCAATGATTGGTGAACTTACTTTCTTCCTTGGATTTCAAATCAAGCAACTTGAAGAAGGCACCTTTATATGTCAAGAGAAATACACCAAGGACCTTCTCAAGCGCTTCAAGATGGAAGATTGCAAGCCCATCAAGAGCCCCATGGCAACTAATGGGCATCTTGACCTTGATGAGGGAGGTAAACCGGTAGACCACTCTTTATCGTTCTATGATTGGTAGTCTACTTTACCTTACCGCATCTAGGCCCGACATCATGTTTAGTGTATGTATGTGTGCTCGCCTTCAAGCCAATCCCAAAGAAGCACACATTAAGGCCGTGAAAAGGATCTTTAGATATCTTAAATATTCACCAAGCATTGGCCTTTGGTATCCCAAAGAAGCACACTTTGAACTCGTTGGCTATTCTGATGCGGATTATGCGGGTTGCAAGGTGGATAGGAAAAGCACTTCTGGTGGGTGCCAATTGCTTGGTAGGTCGCTAGTCTCTTGGTCCTCCAAAAAGCAAAATAGTGTGGCTCTTTCAACCACCGAGGCCGAGTACATTGCCGCCGGCTCTTGTTGTGCACAAATCCTTTACATGAGTCAAACACTCCTAGACTATGGCCTAGTTCTTAGGAGTGTACCCTTGCTTTGTGACAATGAGAGTGCGGTAAAGCTTGCAAATAACCCCGTCCAACACTCACGTACCAAGCACATAAATATCCATCACCACTTTATTAGAGATCATATAGCTAAGGATGATATATCTTTGCATGGTGTAAGGACGGATGATCAGTTGGCGGATATCTTCACAAAGCCTTTAGATGAAAATAGGTTTTGCAACTTGCGGAATGAGCTTAATGTGGTTGACTTCTCAAATTTCACCTAGAATGCTCAATGTTGTTTGTATATACATATGCTTGATAAACACAAAAAAATTAGTTGCTAGACTTTGTTTTGCATATCATGTGTAGTATATCTCATATGCATTAGGAGCTTGTCTAACCTTTGGAAGATAGTGGTGAAAGCCATGAGTAAGCTTGCAAAGGGTTCAAACTTGGCAAGATAGATTTAAATTCTAGCTTTAAATTCTTGTCTATGCACTTGCATGCATCTTGCATTGTGTTCGTTTAGTCGTTTTGTTGGCATTTGGTTGTGGCATACATTTAGGGGGAGCATGGACTGCTTTCATCATCCCTTGTGCTCTCTCTAGGTGTTGGTACCCTCTGGTGCTTTGGTTTTGGTTTTCAATTTCAAAACTATGTTAAGCCACTTGGCCATATATGAAACTATCTTGAAACTTGAGTGTTTGAGAGAGGTTCGCTTGTCTCTGTCGAAGAATCATATTTATTTGCATCTCTTTGGATCCATGGACTTCAGACAAGAAAATTCCGCGAAAAATCCTTGAAAAATCCTCACTGCAGAAGGACCGACGCTTTTCCTGAGGACCGAATCAGTTGGTCATTCTTTGTCTATCTGCTGTTTTGGCTCTGGTGCGGACCGACTAGTTCGGTGGTACACGGTGGAGGCCACCGAATCAGTCGGTGCCCTGTGTGTGTGCGGGCTAAACCTACACCCCACCGACTGGTTCGGTGCCCATCATCGTGCTCGACCGAATAAGTCGGTCCCCCCGATGCTGAGCAGATCTAGATCGTTGATTCGAAATCGTTTAATCTCGTCCGTCCATTCCTCCTTACCCTATCCGTTCACCGCTCAAGGGGGCCCACCTGTCAGCCTATCTTCTTCCACCTCTCCCCGCGTGCGTGCTCTACCTCCGCCGCCAGCAGCGCTGCCGCCCGCCGTGCGCCTACGCCGCCTTCTCCACCGCGCAGCGCCCAGCGCCACCGCCGCCTTCGCCTTGCGCCGCCGCCGTCGTCGTCGCCTGCGCCACAACCGCTAAGCCCTAGCGCCATTGCAGCCGCCTAACGCCGCCGCCAGCCGCCATTTGCCCCGGCGAAGTGACCCCCCTCGAGCTCGTGGACTCAATCCACCTCTCTCTCCTCCGATTTCGTGCAAGGTGCAACTTTTCTTCTCTTTCCCTCTCTCTCTCACTCCTTTTAAATCTCAAACCCTAGAAAGATGAGAAATTTTGAACTAAAATTTGAATTTCAAACTAAAATTTGAACAATGCACCTTGCCTATGCTCTATGTGCTCATGAGTAGAATTACTTTCATATTCTTACTATATGACACAATTAGAGCTAGAGTAATTTTTGCTCTCATTATCTCTTGATGATTATAATTCATATAATTTATCCGGATTAATGAGAGCTACATTTCAATCATATCCTAGGATAGACGTGCTTCCAATCTCTTATCTGTTTCATGCTTTCTAGGATTCTTTACTAATTAGCTATGCCTCTCTCTATATATATTTTCTTTTTGCGAGCAGGTGTGGTTGTTGAGACATGGTCTGTGACAGCAGTGGCAGTGACAGAGACAGTTTGCAGTGTCAGTGCTTGAGGCAAAGCCTCGGGTTCTTTTTCTGGACAGTCAAGGCAAAGCCTTGATCAAGGACCTTGCCAGCTTTCAGGGGTTTTCTCTCTCAGTGTAGTTTTTCAGCCAGGACAGATGTTCAGGGAGGTTCTAGCAGTGCAAGGTGATGACCTTCCTCCTCCGAGTCCCCCACGGGACCCGAAGAAGGGAAAGGCCAAGGTTATTGTGAAGAAGAAGAAGAAGAAGAAGAAAAAGAAGCTTCCTCCTGGTCATCCTGACAACTGGGAGGCTACTATGGCAGCTGTCCGAGCTGCTGAGCGTGTTGAGCGTGGCGCCGCTCAGTTTCAGATCATTGACACCATAGGATCACCAGCAGCTCCTGAGGGTCCCCAGCCACCTCAGCCACGCCGCTCAGGGCGTACTCGTTCTCAGACAAAGCCTCTTGTGACAGAGACTCCAGCATCTACGACCTCGAAGGCCCGCCCGCGTCCTCCTTCTACTACCACACCCACTGCTAGTCGTGGCAAGAAAAGGGCACGGGAGGTTGTCTCCGCCTTACCAGAGATCCTAGAGGCACCAGAGAGCTCAGACTTTGACACTCCTGCAGCTGTATGCTCCTGCTCAGTTCTTCAGCACAGGGTGCTAGTCCCAGAGACTCTGGCCAGGGCAGCAGGTATCACAGTCGCTGAGCTCCGACGCTATATTGCATATATGCCTGGTTTGTTTCAGATCTTGACGACACCTGGTAGAGTTGTCAAGCAGTGGGTCTATCAGTTCTACGCTACTGTCTGGATTGACCCTGAGCACAGGTTCATTGAGTACATGTTCTAGAACCGCCGATACAGATTGACTCGTGCTCATATTGCGGGAGTCTTTGGTGCCAGGGTAGAGGGTCCGAGGATTCATCGGCTTGCATACCCCAATGTGGAGCCTCCTCGTCGTCCATACTCAGTGGGGATATATGCACCAGATCATGAGACCGCCTCCGCCATCTACCGTCCTCCGTTTGGTGCAGCTTCTGAGAGACACCCGTCTGGCCTGACACAGCTGGCATACATTCTACTAGAGGCTCTTTGTCATTCTCTGCTGCCCCATACTGGCACCAGTGGCTCCTGGCTCACATGGTTCAGCGCATGCCCTTCGATGTCATTGACTTCCTATTGTGTGAGATTGAGGATGTGATAGCAGATAGGCTCAAAGTTGGCAGATTCTTACCATACGCTCATATCATCAGTTGTATCCTAGCTGCTAGTTGTGGAGATGAGGCTCAGGCAGAGGGTCTTGCAGATAAGACTCCCATGTTCATTGATTACAAGCCTACCAAGCCCAATGATCGTCGCCGTGGTCTGAGAGCTCTACATCACGTGGCCCAGCAGTGGACACCTGAGCAGAGAGCTCAGTTTGAGGCAGAGGATCAGCAGCTACGCCAGTCAGAGATTGAGGCAGGCCTTGAGGGCATTCAGCAGATCCTAGACAGCGACTCTCTCTCTAACACTGACTCGGAGGACGATGACTTTGCTATACCTTTTGTCCCTCCGTTCCATGCCCCTCACGACTCCGAGGCTGGAGGTTCCCGGTCCGTACCAGTCACAGAGGCCGCTCCTGTCTCTCAGGCACCTCAGCAGCCTGGAGCTCCTCCTCCTACCACTGGGCCCTCTACTACAGAGATGATGGCGGTCATGATGCAGTCTATCTAGACCATGTCCTCAGCTATTGTTCAGATGCAGGCTCAGCAGCAGCAGCAGGCATGTCAGCATGCAGAGCTTATGCATTCCTTGGATGAGCAGCAAAGGAGGCAGGCAGACTTTACCTAGTACCAGTTTCAGTATCTCTTCCAGCAGACGGGTATTGCTCCTCCTCCATGTTCCCAGGGCCCCCACTTCAGAGTCTACCTCGCCCGGCTCACCCTGGCCTTCCTCCTCGAGTACCGATGTCCCCTGTGCGTCCCATGGCCTCGCTCAGTTCTCCTCAGATGGCACCATATGAACTAGTCACGACGAGTGTGTCCGTTGGTCTTCATGACATACCTACTACGTTCGGCACACCTACGTCTACATTTGTTGGACAGTTTGGGAGCACACAGGTAGTGACAGCTATTATGACTGAGACCACACCACTCACGTCTCCAGGGTCCAGTCAGTTGGGGTGCAGTTACACAGATCTACTCAACCTTGATACACCCTAGTCGAGTCAGCCCCAGCCTGCTTCTCAGACTCAGCTTCCACCTCAGCCTGTGCCAGACTCAGATATACAATCAGCTCTTGAGGAGCAGATTCTTGAGGCCATTAGCTCGGGTGTTGATCTTTCGCTTCTAGATCCTCCAGTACGTACCACTTCCGGAGCCACTCCGTTTCTTGATGAGATCGAGAAGGAAGCCGAAGAAGCAGCAACAGCAGTTTCTACCTCCATGGCTCTCGACCCACCTGCGAGCGCTCCTCCCGCCTCCGACGCTTAGCTTTGGTGCTTGACGCCAAAGTGGGAGAGAGTGAGATATGAGAGATAGGGGGAGCTTGGGTAGCATAGACTTTTGGCTCTTTGAGTGGACTCATGCATCATGTCTACTTCATGCACTTGTCTTTATGTCTATATGTGTGATGCTTATGTGTGATGCTTGTTATGCTACCCTTGGAACTCAATGTGATTGACATGTGCTTTTGTTAATATATCTCATGTCATGTCTCTCACTTTTATGTGCACTTATGTTTTCTCTATCTATCCTTATGCAATAGTGCTCATCTTGTTTTGTATGAACTATTTGTTTCGCTTCCGCTATCCTTTATTAGTTCATGCAATTCAAGTTCATCTACCGCCTTTTACCTCTTTTTACTTCTCTCATATCCTTTTAGAGGTTGTGTTGTCATCAATCACCAAAAAGGGGGAGATTAAAAGAGCATCTAGGCCCCTAATTCGGTTTTGGCGATTAATGGCAACACCATCATTGCGCTAACAAGTGTTTTGCAGAAACTAAGTTAAGTTAGTGCAATGATGGGCTTTCATGGTATTGTTGGCCCCCATCATTCGCGAAATGTTTGTATTGGTGCAAAGGATATGATCGAAGATTAAGGATAAGCTAGTTCTAAGTGCCGTTTGGATGATGAGAGGCACTTAGAGTAGTTTAGGTCTTTGTTTTCCTTTGGCCGTACTATAAAGGGGGGTTAAGGATTGGTAGCTTGACCTAAATAAAACTAGAGTTTAGGTGTGGTGCACACTTGTGAAACCTAGTGCTAGGTAGCTATGTCAAAGCCCTTGAGAAGGTTGGTAACTCAAATAAATTGAATTGGACGAGTTTCAGCCTTAAGAAGTTTGAAGCAGATTGCTCAATAGGGACCGACTATTTCGGTGCTCACTGGGGCAGTGACCGAATTAGTCGATGCTCTATTTACTTTGCGAGGTAAACAGAGGCACCGACTTATTCGGTCCCTGTCAGCAGGGCTGACCGAATCAGTCGGTGCCCTCGGCCACTTGATAGCCTGAGTCCCAGAGGGGACCGACTGGTTCGGTGGGCAGCACCAAATCAGTCGGTCATTCCGGCTAGAAATGGTTGTTAGGTACTGAGTGAAAATGGAGGGGGACCGATTGGTCCGGTGGACCCCATGAAGACCCACCGGATGAGTCGGTGGCCCTCGAGATCCAGCTCTAGTCCATGTCCCCAAGGGGGACCGACTAATTCGGTGGGCAGCACCGAATCAGTCGGTCATTGTGGCTGGAAATACCAGTTCAGTACTGGTGCACACCGACTGATTCGGTGCTGCACGGTGGGTGGCCACCGAATCAGCCGGTGGTCACTGGCTAGCCGTTGGAAGTTCAAATCAAAGAGACACCGACTGTTTCGGTGGCCATCTTTGGAGGGCACCGAATTAGTCGGTCCCTCTGCGTCAGCACTAATGGCTAGGAGCTTTTGAGTGGGCTATTTATAGCCACTCTTCTCCTACTTGGAGACTCTCTTGCCACGCGTTTTTGTTGTTCATCCAGCTGCTGTTGGGGAGTGTTTGAGGGCAAGAGAGGCACTTGGATTCATTGGTGTTCTTGATCTTGAGAAGATTAAGGACTCTCTTTAGTGCTTGGGAGTAGCAAGTGTGCATCCATCTAGCTCTTGGTCTAGTCTAGGTCAAGTGAAGATCTTTGGCTTGTTAGTCTTGGTGATTCGGCATCACCTAGACGGCTTGGTGGTGTTGATCTTGGGAGCTCACGTGGAGATTGTGTGAAGCCCCAAGAAGGTGTACACGGTTTGGAATCCGCCGTCCCAGAGTGGGAAATGGATATCCCCTACGAGAGCACTTGATCCTTGCGCGGATCAAGGGGGAGCTATACCCTTGCGCGGGTGCTCCAACGAGGACTAGGGGGAGTTGCCGACTCCTCGATACCTCGGGAAAAATCGGCTTCCTACTCTTCTCTTTACTTTGAGCAAGTTTACATTCCGCATTTCTATTCCTAAAATTGCCATGATAGAGTAGGATTGGAACTAGGTTGCCTAACTCCTTTCAACACTAGCTAGGCACAAACCACACTTGTAGGCACATGGGGTGAATTGGCTTATTGCATATGATTGTTTTATCGCTTAAATTTTTGTAGAAGCTTGATTCACCCCCCCCCCTCTTAGGCATCTTGATCCTTTCAAAGACGGTGGAGGATCAGGGATCTAGTGTCAACAAGACTCAGCAGCGCTTTCTTCCGAAGTGGTGTCCCGAGGGTTTGACTCGTACACAGAAGAGGAAGCTTCAGAGACTCCGTTTTTGGGAAAAGCAAGAGCAAGAGTTGGAGAATCAGAGGGATGAATTCTTCAACCAGAGCAGGCCCATGATTCCCTAGAAGAAAGAGTGGAGACCGAAGGAAAACCCACAGGCTGTCCAACCGGCTGGACAGGCGGTCCAGACCGCCTGTCATTCAGAGCCAGCGACCCAGGCGATCAGACCGCCTGTACAGGCGGTCAGACCGGGTGACGCAGAAGCGCCCGGTGTTTCTTTTTCTAGTTCTTCGGCTCGTGACATCAAGTTAACATAGGTTCCCACTGCTGAGGACGATGAAGAGCTTGTTGATTATAGTCCTTCTCCGGAGCGCATGAATCTCGATGTGAATGTGATTCATATGTCCATGGATGGGGACATGCTTTCGGAGGAGGAGGTTGCTCATCTTGATTTTGGTCCTAAGGAAGCTATATTTTAGAAGCCTAAAGCTGAAGACAATCACTTGAAGGCTTTATATCTGAAGGGACATATCAACGGGAAGCCAATCTCGCGGATGTTGGTCGATGGAGGGGCTATTATGAATTTAATGCCCTATTCTTTGTACAAGAAGATTGGCGGTTCAAATTCGGAGCTGATCAAGACCAACATGACCGTCAGCGGCATTGGAGGAGGAGAGCCTATTGATGCCAAGGGGGTGATTTCTATGGAGCTTTACTATTGGGAGCAAGACCCTGCTTTCTTCGTCGCTGAGACTTAAGGTAACTTCAGTTTAATCTTGGGTCGTGATTGGATTCATGCAAACCAATGCATTTCTTCTACTTTGCATCAATGTTTAATTCAATGGGTAGATGATGATGAAGAAGTTATGCATGGTGATACTTCTGCTTGTGTTGCTTTAGCTGATAGCTCTTTGATTGGCATTCATGATGATGTTAGATGTTTGTCAGGCTTAGATCTTTCTGAGTTTGAATTTATTAGTTGTACTAAGAATGGCTTCATCCCTGTTGTCATAAAGCCGATGAATAATCGGCTGAATCATCTCATATGATTTAATGGATAATCGAGAGTGGTTGCAGCAGAGAGTTGAACACTATCGGTCGCATCAGAACGATATGTGTGAAGCCATTGAAGACTTTGATGATATAAGCAAGCTAGGATGTGGTTTTACGTCGGCCGATCCACTTGAGGAGGTAGACATTGGTAGTGGTTCTTTGCCCAGGCTGACGTTTGTAAATAAGAATTTAGATCCTGCTTTTAAATCTGAATTAATAAAATTTTTAAAGGAGTATGTCAATTGCTTTGCTTGGAATTATCATGAAATGTCTGGTTTAAGCCGAGAGCTTGTTGAGCATCGGTTGCCTATTAAATCTAGTTTTAGGCCTTATAAACAACCAACTAGGCGTTTTAATCCTGAAATTTATGACCAAGTTAAAGAAGAAATAAATCGGTTATTAGAAGCAAAGTTTATTAGACCTTGTCGATATGCTGAATGGACTTCTAATATTGTGCCCGTGGAAAAGAAATGAACGGGTAAGATTAGAGTTGTGTTGTTTCTATAAATCTTAATCGTGCTAGTCCTAAAGATGAATATCCTATGCTAATAGCCGATATGCTTATCGATGCTGCGTCTGGGCATAAAATGATTAGCTTTCTTGATGGTAATGCTGGTTACAATCAAATATTTATGGCCGAAGAGGATATATCCAAAACGGCTTTTGTATGTCCAGGCTTTATTGGTTTGTTTGAGTGGATTGTTATGACTTTTCGTTTGAAGAATGCATGTGCTACTTGTCAAAGGGTGATGAATTTGATCTTCCATGATTTGCTTGGTATTATCTTGAAAGTTTATATTGATGATATTGTTGTTAAATCGGCTGGAAGTGGTTCTCATTTGGCCGATTTGAGACTTGCATTTGAAAGAATGCGCCGGTATGGTTTGAAGATAAATCCACTCAAGTGTGCTTTTGGCGTGTCGGCCGGGAAGTTTTTGGGTTTCATAGTTCATGAGAATGGCATAGAGATTGATTCAAAGAAGGCCGACACTATTGGCAAGTTGCAGGCGCCTAGCTCTAAGAAAGAGTTGCAAAAATTCTTGGGCAAAGTGAATTATTTGAGAAGGTTTATTTGCAATTTGTCGTGAAAGTTGAATGCTTTTAATCCTTTGCTTCGGTTGAAAGATGATGCTGAATTCACTTGGGGGGGCAAAACAGCAAGAGGCGTTTGATGAGATCAAGCATTATTTGTCTTCGTGTCTGGTTCTTCGGGCGCCTAAGAGAGGGATTCCTTTCAAGTTATATATCGCGGCCGAAGAAAGTGTTATTGGGGCTGTTTTGATCCAAGAGACCGAAGGGAAGGAATATATTATTGCATATGCAAGTAGAAGATTATTGGATGCCGAAACAAGGTATACTTTCATTTAAAAGTTATGCTTATCATTATATAATGCTTGTACAAAGTTGAGGCATTATTTGTTGCTAAATACTTGCATAGTTGCTAGTTAAGCCGACATAATTAAAAACATGTTGCATAGACCTATATTAAGTGGTAGAATCGGCAAATAGGCTTATGCTTTGATTGAATATGATTTAGTCTTTGAACCATTGAAATCTATGAAAGGAAAAATCGTTGCCAATTTTATTGTTGAACATAGGATTAGTGAACATCTTGATTTTGATGTCGGCTGTATTAATTTTACCCCATGGAGATTGCATTTTGATGGATCGGTTTGAAAAAGTGGTTGCAAAGTTAGTGTTATTCTTATATCACCAAATGGTGTTGTTTTTGAGGCTCTTAACCGATTAGATCATAAGTGAACTAACAACCAAACCGAATAGGAAGCTTTATTATTCGGGTTGGAAATTTTACATGATATGGGGGTAAAGCATGTGGAAGCATATGGTGATTCTTTATTGGTGGTACAACAAGTATCTAAGGTTTGTCAATGCTTAGATGGATTTTTGAATGATTATCTTGGTAAGTGTTTAGATATTATATCTTGCGTTGATGAATTTGTTATCTATCATGTACCAAGAGAAGAGAATCCTAGAGCTAATGCGTTGGCTCAGCAAGCATCAGGCTATAATGTTCAGAAAAGAAATTTTCATGAAAAGAGGTCGATGTTTCGTGAAGCGGACGTTTCTGTTCTGGAACAGGTGGTGCGACCGCCTGTTACAGCCGATCTAACCGCCAGTACAGGCGGTCTGACTGCCTGCGCCTCTGAAAACACTGATTCGACCGTTAATGATTTTCAATCTATTGTGGCTGATGCTGGTGATTGGAGCAAGCCTCTGGTGGAGTATTTGCAGGATACTAGCAAGTCAGTGGATCGAAAAGTCTGACGATGGGCTTTCAAGTTTACTTTGGTTGATGGTGAACTATATCGTCGGACCATAGATGGATTGCTTTTGAAATGCTTAGATCCTGATCAAGCTAGATTGGCTATGGCAGAGGTTCATGAAGGAATTTATGGTACATATCTGTAACACCCCTGGTTTTTAAAAATAAGTTAAACAAGTAATTAAGTCTAACAAAGCTTAATTTAGAAAAAGAATTCAAGTAAATGCTAAAAGAATCCGATAAGAGATAAAAACACTCCAAAAAGAGGCAAAATAAAAACTTCAAATTTTATATAAGAACGTGAATTTCGGCCAATACAAACTTTGAAGAAGGGACCAAAACAAGAACCTTTTCTTTTCAAACCCACACCTCAAAACCTTCGGAAGCCTTTCAAATCCCAAACCCTAATTCAGAGATTTGATTTTCAAACTTCAAATTTCAGGCAGAAATGGAATCTTAGTCAAATCTCAAGATCTTACCACAGAACATCAAAATCTCCAAAAAGCAAAGTTGTTCTTCATGACATTTCTGAACTTTTCCCTTTGGGCACTTTGGCCAATTTTGCCATTTAGCCCCTCGAATTTCAAAAATTCAGTTCAAAACAGGGAATTACCCCCTTTCGAATTACGGCCAAATTTCCAACTTTTTCTCAAAATCTCCAGTGCAGGGACGTGTCTCATGAAATTCTAAACAACTTTCATGTTGGAAGATTTTCGAGTCATGTTCAAAATTTTGAAATTAGAGCCATGCCAATCAGTTGACCTTTGCACCGCTCACGGCGCGCTCACGGGTTGCCAGCGCCGCGCCCGCGCGTGCCGCGCTCGCCGCCGGCAAGCGCCTGCCGCCGTCCGGCCTCGCCTGAGCCGACAAGTGACATGGCCGGGTGTCCCCGCTCACGGTGCACGCCTCTGGCAAGTCTCATGGTCGGAGACGCACTGTAGCGCTGACTCCGCGCTCGCCGTCGCGTCGCCGCCGCGGACCGCCGGGTAAAACCGCCGCCGCCGTTGCCCACCGGTCCGTCGTGCGACTTTCGCGACCACGCGCGTCTCGTTTTCATCCCTCCCTTCCTTTTTTCCTCGCCCACGCGCGCCTGCCGCCTGCGCCGCGCTGACGCCGCGCAAGGCGCCAACGGCCCGCGACAAGCCGCTGCCGCCGTGCCTCCTTGCCGTGCTGCCCCAGCCCCCATCCAGTGCTGCTCGGGCACCATTTCCTTCCCCTCTCCCTTCTACTTAAGGCCCCCAAACAGTTCCCCCTTCTCTTCCGCGCCGAAATCACTCGCCGGAGTTTGCCGAGCCGCCGCCGAGCTCGCTCACGCGACCAGCCTTCTCCGTTGCTCCTCCGGCCAAACCGAGGCGCGCAATAGCTTCCACATCACCCACTGCCACTCTCCGACCACACCCCAACTCGTTTCCGCCACCACAGCCGCCGACGCAGCTCGCCGGAGAAGCTCGAGCTTTCCGTCGCCGCCCGCGCACGTGGACAGCTCGCTCCGCTCCTCCTCCCGCTGAACCGAGGGCACCAACAGCTTCGCCGTGCCGCACTGGTGCTCCTCGACCCCTTCCCCGACCTTCCCCGACCCCGACGTCGCCGGTCGCCGCTCGCCGGAGTTGCCGAGCCGCCACCGTCGTCGTCGAGCACGTTGCCGGCCATCCCCGCCGTCGACTTCTAGCATAAAAGGACCGCGGTGAGCCTCTCTACGCGTAGCGCCACTCACCGAGGCCGGAGACCCCGGCTCGCCGCCGGCGTACGAACGCCGACGAGCTCGGGGACCTCCCTGTGTCTTCTACCTTTTTCTAGCAAAGGCCCATCACAACAACTCCTCCTCGGCACCCATCCCGCTCGAGAGGTGTACGACCACCCTCGAGCAGGGATGCCCGTGGCGATCGAGGCTCAGCGAGCTCGAGGGGAACGTCCACCCTCGAGCGGGTGATTTCCGTCACGTTCGAGCCCAGCCAAGCTCGAGGGGAACGTCCACCCTCGAGCAGGTGATTTCCGTCACGTTCGAGCCCAGCCAAGCTCGAGGGGGACGATCACCGGGCGTTTTTCGTCTCGCGGAGGGGGCCGACTGTAAGATTCCAGGGACCCTTTTTTTTTAAGGATTCAAATCTTCTAGGGTTCACGGCGTAAATAGATTCTATCCTTTGAGCACTTTTCACTGCAACTTCAAAAATTCGTAGAAAATCGTAGAAAAATCAGAAAAATGCCAAACCAATTTTGTAGTGACCAGCGAATCTAGAAGAACAAATTCTTCCTTTGCACCTCACCCAGTTGAGCTGTATATTTTGAAATATAAATTCATTTCAGTTTGAGTTCTTTTCATCATAGTTCAAAATCTATACATGCACTAGAGCTGAGCTTGGGATATGTTGTTAGGGTGGTTATCATTAGCCTAATGCGCAAAGGGTGCACAAAAATTCCCAGTGGATTTAGGGTTATGATTTTCCAAACATATACCCTACTGTTTTGGCAAATAAATCACAGAAAATAAATTACTCAGTGAAAAATCACCTCCTTCACACAGAAAATTAATCAGGACATTAGAAACCTTAGAAAAATGAAAATGGTAATTTTTGGACACTGGAAAATGGCTAAATGATTTTTGGTAGTTTAAATATGGTGAAATTCCACAAAAATAACCATAAATCAAAATCACATGCAAACTTGCAGGGAGGTCACCCTTGGTACCCTAAGTCACTGTACCAAGTGGTTTGGACAAAAAAAAACCTTGTAGTTATTTTTGTAGGATTTTAGTTTGATTTTAGACAAAAAGATAAGAATAATTTTAATAAATTATAGAAAAATTATCTTGAGCCAAATTTTGGGCTAAACTCCTGCCTTGGCATGAGCAAGCCTCTGGCCAAATGGTACATGAAAATAAATTTTCTAAGTTCACCTTTTGAATAATAGAAAAGGGACTTGAAGGGAAGAAAAGAGAAGAAAAGGAAAGGAAAAGAGAAGAAAAAGAAAAGAAAAGAGAAAAACCTAAAACTCTAAAATCAAAGTAAAGGTTCAAAATGAAAAGGGTATATTCACTTATAATTAATGTTTATCCTTTCCAACTCACTAAACAAGATTTAAATAAATCCTAACTATTTTAATCTCGATACTTAAGCATTGCATGCATTTCGTGTAGATTCGGGTCTCGCCGACGGAATCTACGAGCTAGTCCCCGCTGCCGAGGAGATCGCCCAGGAGTCCGAGGTGAACGTGGTGCACGTGGATCCAAGCCCCGAGCAGGAGTACCGCTTCGAGCCGGAAGGCAAGCCCCGGAGCATAACCTAACTTTACTTACGCGATTTAATTGATTATATGTTTGTGCATTTAAGTTTCTAGGAGTTGAATGAAACCCTAGATTGCATGATCATAGGTTCCTTTGATTGAACACTAGTATGTTAGGTTCGATAGTTGCTATGCTTAAGTACGATAGAAGTCGAGTGTTTTCCGACACTCGCGAGATATAGGAGTTGAATGACTACTCATATCAGAAACACTAGAAATGATGGACGGATGATTGTAGATACCCGTCTATCGATGTTTTAAGTGGAAACATGTGGTACTTTTGTGTCAGGCGTTTGAACGTACCACACATATGCACGGTTTATGGGACCGGTAAGTCCCGGTATCCGATTGATGCGAGCAGGTCCGACAGCTCTCTGTCTTGGAAACGTTATCCCATGGGCACATGAGGGTAGTTGCGTGAGTCCCAGTAGTGGTAAACCTTTACCCTGAGGCAGTGGGACTCGGGAGCCACTCGCAGAGAGAGGAGAAAGGATTGGGGTGTGTTGGCATTTCCAACCATTCCGTATGTTTGGGTTTTCCCTGGCCAGGTAGTAAATTCGGTTCGAACTGTCCGCTTCTCGCGGTTAATGAGACTGCTTGACCGATGTATGGCATATTATGAAGTGAAACTTGGAAGGATGAAATCTTTGTATGGAATAATTGTATTGCAAAACTTGATTGTTTAGCTAGGCTCACCTAGAATGGATAGACTAAGGAAATTAAAATCAAAATAAAGAAAGTAGAAAACAGCTTAGTCGCTTTTGGCAAAAGAACCCCACTAGCCAAACAGCCTCTCATTTTAGGAGTCGGTGATGTAGTAATCACCAGTCGGTTAAGTCTTGTTGAGTATAACTAGTATACTCAGCCTTGCTTGTGGCTAAATTTTCAGGACCATCCCCTCAGGAGGTAGCTGCCTCTATAGCTTGGGCCTCCCAGCTTCCTCCTGGCTACAGCATCGAGTGGGAGCCGACCTCTCCCGAGGATCGTGAGGAGTAGCGTCACGGCTGGCTTCATCGTGACGATACTATGGGTCGTCGCTAGTATCTCGTTTATTTTCCGCTGCATGAACTCGAACTACCTTATCTACCTTATCATTTCAATTTGGTTGTAATAACTCTAAGACTTGTTGTAGTTTGAATTGTGGAATGATGTGATCTTTGGAACTCGCCTTCGAGTGAGTGTATGGACGGACTATCTTCAGTAGCAATTAGTCGAGCTTGACTCGACGGTCGAATCCGCACTTGGGAACATTTTCGTGTATTAGCACCAATGGAAGGTGGAATATACTTAAGTGGGCCCATTTCTCGGGTGAGATCGCTACAGCTGGTATCAGAGCCGACGTTCATACGCACCAAAGAAAGCATCAGACCCTAACCAATGTTTTCTAAATAAAATCTACCAAACCCCGATTCCATTGCGCCTAAGCAAAAGGAATGAAACGTATAGGATCGTTAAGGATAAAACTAGAACGTGAAGTCCTTAAGGGTTAAGGGGTTGCGCTTTGTTAGGTGGCATAGTCTAACTTAGGAGTGATGTTTGTTCTTCCATGAAACCCAATCTTAAAAGACTTTCGTTAAAATTCCTCTGACTGCTACGAAAGGTTTACGAGTAGGAGTCCGACTAGATCTATAGAGAGAGACGTGTCTATGCCTAGCCACCGGCACTAACTTCGAAAGTCAAGTCTGAGTTAAGATGTGAGGACGTTTAGGTCTTGCATGCATCTCCTAACTAAAACCAGAATATTAATAAACTTAAGAGACTCAAAACCCAACCGATCAAATCAGATTTATGAAATAAATTGTAACATTGTGTTGCTGAAATTTACAAGGGACAACAAACGGAAATATCATTTTACCCCACATCAGTTGAACCTGTCCTAAATTCGAATAACAAAGTTGTGCGAATTTTTTTTTTAATATAAACAAATGTCACGCCAAAAATAAGGACTTTGGATTAATATAATTCGAGTTATGCCCAAAATCATACACCTCGGTTTATGAAAAACAACAAAGCAGCGATGGTGAAATTAAATTTTCAACCTCTTCCAAGTGATTTTGGTACTAAGCTGAATGCCACAGTTAATAGGTACTAGTTTTTCTTTTCCCGAACAAAGATAAAAAGTTTCGAATGTTGGAACTGAGAGCTACGACTTTTTCATCTACGAGCACGCTTTCTGTCCACAAAAGTTGTCCTTTCATTCAAGCTTTGACATCTTTCCCGTGTGCTCTGCTCTTTGATAATTCCCTTGAAGCAAGAAAATGTAAACGACTTCCCTCCACTTTTCTTGGTCCAGCCCTTTAAATCCAGTTGTATTCTCTTGGGAGACGGAAAACAGCTAGACCTATGGTTACCCTCGTGTTATCTTTCTTCATGATCAGTCATGTAAGTGGCTAAAATAATGGTGGACCGACAACTTCAAGCGTAAGAGGATCATTTCCGTGCACTAACTTCAGTCAATAGTAGAAATCTTGGATTCCGAGCCTGAGCCATGCCCTATTCCATTATGGTGTGTTACCGTCCAACCTTTTTATCCCTGATTCAGTACGCTTCAAATTTCATGTCTTGATTAAATTGTTTTCACCACTTCTCGTTGTGATGAAATTTTATCGCGTAAACCTCCCTTGACGTTGATACTTTGAACTACATTACCTTGACTTCTATATGTTTAAGCATCCTACCCATGACTGGCCATTTCAAGGACCGCCTACCCTGTTTTTCCCGCCATCACCGCAAGGTCTCACAGGCCAGTTGACCTCCTCCGTATCCGTGCGCCGTGTGCTCTGCCTCGTTCACCGGTTCGCCTCAGTCGCCATCGTTTTCCCCATCACCATCGCCCACGTACTCGTCGCCGTACCAACGTCCCATCGCCAGGGCATCTCGATGCCGGCCACTACCGCGCCATGCGCCGCTCTCACGCCATCACCCCGCCGGCCCCTACCTGACGATGTCGACACGCCACCACCATTCCTCCACCCCGGCCGTCGATAAAGTGACCCCTCCACCGGCTACCACCACTCCAAGCCGCTCTACTTGAGCAACACCACTCTGCCGTTCTCGTTTCCCTCCGGCAGCCTCCCCGGCGCCCGAGTCATCCATCCCCACCATGTGTTCTCTTCCTCAATGAGCAAGCTACGCCTCCATCTCTTCGTGAAGCCATAAGGAAGTGCCCTCTTCGCAACCTACCTTGCCGCTTCACCAAGATCCACAACCCCAACCTCACCGAAGGAGTTCGAGCAGAAGCCCCAGGGGATTCCGCAAGATTGAAGTCGACAAGCAAGGAAGGATTCAACCGTTGCCACCATCCATGTCCTTCCCTTTCTTTCCCCCGATTGGTCCCGGAGTTCAGTGGACAGTGTTGGTATATTACTTTTGTTTTCTATGCGAGATCTTGATAAGCTTAGCTTTCCATGTCTACATTCATCGCCGCTCCCGCATGAGCGCCGTGATGACGTTTGAGAGATCTTGTATCAGTTATCATCTTCGAGTTGGGAATCTTGTACGACTTGGTGTATTGTATCTGTGTTCTTGAGTAACGCCTTCTTCTTCAAGTGAAACGTTCCCTTCTTCTCATGCTTCAAATCTCGGGGCGAGATTCTTTTTAAGGGGGGTAGGCTGTAACACCCCTGGTTTTTAAAAATAAGTTAAACAAGTAATTAAGTCTAACAAAGCTTAATTTAGAAAAAGAATTCAAGTAAATGCTAAAAGAATCCGATAAGAGATAAAAACACTCCAAAAAGAGGCAAAATAAAAACTTCAAATTTTATATAAGAACGTGAATTTCGGCCAATACAAACTTTGAAGAAGGGACCAAAACAAGAACCTTTTCTTTTCAAACCCACACCTCAAAACCTTCGGAAGCCTTTCAAATCCCAAACCCTAATTCAGAGATTTGATTTTCAAACTTCAAATTTCAGGCAGAAATGGAATCTTAGTCAAATCTCAAGATTTTACCACAGAACATCAAAATCTCCAAAAAGCAAAGTTGTTCTTCATGACATTTCTGAACTTTTCCCTTTGGGCACTTTGGCCAATTTTGCCATTTAGCCCCTCGAATTTCAAAAATTCAGTTCAAAACAGGGAATTACCCCCTTTCGAATTACGGCCAAATTTCCAACTTTTTCTCAAAATCTCCAGTGCAGGGACGTGTCTCATGAAATTCTAAACAACTTTCATGTTGGAAGATTTTCGAGTCATGTTCAAAATTTTGAAATTAGAGCCATGCCAATCAGTTGACCTTTGCACCGCTCACGGCGCGCTCACGGGTTGCCAGCGCCGCGCCCGCGCGTGCCGCGCTCGCCGCCGGCAAGCGCCTGCCGCCGTCCGGCCTCGCCTGAGCCAACAAGTGACATGGCCGGGTGTCCCCGCTCACGGTGCACGCCTCTGGCAAGTCTCATGATCGGAGACGCACTGTAGCGCTGACTCCGCGCTCGCCGTCGCGTCGCCGCCGCGGACCGCCGGGTAAAACCGCCGCCGCCGTTGCCCACCGGTCCGTCGTGCGACTTTCACGACCACGCGCGTCTCGTTTTCATCCCTCCCTTCCTTTTTTCCTCGCCCACGCGCGCCTGCCGCCTGCCGTCCTCGCCTGCGCCGCGCTGACGCCGCGCAAGGCGCCAACGGCCCGCGACAAGCCGCTGCCGCCGTGCCTCCTTGCCGTGCTGCCCCAGCCCCCATCCAGTGCTGCTCGGGCACCATTTCCTTCCCCTCTCCCTTCTACTTAAGGCCCCCAAACAGTTCCCCCTTCTCTTCCGCGCCGAAATCGCTCGCCGGAGTTTGCCGAGCCGCCGCCGAGCTCGCTCACGCGGCCAGCCTTCTCCGTTGCTCCTCCGGCCAAACCGAGGTGCGCAATAGCTTCCCCATCACCCACTGCCACTCTCCGACCACACCCCAACTCGTTTCCGCCACCACAGCCGCCAACGCAGCTCGCCGGAGAAGCTCGAGCTTTCCGTCGCCGCCCGCGCACGTGGACAGCTCGCTCCGCTCCTCCTCCGGCTGAACCGAGGGCACCAACAGCTTCGCCGTGCCGCACTGGTGCTCATCGACCCCTTCCCCGACCTTCTCCGACCCCGACGTCGCCGGTCGCCGCTCGCCGGAGTTGCCGAGCCGCCACCATCGTCGTCGAGCACGTTCCCGGCCATCCCCGCCGTCGACTTCTAGCATAAAAGGACCGCGGTGAGCCTCTCTACGCGTAGCGCCACTCACCGAGGCCGGAGACCCCGGCTCGCCGCCGGCGTACGAACGCCGACGAGCTCAGGGACCTCCCTGTGTCTTCTACCTTTTTCTAGCAAAGGCCCATCACAACAACTCCTCCTCGGCACCCATCCCGCTCGAGAGGTGTACGACCACCCTCGAGCAGGGATGCCCGTGGCGATCGAGGCTCAGCGAGCTCAAGGGGAACGTCCACCCTCGAGCGGGTGATTTTCGTCACGTTCGAGCTCAGCGAGCTCGAGGGGAACGTCCACCCTCGAGCGGGTGATTTCCGTCACGTTCGAGCCCAGCCAAGCTCGAGGGGAACGTCCACCCTCGAGCAGGTGATTTCCGTCACGTTCGAGCCCAGCCAAGCTCGAGGGGGACGATCACCGGGCGTTTTCCGTCTCGCGGAGGGGGCCGACAGTAAGATTCCAGGGACCCTTTTTTTTTAAGGATTCAAATCTTCTAGGGTTCACGGCGAAAATAGATTCTATCCTTTGAGCACTTTTCACTGCAACTTCAAAAATTCGTAGAAAATCGTAGAAAAATCAGAAAAATGCCAAACCAATTTTGTAGTGACCAGCGAATCTAGAAGAACAAATTCTACCTTTGCACCTCACCCAGTTGAGCTGTATATTTTGAAATATAAATTCATTTCAGTTTGAGCACTTTTCATCATAGTTCAAAATCTATACATGCACTAGAGCTGAGCTTGGGATATGTTGTTAGGGTGGTTATCATTAGCCTAATGCGCAAAGGGTGCACAAAAATTCCCAGTGGATTTAGGGTTATGATTTTCCAAACATACACCCTACTGTTTTGGCAAATAAATCACAGAAAATAAATTACTCAGTGAAAAATCACCTCCTTCACACAGAAAATTAATCAAGACATTAGAAACCTTAGAAAAATGAAAATGGTAATTTTTGGACACTGGAAAATGGCTAAATGATTTTTGGTAGTTTAAACATGGTGAAATTCCACAAAAATAACCATAAATCAAAATCACATGCAAACTTGCAGGGAGGTCACCCTTGGTACCCTAAGTCACTGTACCAAGTGGTTTGGACAAAAAAAAACCTTGTAGTTATTTTTGTAGGATTTTAGTTTGATTTTAGACAAAAAGATAAGAATAATTTTAATAAATTATAGAAAAATTATCTTGAGCCAAATTTTGGGCTAAACTCCTGCCTTGGCATGAGCAAGCCTCTGGCCAAATGGTACATGAAAATAAATTTTCTAAGTTCACCTTTTGAATAATAGAAAAGGGACTTGAAGGGAAGAAAAGAGAAGAAAAGGAAAGGAAAAGAGAAGAAAAAGAAAAGAAAAGAGAAAAACCTAAAACTCTAAAATCAAAGTAAAGGTTCAAAATGAAAAGGGTATATTCACTTATAATTAATGTTTATCCTTTCCAACTCACTAAACAAGATTTAAATAAATCCTAACTATTTTAATCTCGATACTTAAGCATTGCATGCATTTCGTGTAGATTCGGGTCTCGCCGACGGAGTCTACGAGCTAGTCCCCGCTGCCGAGGAGATCGCCCAGGAGTCCGAGGTGAACGTGGTGCACGTGGATCCAAGCCCTGAGCAGGAGTACCGCTTCGAGCCGGAAGGCAAGCCCCGGAGCATAACCTAACTTTACTTACGCGATTTAATTGATTATATGTTTGTGCATTTAAGTTTCTAGGAGTTGAATGAAACCCTAGATTGCATGATCATAGGTTCCTTTGATTGAACACTAGTATGTTAGGTTCGATAGTTGCTAGGCTTAAGTACGATAGAAGTCGAGTGTTTTCCGACACTCGCGAGATATAGGAGTTGAATGACTACTCATATCAGAAACACTAGAAATGATGGACGGATGATTGTAGATACCCGTCTATCGATGTTTTAAGTGGAAACATGTGGTACTTTTGTGTCAAGCGTTTGAACGTACCACACATATGCACGGTTTATGGGACCGGTAAGTCCCGGTATCCGATTGATGCGATCAGGTCCGACAGCTCTCTGTCTTGGAAACGTTATCCCATGGGCACATGAGGGTAGTTGCGTGAGTCCCAGTAGTGGTAAACCTTTACCCTGAGGCAGTGGGACTCGGGAGCCACTCGCAGAGAGAGGAGAAAGGATTGGAGTGTGTTGGCATTTCCAACCATTCCGTATGTTTGGGTTTTCCCTGGCCAGGTAGTAAATTCGGTTCGAACTGTCCGCTTCTCGTGGTTAATGAGACTGCTTGACCGATGTATGGCATATTATGAAGTGAAACTTGGAAGGATGAAATCTTTGTATGGAATAATTGTATTGCAAAACTTGATTGTTTAGCTAGGCTCACCTAGAATGGATAGACTAAGGAAATTAAAATCAAAATAAAGAAAGTAGAAAACAGCTTAGTCGCTTTTGGCAAAAGAACCCCACTAGCCAAACAGCCTCTCATTTTAGGAGTCGGTGATGCAGTAATCACCAGTCGGTTAAGTCTTGTTGAGTATAACTAGTATACTCAGCCTTGCTTGTGGCTAAATTTTCAGGACCATCCCCTCAGGAGGTAGCTGCCTCTATGGCTTGGGCCTCCCAGCTTCCTCCTGGCTACAGCATCGAGTGGGAGCCGACCTCTCCCGAGGATCGTGAGGAGTAGCGTCACGGCTGGCTTCATCATGACGATACTATGGGTCGGCGCTAGTATCTCGTTTATTTTCCGCTGCATGAACTCGAACTACCTTATCTACCTTATCATTTCAATTTGGTTGTAATAACTCTAAGACTTGTTGTAGTTTGAATTGTGGAATGATGTGATCTTTGGAACTCGCCATCGAGTGAGTGTATGGACGGACGATCTTCAGTAGCAATTAGTCGAGCTTGACTCGACGGTCGAATCCGCACTTGGGAACATTTTCGTGTATTAGCACCAATGGAAGGTGGAATATACTTAAGTGGGCCCATTTCTCGGGTGAGATCGCTACAATATCAATCGGCTCGGATGATGAAGTGGCTCCTTTGACGGGCTTGCTTTTATTGATCTACAATGATAGCCGATTGTTTTCGTTACTACAAAGGATGTGAAGAGTGTCAAAAGTTCGGGGATATTTATATTGCACCTGCTGCGTTGATGCATCCGATCATTAAACCATGGCTTTTTAGAGGATGGGGTATAGATTTTGTTGGTAAGATTCATCCTACTTCATCCAAGGGTCATTGTTTTGTGATTGTGGCTACTGACTATTTTACCAAGTGGACTGAGGTAATTCCCCTCAAGAACATGTCACACAGAGAGGTGATTGAGTTTATTACTGAGCATATTATTCATAGATTTGGGATTCCTCAAACATTGACGACAGATCAAGGGACGTCGCTTATTTCTAAATAGGTACGTGAGTTTGTTGAATCATATGGTATTAAATTGCTCAATTCATCTCCATACTATGCTCAAGCCAATGGTCAAGCCGAGTCTAGCAATAAGATTTTGATCAAGCTCATAAAGAAGAAGATTGAACATCATCCTAAGCGGTGGCACGATGTTTTATCTGAGGCATTATGGGCGCATCGTATTTCGAGACATGGGGTTACCAAGGTTACTCCGTTTGAGCTTGTCTATGGTCAAGAGGCCGTTTTGCCTGTTGAGGTTAATCTGCCTACTTATAGATTGGCTAAGCAAAATGATCTTGATGTTAGCACATATTATGCTTTGATGATGGATAATATTGATGATGTGACCGACAAGCGTTTGGAGGCCTTAGAGGAAATTGAAAAGGATAAAAGGAGAGTAGCTCGAGCATATAACATTAAGGTAAAACTCAAATCGTTTCAAGTTGGTGATTTAGTTTGGAAGACTATTTTACCTATAGGAACAAAGAGCAACAAATTTGGTAAATGGTCGCCGAATTGGAAAGGGCCATATCGTATTGTGAAGGTTTGTTCTGCGAATTCCAATATGGTGGACACTTTCAGTTGCAAGGTTTGCAAGGATTTCAGTTGTCAATGGCGCTTAATGGGAAGTACTTGAAGAAATATTATCCAAGTGTTTGGCAACATGCTTGAAAGGATATAGCCAATATATGATATCGCCCTTAGAGGAAAAATGGCCGACAATAGAGGGTCGTCCTTAGTTTGATTAAATGTTTTGTGGTAAACAAAGTTTTACCAAAAAACAGGAGGGCATATGTTGATAACCAAAAATGGCTTAAAGCTAATCAGGCTGGGACAGCCGGTCTAGACCGCCTTTACATGCGGTTAGACCGGCTGGACTCTGTATCCGATCTGGCAATACGCGTCAACAAGAGGGTTTGTGGCTAGAGATAGAATGGAATTTCGTGATGATTTCCTAATTCTGGTGAACGGCAGAGGAAGCGAACAGCAGGAACCGGAGGCAAATAGGCAATAGCAGAGGAAGCGAACGGCAGCCGTCGGTAGGAAGCGGAACAGGTAGGAACCGCTGGGTCTAGACCGGTTTGAACCGTAGCGTGTGGGTTGTTTGGGTTTAATATTGCATTTGGATGGTTGGGTTTGGTTTTAGAGCAACGACATGTGGGTTTGGGTGATCTGGATAGGCATGCGTAGTCACATAAGTTTGGTTCAGCTTTGGTCCAGGTCTTAGACCATTGGCAGGTTTACTGGTGGTGGCCGGCAGCATAATGGCGTTGAGTGGCGGTAGGGCGGCAAGGTTGCCGGGCTGTGTGGCGGTCCGACTGTGATCACCAATGGAAGCGCTACGGCAGTCAATCGAGTGTCGATCTGGTCGGGCGCGCGGAAGAACCTCAGCGTGCGTCGCTCAGGAAGAAGATGGGGCTGCGGCGTGTGGCGCTGCTCCCATGGCTATCGTGTGTGTGTCACCGGAGCCGGAGAAGACGGCGTGTGGTGCTGGAGATAGAAGATGGTGGCTGCGGCAGCATGTGGCGCTGTCCTTTGGCGGGCTTCGGCGGCGTGTGGAGCTGGCGAAGAAAGAACTCAGCATGTGTTGCTGAGGTGGAAGGACGGTGTATGTCGCCGGAGGATGTTCGGCGCTCGCAGTTTGCAAGTGTGCAAGCAGTGATGGCGAGTGGCTCCACCGCAAAGGGATCGTGTGGTGATTCGTGCAGGGACAAAGAGTTGCCAGCCGGTTCGCATTGGAGCGCTACGACATTAACGGTGTGTGTTGCCGGAATGTCAGGAGTGTGTCGCCGGCTGAGGAGATCAGCGTTTGGCGCTGAGGAAGAAGAAGGTGCGCTTCCCATGATAGGCGGCGAGGAGCTGGCGTCCTGTGCGGCAGGACGGGCGGCGAGGTCGTGGTTTAGGGGGAAAATGTTAGCCATGTCATGCTAATGGGCGTGATCAGCGTATGCTACCTGCAATGGTGTGCATGTGTGCGCATGGTGATCTCCATTGCTGGTCTGTTAGGTCTAGTGAGTCTGTGATTTTGCAAGTACATCAGGTCATGCTCGTGTGCGATGGCGTACGCCTGTGTGTGCTCGCTTTGGAGCGCATCGCACAAGTCGAGTCGGGCGGCGCGTGCACGGACTCGTGTTGTGTCGGTGACGTTCAGTCATGCACTTGCAGGTTGTTAGAGTCATTGCTGCATGCAGGGACAGCGGAAGGAGCGCAGCCTAGCGTACGAGAGAAGCTGAAAACTGGTTCCTGCGGAGGAGAGTATGGCTCAGAACGTAGAGAAGGCCGGGTCCGTCGGGGAGTGCGCGAGTGCGTGCCAAGCGTGCCGTAGCGGGCTGTGTGGGCGCAATCCTTGCGTAACAGTTGAGTCGAGTGGTTGAGATGGAATAGAAGCCAACATACAGGCCGTTCGGCGGCTGGGCATTTGTTGTCAATCTTGTGTCTATGCACTGTTTATCTTCCTCCTCCATCCGGCGTGAGCGAGTGAGCATAGGGCTAGATTTCCAACACTACCTACTAATTGATAACCTTCATCTTCATCATGGGGTACAGACCCCTGATGCTTGCAATCAGGAGATGTTGGTTATCTTTTGTTGTGCTGACTTCGACCTCTACTTTTGATTTTTTTTTTGACAAGATCCGGTTTCTTGAACCATCTGTTTTTGTGCTACAGGACTGCAAGCGTGCATTGCTTTGGGTCATTCTGGTTGTCTTCTTCTGTACCAAGTGTTTCCTTGATACGAATACTTTCTAGTGTCATTCTAAAAAAAATAACAAACTTGAAAAAAAAATTGGGGCCACACCTGGGCCTTAAATGGGCTGTTTCGGTTTTTGGCTTTGATGGTTAGTAACTTTTATCAGAACTCCCCGCAAAAAAAAGGTAACTTTTATCAGAAATTATGTCCAACAAAATATTAATGAATGTTTTGGCATAAAGTATTGTGCTATTATTTTTCTTTTGAACCGATTTGGATTTTATTAGCTCAACGTCTCACTATGATTAGTTGGAAAATGGAAGAAGAAAATGCATTGAGAACATACACGATAAAGTAGATGACAAGAACATTAAATTGTTGCTGGTATATGAAGTAGAACAGAATTATAGTAATGGCCTTATTCAATCTGTCGTATATTTAAAAAGATGAAGCAACTATAGGCTATAATAACTGGACCTGAACCGAAAATGTTTAAAAAGTTAACAAAACAGTTATGCTCCCTCTGTTCAAAATCTCGATCACTATAGCCTTTAATTTGGCTATGATTTTGCCCCACAATATGTTATCGATAGCTATTACAAAAACATAATAACCAACAAGAATTTTAATATGAATCTAACGGAATCAATTTCGTGGCGGATAATAATTCAGATGTTCTTGGACTAGTGAATGAATACAGGTAAGAAATAGGACTCCTTGCCTCTTCTCGAGCTACAGCAGAGAACAGGCGACCCGGAGGTGATCCATGGCCGGCGCCGATTTCTCGCTGTTCCCTTCCAATTTTGGGCAAGCATCGGCGCTAGAGAGGCAGATAGGGAACGAAGTCGCGATTGAGGTTGCGAGCGTGGAGGAGACGGCGTCTGAAGGCTCGAGCCCGGTTAAGCCAGAGGCGAAGTTGCCGGTCTGCGTCTGTTTCCCCTTCGCGTGAAGGTTCGTCTGAAGAAACGGAATCTTCTTCGCTGTTGCCATGAGTATTGGCGAAGAGTTGACGTTCCGGGTTGTTAGGCCTGTGGTGTTCTTCATAAGTGATATTGAGTTCTTTGCTTTCTTGAAACAGGAGCACAGGCGAAGAGTTTGGTGTGCCAAAGAAATGGTCGGCTTCCATGAGTGCTCGGGCAGGATCAGTACCGGGCCAATGGACGATAACTCCCAAAGGAGCTGTAGACATGACAAGGTCTGGGTTGATCTTGCCGGCTTGATTGAACTGCTTTGCCAGCTATGCTTGAAAAATTGAAGCCAGGTTCATCAGACGCAAGGGAAACTGAGGCTCCGTTGATCTAAGTGGAGAGGATAATCGCCCCTTTGTTCCATCGCTTGTAGGTATGGGGCACCTTGCGACGAGCCGTGGAGTTGTTCTTGGCCTGACCTCCCGCTTAGTGGTGGTCACGACCCTGTTGAGAACACCCTGGCTATCGTCGGAGGTGATCTTGAGACCACCCGATAGTCGTTCGTGACGAGTAGATCGGCTTCATTGCTTGCGGACAGCATAGTCGGAGTTGTCGCGTGTTAGAGTAGGACTCTACTTTGGCATCCAGGTGCTTCTCCGAGTCGGATACGATCCTAAGATCGTGTCAAAATCGGAGGTCTTCAATGATCTGCGCGGTGTGATCCATGCAGATGACGACGTCAGGAAAGTTGCTTCGTCACGCAACTCATGGTGAAGCTTGTCGTCTTTGTTTGCAATGCAGAACCAGGATCCGAAGATGAAGGTTGCGCCTTCTTCAAACTTGACGTTGACGGAGGCGCTGAAGGATGCCATCAATTCAGCAATGGATTTCCGACGGAGCAATCCACGGACGGCGCCAAAGTGTCAGCGATTTATGCCGACAAGGTTCTCGAGGGGGTACCTTGAGGGAGAGGTTTAGGGCTAAGTCGTCGGGAATCAAGAATCGAAGGTGACAAAAGACGATTTAGACAAGTTCAGACCGCAATACGCGTAATACCCTACGTCCTGTTTGATGTATCTTGTATTGTCAATGTGTTTAAAGGGGGTCCTTGCCTCCCCTTATATATTCTGGAGGGCAGAGTTACATGGAAACCGTATAGAAACATGAGACTTTTATAAGTTAATCTTTAATTTCCTAATACAGCATATCCTAACCGACCAATGCCTATATTTGTCGTGGCCGCCAAGTCTTGTATGTGGGCCGTCCCATAGGGTGGCCTACCCGAGTTGTTTAGTCCATAAGAACTCGACACCGTCAGGGTCGAGGTTGTCTTGCATATATTCTTATTTAGTATAGGTCATTTGAGTCGCATCAATGCTTGCAAGACAGAGGCAGGGCTGCGGTGGTGGAGTAACATATGTCGGCTTCTTCTTCGCCTCGCTAATGAGTCTTCTGGGGCTAACGATGGGCCGGTGTGGTGTGTGCCCTCTGGATCTGTAGCTCCAGAGTTTGGTGGGTATTTTGGTACCTCCTCTGCCTTCGTTAGTGTCCGTGCTAAGTGGATGTGCCCATGGTTGTAAAATTATATTTTAAATAAATTGTCAGAGCATGTTAATTTTAAAAATTTACTCTGTAGAAACATTTTAGATTTTTAAATATGGAGTATTTTTTTAAGTGTATGTTTTGTTGAAATGTGAACATTTGTAAAGGGAGTTACCAAGGAGTTTTGAATTTTTAAATTGGTATCTAGAGTAATAATTATGTTAAAAAGTTTTAAATTTGAAGGCCTTTTGGGGTTTGAATGTTAGATTTATTGAGTAAATTGGAAAGCGTTTTGGATTTATAATGTGATGTGTAACAAATCTTAAGATTTTGAAGTTCTAAGGAACTTTAGAATTCAATATTTTTAAATTTGAAGCTTATTGGATTTAAACTTTGATCCATAATAAATTTATAAATTTTCAAGTTTTGAGGTACTTTAAAATTTAATATTTTCAATTGTTGTAGTGCTGAATAATAGAGGCAACAGACTGCATATAAACATTATGCGAACGAATTATGAAATACTTAGAAATTTGGTTATTTAATAATTTGAAGGTTTTCAAATTTTGAGCTATTTTTGTGTCGAAAATTTTTTAATATCAAGACATTTTGGTATCAAACCATATATATGACAAGGCACATAAATATTTGTGCGAATGGATTGTGCAAGCGTATTGAACTTAAAAATTTAATATATAATAAAGTTACAGATTTTAATATTTTGACTAAATTTGATATTGGTCACCATTTAATAAAGTTGTATATTTTGAAATGTTGTAATTACATTGTTGATGAAATCCCCAGAATGTTTTGCATTTTTTATACAAAAATAGAAGATAAAAATTGTAAATAATTTTATTAGATTGTTTGAAATAATTGTATGAGATCATTTAAATAAACAAAAATAGAAATAGTTCAAATAAAATAGTATGATGTTATATTGAGCAAAAAAAAGAACTACAGTACTATATCATAATAATTATGAAAAAGGTTTGAACATATTTTTTTAAACTATGGTGGGTCCCACATATAGTGTGTTTAGTGGGAGCCACATATGGTGGGACCTACTTATGGGGTCAGACCTACTTGCGGGTCCCATGGTCTAGGGAAGGACCCACATCATCAGGTCCCGTGTGGCCCAAGATGGGGACCACTTGTGGGACCCGCATTAGTAGGTCTCACGTGTGGGGTCACGTGCCCTAGAATTGCTCAAATCAAAATAGGCCGGTCTAGACTGTCGGTGTGGCCGATCTGACAGCCGAGTAAATTGTTTAATTTGGAGGAGAGACTTTTTGCAAATTTTGAATTGCCATGTTTGAATAGGAATACATATCACTTTGTTGGCAAATATAATCACAAAGGAGAATATATGGTGCATCGAGTTTATATTTGTTCAAAACTGAAATCTTCTTTGGTTGGACAACAAGGCGATAAATTTGAGGGCTGCAACAATACTAAACATGCCGAATCTAGTTGCTCTAGTTTTGTTTTCAAGAAACATGCAAACATTCAAGAAGGGGAGCACTCGTGGGTGTCACCTAAAACATGTACAACTATGGCCAAACCGAGGACGGTTTGCTTTCAAGAAGGGGAGGATGATGAGGACGTGACACCATCGGATACGAATATTGGCCATAAGGTGAATTTTTTCCCCATTTGCATCATGATTTGTTATACAATTCACTTGGTTCCACATGTCCATGTCATTATTTGACTGAAGGTACAGATGCAACATTATAATGTTGTCGTGGGCTTGTTATTCACGCATGAGATCCAGGCCCCAAACATGTGGAAAGGACTTCGAAGATGCCCAAGGACGTCCTTCCCCTTGGCCACCACCTTAGGAGAACAACAAGGGTCAGCCAAGCTACGTAGAGGCCCTATACAACTCGAGTTCGAGTCCACCTCGGAGTCCAGGAGCTTCCTTCGGTAAAATAGACTGAAGGTCACATACGGAGTCCGATTTCGACGTCCCACATATAGTTCGAAAGAAGATTTGATAGAGCTTCCAATGGAATTGCTTTGAGGCCCAAATTCATCCTGATTCTTCACGAATTGTCCGAACAAGGTGGCGTCCAGAATCTGTCCCGGTGTTGTGTCATCGTCTTTTGCCCTTTGGGCTGTGTATCGTCGTCGAGCCCATTATGGGGTGCATGTCCAGGGGTATACCACGACCCTAGACCCTATTTTACAACAGCCGCTACTAACTTTAGGGTATGGGTTTTGCTTAGATTAATCTATCGAACAATAGTTTTGTTGTTCATCGGTTTGTGAGATCCCAACTCGTGAGTTTAATCATACATGTCATGTTCTTGCTTGTATTCTTCGATCCGCAGGCAAGGATCAGTCTTCTTGGTGAGGTCAATCGTGTAACGCCGGTTGATAAACTGAGGAGACGTGGTGCTGTGATTGCGGGGCTCAGAACGTGCTCGTTCGGAAGCCGGATTGATTTGTGCCGTGACTCCACCAAATCATTGATTATGTGAACCTTTCGGAAGATCAGAAACCCTAGCTTCCATCAATAGAGCTCCTCCCCACGACGACCTTTGGAGGTTATCTTCTCTCCCTCTACTAACTTGGCACCTCAGGTTGGTTTTCTCCTACCACCCGCTCTGGTGATTTTGTTACCCTCTGGGGTCTTCAAATCGCCAGCGTGCTTGGGATGTCAGTGATTGTTCCTAGCTCTTTGGTGTCCAGTGAAGCAATGGTTGTTGCCTATCTTGTCTAGCATGTGAGTTCAGTGGGTTCGAAACATGTTGGTGCTGCCAGCATGCTGCTCTTGGCGCCGTTCAAAACTTGTGAAGATTCTTCATCAGAAGGGTGGTCGGCTTCAGCGTCTGCTCCGGCCGCCTCTGAAACACAGATACGGTAGTTGGCCGACGTATCCCGTTTCGGACACGTATCCGACACGGATACGCGCCGGATACGCGTTGGATATGTATCCACGCCGTGTCCCGCGTATCCCAGATTAAATGGGCTGAAAACTACGAATTGGAAACGTTTCGGCCCAAACTCAAGACGGCCTGGCCCAACTAACCACCTGATTGCCCTATCCCTCCGACCTCTCCCGTACTCCTGTCCCGACTCCCAGTCGGCCGCCGCCTCCTCTGTCCGCTCGCCCACACAGCGCGCCCGCCCGACGGCCGTGCCCGCCGGCGACCAGGCTCCGCCCTCGCCGGCGACCAGCCTCCTCCCTCATCGACGACGTGCCCCTCCGTCCAAGCTCCTTCCCCCTGCTTGGACGAGCCCCTGCGACGGCCGACGCCACACGCAGGGAGAAGTTCTGCGCTCGGCTGGCGAGGGACGGCGAGTCGGCGAGCCCCTGCCCCTTGCTTAGGTGACTCTCTCGACCTCTCCCTCTCCTTGCCCCTTCCTAATTACTGATTACAAGTTTAGAACCTTATGACATCTCCTTGCCCCTGCTTATGCTCCAGATTCAGATCGTATGGCATCTCAAAATTTGAGTAGTGCAGGGAGTGGTAATGCTACTAGTGTAGGACCTGGGTCCAGACAAACAACTGATATCAGGGCTCCGTTGTGGGATCATGTCACCATTCTAGAGAGGCCTAAAACTGGTGGAGGAAATGCTCTTTGGAGATGCAACTACTGTCCATTGCAAAAAAGCAGCAGCTACACTAGAGTTGAAGCTCATTTGCTGCAGAAATCAATTAAGGGAATTGGCAAATGTCCAAAGGTTACATATGAAATGCTGAGTGAGATGAGAAATGAAGTGGAAAGGTGCAAGGAGATGGTGGAAAGAGGAAAGGCACACACTGTTTCTTTGCCTGTAGGTCCTTCTCCAGCCAATTGCAGCAAGAAGAAGAGGGGACCTGTTTCTTTGTTGGAGAAATCTTGGGCATTGCAAGACCGCAAGCACTTGGATGCTTTAATTGTTAGAACAATGTATTCTGGAGGGATATCTTTCAACTTTCTGAGAAACCAATATTTAAGAGAAGCTTTTGCATTTGCTTGCAGCCGCAATTTGCAAGGTTACACAATCCCTGGGTATAACAGGGCTAGGGAGTCACTCTTGAAGCAAGAAAGAAGGCACATAGAGACTCAGTTGGAGAGTACTAAGAGCACATGGCCAGAGAAAGGGGTTACAATCTGCTCTGATGGTTGGTCAGATCCTCAGAGGTTGGTCAGATCCTCAGAGGAGGCCAATCATCAACTTCATTGCTGTTTCTGAGAAAGCTCCAATGTTTTTGAGGGCTGACAATTGTGAAGGAGAATACAAGTCAAAAGATTACATTGGTGAGAAGTTGAGGGCTATTCTTGATGAAGTGGGTCGACAAAATGTGGTACAGATCATCACTGATAATGCTGCAAACTGCAAAGGTGCGGGTCTTTTAATTGAAGCTGAAAATGATCACATATTTTGGACACCTTGTGTAGTGCATACTCTCAACCTTACCATGAAAAATATATGTGAACCTAAGCTGCCAAGGAACCCTACTGATGCTGATATGCATGTTTGGGGACAATTAGAATTTATAAACAATGTTAAAGTTGAGGCTACTATGATCAAGAATTTTATAATGAACCATGGCAATGCGTCTTTCCATTTTCAATGAGTTCAGCCATCTCAAGTTGCTTTCTATTGCCGACACAAGATTTGCATCGGTTGTGTGTATGCTGAAAAGGTTTGTTGAGGTAAAAACAGCTCTCCAACACATGGTGATTAGTGACAAATGGAGCATCTACAAAGAGGATGCTTCAACTGCTCAACATGTAAAGGAAAAAATACTAAGTGATGTATGGTGGGGAAATGTAGATTACATTCTTAGGATCACTACTCCTATCTATGATATGATACGCTTTGCGGACACAGACACCCCTTGTCTTCACTTGATCTATGAGATGTGGGATTCAATGATTGAGAAAGTGAAGAAATAAATATATTTGTGGTAACGGAAGGAAGCAAATGAGGAGTCAGAGCTCTACTCTGTTATTGATGATATATTGATTGCTAGATGGACAAAAGGCAATAACCCATTGCATTGTTTGGCTCATTCACTCAATCCAAGGTAATAATATTACACTATACGGCTTCCTGTTCAGAAATCAGATTCTTTGCACCTTATGTTTTCAGTTGCTCATGTTCTAAATTCTAATGCTAAAAAGTCAAATTCAGATTTTACAGCAACAAGTGGCTTGAAGAAGGTGCTGGCCGACAACCCCCCCCCCCCCCACAAGGATAAGGAGGTATCACAAATGAGGATGACTTGCTTCAAGAAGTACTTTCGCAACCCACATGAGTTGGCTAAAGTAAAGGAAGAATACTCAAGGTTTTCTAGTTGTTCAGAAGACTTCAACAATCCTGATTCTATACATGATAGATGGGCTGTTTCCCCAATGACATGGTGGACAAATCATGGACAATCTGCCCCTCTGTTGATGAGTTTGGCCATGAAATTGCTAAGCCAACCAGCCTCCTCTTCTTGTTGTGAAAGAAACTGGAGCACTTATAGTTTCATCCATAGTGTCAAGAGAAATGCCTTAACTCCTGAGCGGGCTGAAGATTTGGTCTTTGTGCACTCAAATCTGAGGCATTTGTCAAGAAGAACTGAAGCATACAAGACAGGAGAGACAAGGATGTGGGATGTTGGAGGGGATTCTTTTGATTCCCTTGGTGGTATAGGTCTTCTTGAAGTTGCTGACCTCTCCATTGATGAGCCTGAGTTGCAGGCAATATCATTTGGATTGGGTGATCTTGAGATTGAAAGTGTGGAGGAGAATGAGGAGGAAGCTTGAAGTTGATTGCTAGTTTGCAACTTTCCTTTATTAATTTGCTAAATTCGAACCTGCCAATCTGCCATCATGTTATTTTGATTGTAATAGACCTTAATTGTCTCTCTGTTGAACTTGAACATCTATTTTGCAATTTAATATGCATTGTTATCTATTTATTAAAAAATAATTAAAACGTATCCGCGTATCGGGTTGTTTGGGAAATTGCCGTATCCGCGTATCCGTATCCTACCGATACCGATACACGTATCCGTATCCGTGCTGCATAGCCGGCCGCCGCTGGTGAAGATCGCCAAGAGTGGTTTGCAAGGACCTGAATACAATTTTCATCTCTGCCAAGGGTGTCTTTGTAAGTGTGGGGTTGTAAACCATCAGAAATATCCATGAATGAAATATATCCCGGTTTCTCAAAAAAAAAATCTCATCGGGCAGTCAAACTACATGTCCACATCTTACCTTAAGAAAATGAACGTACGGAATATGTAATAGAGTGGAGTGGTGCAGACTAAAACGCTAAAAGAATGAATGAAGGAACAGCATGCGTCCTCATTTCTGAATGATGAAATGAACCTTATTATCGGTGAGCACAAATCGAACTTTGTCTTTTACCTTTTAATCTTTTATAAGAAGTGTGAGTGAACTGTGCACCGGTGTACTTCTCCAAATGAAATATCACACGTGAAAAAAAAATCAAGCAAATGGCGGGTGTAGGCTATACCTGTCGTTTTCTCAATGATTGTCGGATATGAGCCAAGGGACGCCAGCACTACCTTGCTATTTTGTTGGTTACCCCATATGCATAGTACAAGAGAGTGCAGCACCATACAGTGACAATGGTAACCAATGGTCGAGATGTCAGTCAGCGTCAAAATTCTGGTATGTGTCCTTTCAAAGAAAAGGAACTGTCAAGCGAAGCGTGCATCCTTACCCCATCGACGCGAGATTTTTACGGGCACCCACTGTACGTGGCCATGGGACCTGGCTCTTTAGGCGCAAAGCATTGAAGGTAACGAGAAGCCAGCTACCAAGTGCCGATCATCCTTGTTAACTGGTACTTTGCTGAACCTCACTATCGTCCATCGATGTTAGTTTCCTTCAACTTTTTTTTTTTGGGATTAATGTTATCCGCACTAAATTTGTTGAAAGACGACAGTAATAAGCTCCTGCTATTCAGATGTTCTCCCCACATACTCTCCTCACCTAATTGCCCTTTTGTTTCTACGTTAATCTTCTACCTGAAATATCTGCGTGACTGTGTGCTCTCAACGTATTTTGCCTTCTTACTGAGAAGTATTGTGCCGGGAAGTTTTGACCAAGCCTCCTTTCTCTGCATCTCACAGAGTAGCTGCTCGAACAATCGAACACCACGAGGAGGCTTCTATGGAAACAGCAGACGAGGAGACCCTGCTCGCTCGTCTCAATCCTCCATCTCAGCTACTCTCTCTTACGGTCTTTACAAGTTGCTGTGCTTTCATGATTACAACATCGCACATCACATAAAACATTTGATTCTGCTAAAAACTGTATTATGAATATATGACCCTTTTGGTCTTGTGATGCAGGTTGTAGCATCCGAGTATGCAAGCGATGGTTCAGTTGATATCAAGAAACAACCTGCTCTGAAGCAACGCACAGGGAAATGGAGGGCATGCTATTTCATCTTAGGTACCAGAGAGCAAAAAAGTTCCTCGTTTTTCTTTTCCTCTCCTGCAGTACCATCCAGCTCACCTCTTCAACACATATACCAGGAGTTGAGTTTTGCGAAAGCATGGCGTACGCTGCAATCTGTACGAATTTAGTGACCTATCTCACCACTGTTCTCCACGAGAGAAAGGTCGATGCAGCAAGAAATTTCTCCGCCTGGCTCGGAGCTTGCTTCCTCTCACCACTTCTTGGGGCTTTCATCGCAGACACTTACTTGGGAAGATACTGGACCATTGTTGTGTCTGTCCCATTATACATCATCGTAAGTTCAGAGCAACTACTGAAATTCGCTCTGCAATGAGTATAACCTGCAACTTCGAATATTTCTGCTTTGTCAGGGAATGCTCGTTCTGATAGCTTCAGCATCACTGCCAGTGTTCTCAACGTCCCACGGTGACGGTGTTCATAGTTCAGTGGTTTACCTTGGACTCTACCTTCTTGCCATATCAAATGGTGGTCTCAAGCCATGCATTTCAACATTCGGGGCTGACCAGTTTGACACTAATGACCCCGTGGAGCTGGTCCAGAAGGGCTCCTTCTTCAACTGGTACTTTTTCTTGACCAGCAGCAGCTCCCTTCTGTCTGGCACAGTGATTGTTTGGCTGGAGGACAATGTTGGATGGGCAGTCGGCTACATCATCCCAACAGTGCTCATGCTCGTCTTTTGTGTGGTATTCATCACTGGCTCGAAGGTATATAGATTTAGGCGAACGGGAGCAAGCCCCCTTACAAGCATTTTTCAAGTGGTTGTTGCTGCTGTCAGGAAGTCGCATTTGCAATTGCCGGATGACAGCTCACTTCTGTATGAGCTGACCATTTCGTCTCCTACTGCTGACGCAAGTCATAAGAGCAAACATTCCAATCGGTTCAGGTACTTCAGTTTTTGCAAAAGTGTAGCTCAACGTACGTGCATTGCAATTTACATTTAAAAAACAATTTGCACTAACCTACACAAAATTATAATGTCTGATAGTAGTATAGTTTCGAGCTGTGAGTTTTGACATTTTTTACAAGTACAATGATGAACATGAAAATCGCTGAAAGAACATCTGTTGGAAATTACTCTATGAACATTTCACTCAAAAACTGTAAAGTTGATATGAAATTTACCACTTACAAACCATGTTCTCCAGGTTCTTGGACAAGGCTGCCATTGCCCCATCAGATAACGAATCCATGGTGCAGATGAGTCCATGGAGGGTCTGCACAGTGACACAAGTTGAGGAGCTAAAGATGCTGCTTTCGATGTCACCTACCTGGGGCTCATTTGTGATTTTTTATGCAGTCGCCACTCAGATGCAATCGACGTTGGTTGAGCAAGGCATGTTCATGGATAACCATGTTGGCTCGTTTGCCATCCCACCAGCATCAATGCCCATTGTTAGTGTGTGCAGCTTCCTCATCTGGTCCCCATATATGAAACCATCTTAATACCATTTGCGCGTCGCTTCACCGGCAAAGAGAAAGGCTTCTCTCAGTCGCAGCGCCTTGGAATTGGCCAAGCGCTGTCCACGCTAACCATGGTGCTCGCTGCATTGTTGGAGACAAGGCGGCTGGCGATCGCAGAAGCCAGTGGACTCAGAGATCAGGACGTGCCCGTGCCAATCAGCATCCTGTGGCAGGGGCCACTTTACTTGGTGCATGGTGCGTCCGCGGTCTTTGGAGGCATCGGTCTGACTGAGTTCTTTTACGATGAAGCCCCAGTGACCATGAGGAGCTTGTGTGCAGCTCTCGGGCAGCTTGCAACTGCTGCTGGGTCATACTTCAGCTCAGCCATTCTCAGCATTGTTGCAGTGGCCACAACACGAGGCGGCGCACCAGGGTGGATTCCAGACAACTTGAATGAAGGTCATCTCGACTATTTCTTCTGGATGATGGCCACTCTTAGCTTGCTTAATTTGGCTCTGTTTGTGGGTTACTCAATGAGGCAGAAAGGAAGAGAATATTTTTAGACTCAGGGGGTGCAGTCAGAGTTGGTGCCTGTGATCAATAATCTACATAGACCAGACTTGAGATGCAGACAGATAGTAAATGGTGCATCTCATCTACTAACGGGAAATATTGAACATTGAAGATTCAGTATAATGTATATAGACATTTCTAATCTTTCTTGTAAACCATAAACGGCTTCATCCTAAGTAATTGGTGGGCTTCATCTTAAATAATTCTTTCTTCCCATCGATTATGAGACTCCCAATTGATACAGGCACTACTAGAAACATGGGCTCTAGTACCGGTTATGGCAACCGATATTGCGTTTCCAGTACTAATAGGGGAGTCATTTAGTACCGGTTGTAAAAAAACCCAGTACTAAATGTGCACCCACCAACAAAAAGAAACAACCGAGAAGCCCCCTCCAGCCTCACGTGTAGCACCCATTACCATCTCACCAAGATAGCACATGTGACTAAGTGAGGGATGTTATCCTTTTGAAGTAATCCTTGGTGGACCATTTAGTACCAGCTCGTAACATCACCAGGTCCTAAATGGGCATTTAGTACCGGCTTGTAACCCCAGCCAGTACTAACTGCCACCAATTAGTACCGGGTGGTGTTACGAGCTTGTGCTAAATGCACAAGGCCTCAAGGACTCCCTCGGGATCAAGTTTTAAAATTGTAGGGGTTCCAGTGTTCAGATGTTAGGTTTAACGAAGGAGCTTAAAATGAGCTTTGGATTTTAGAGTCTGCTCTCTAGCAAATTTATTGATTTTAAAATTTTAATCTACTTTAATATTCCATATTTTTAATTTGAAGATATTTTATTGTTCGAATTGTAGAGGCAACAGATCCTATATAAACATTATCCTAATGAATTATGAAAACACTTTAAGTTTGAAAAATTATGGTGTACAAAAACTTCAGGTTTTAAATTTTAAGCTATTTTTGTATTGAACTCTTTTTAATTTTAAGACGTTTTGATGTTAAATTGTAGGTATTATCAATCACATGTAAACATTTCTGTCAATACATTGTGGAAGCATTTTCAACTTAAAACTTGGTTCTAAAATAAATTTATAAATTTTGAAATTTAGAGCATTTTGATATTACACACCTTTTAATTTAAATGTGTTTTGGTTCACTAAACTGCCTCACAATAATTTTCTTACGCGAGAATTTATAAGTCCTTAGATAAAAATAATTATAAGTAATTGTATTAGATCATTCAAAATTATGTTTATTAAATAAACAAATTTAAAAATAGTTTCAATAAAATAGTATGATGTTAGATCCAAGAAACAAAATAAGAACTATATAACCTAACATCTTAAACTTTAAACAATTGTCATAGAAATGTATTTTTTTTAAACAACAGTGAGTCCCACGTAATAATGGCAGCGGGGCTCACGATTGGTGGGACCCCCATAGTTGGGATATAGTGTTTTTAAAAAAGACTACGATGGGTCCCTCTATAATGGGTTTACCACATGTTGGTGGAACCCGCTTGTGGGTTCCATGGGTCCATGATGGGGCCCACTGTAGGAGCCACATCGAATACTCATCACAGCCGGTTGGGAAACCCCCATCGCAGCTAGTTTTGGGAACCGTTTGATTCCCAGCGGCTGTGTTGCTTCGGGAAACACAGCCGGTCCCCAATCGGCTGTGATACATCCTCATCACAGCCGGTTGGTGGCTAGAACCGGTTGTGATGGGAGTGTCCAAGACGGCTTACGGGAGCTAAAAAAAATAGCAAAAACTTTTTTTTAATTAGGGGAGGGACCCCACCGGACAGCCATCCGAGCCCTGCCCAGTCCTAAGTCATCAAGTTGCAAGTCGCAAGATTTTTCACGCGCTACGCAGTAACTGGGATTCGAACCCACGACCTCCCCCTCGCGCGTACCCTCCCTTACCACTGCGCTACACGGCTATATGTTTCATTCACCACATACTATACGAACCCGAATGTAAATAACTTATTTGAGGGCCTAAACAAATTCAAATTAAAAACTTGTCAACTACAGAGTTTCGTAACTTTTCAAACACTACAACTTTCATGTTGTCCATTTTTCTATTTGTGGTCGTTTGCGAAATTTGAAATTCAAATTTGAATAATTTCAAACTTGGTTTTCGTTGACAATACGAATTCAAATGAAAATGTTGTTAACTATAATGTTTCATAACTTTTCGATTTTTACATCTTTTATTTTGGTCATTTGTTCATACGATATAGTGATAATAAAAGTGTTCACTAATTGTACATCTCTCTTCTAGTTTCATACCCTAAACCCTATATGAGAGATGTAGGATTTGTGAACACTTCTACTATCACTTTGTCCTATGAACAAATGACCAATATAAAAGTTTTATATCTTGAGAATTTATACAACTTTGTAGTTCCATACTTTTCAATTTGACAACGTTTAGGGCTTCAAAAAATGTATTTGCCAAGTGCCTATGCATATAGAACCGGCTGCGTTGATCAACGCAAACGGTTCGTAGTTCTAACCGGCTGCGATGAGTAGCAATGCAGCCGGTTCCAACCACCAACCGGCTGCGTTGAGTAGCAACGCAGCCGGTTCGTAGCTGGAACCGGGTGCGTTGCCCTCACCCCTCATCACAGCCGGTTGGTAATACAAACCGGCTGTGATAAGAGCAACGCATCCAACCGGCTGTGATGCTCCTTCACAGCCGGTTGCAACAAAACCGGCTGTGATGAGGCGTTTGATTTAGGCGATTCTGTAGTAATGTCACATGCCCTAAAATTGCTCTAAATCAGGAAAAGGCAAATCTAGATTGTCGTTGTGAGTAATCCAACGGCTGAGATACTACGGGTGATGTGGCACGATGAGATTGCTTGGTATGAGTCCAAGATTTTTAGTAGTATATATATAGACATATGGCAATAATGACGAAATCGCAGGCATGTCACCACCGTTCAAAAATATTCCAAAAATGTTACGAAATCTCACTATACACATTTATTTACGGATGGCAAGCTTTTATCTAGTTTTGTCAGAGGAAAACGTATTTGGTAAGAGTGGACACGTTTATTAGTGTTTAAAGTTTGGGAAAAGTTGGCAATATAAAACGCCTTAGAGTGCGTAGCACGAGCGGTTACTGTCAAAGGTATCATTTCTCAAGTCCAGGGGTGCGCAGCACGAGCAGTCACTGTCGAAGGTAAACAGAATTCATTGAAACCCATGCTTCTATGGTGGGAATAATAGAATCGAGCAATATAAAATACAAACTCGTCGTTTTCTTAATGCTATTTCGACCGGTTTGGACGGCAGTACATGCTAATTTTGTTTGCTACTGTACCATGAATACCAAAGACCAGTGACCGGCGTACACGAGCTCACAGTGACCGCCATACACGAGTAAAAGCCGACGGTGTCAGCGTCAGTACGCTGTTGTTGTCCTCTTTAAGAAAACGATCTGTCTGTCTAGCAGCTAGCATCACCATGGACACAGGGATTTTACATTTCAATTCTTATGTTAATCGAGAAATCTAGTAATCTACCTTATTCCGTTTCCTTGATTCATAAGGCAATTTTTTTCTTTAAAAATTTTTAGGTTTTCATGCAGCTCAAGAAAGTCACCTTAAAAAAAATGATGTCCAACAGACGTGCCTTGCCTACCAAACATTATCTTCCTTTGTTGAAAGTGTACATACCCAGATCTCCGTGCTCGTTGAGATAGGATAGCCAACAAGGATTTTATTGGCTGCTTGAAAAGCACTCTGTTTTGCAATGCAAGCCTCGCTCCAGCCTCCATTCCCTCACTCTGGTAGAGGAACAAAATAGGTGCTTAACCTCACCACCTGACTTACCTGAGGCTTACCATGGAAAGAGCAGATGACGAGAGGCCCCTCCTCCTTCTCCAACCTCCTCAGGTAACACTCTATTCGATTGCATAGCTAGCACTGTTTACATGATGGCCTTGTTGCATCAGACAGTCATCACAGTAGATACTAACATATTTTGTTGATTCAGAACTTTATTCCAAAACTGAATGTTTTGGTGCCGTAACGCAGGTTGAAAGTTCGCAGTATACAAGAGATGGTTCAGTTGATATCAACGGACAGCCGGCTCTCAAGCACCGCACCGGGAATTGGCAGGCATGCTTCCTCATCTTAGGTACCAAAACGCAGCTCCTGCTTTCCTGCTTTGTGCAATTATGTGTAACAGCTAGTTAACTGTCTGAACATCACTTACTAGGTGTTGAATTCAGTGAGTGCATGGCCTTCTTCGCAATCTCCAAGAATTTAGTAACCTACCTCACCACTGTTCTCCATGAAAGCAATGTCGCTGCAGCGAGAAATGCATCCGCATGGGTCGGGGCTTGCTTCTTCACACCACTTTTTGGTGGTTTCATTGCAGACACTTACTTGGGGAAATACTGGACGATTGCTGTTTTCATCCCAGTTTACTTCATCGTAAGTTCAAAGCATGTAAAGAAATTGGCTTTGAATCCTCTACTGCCTGCAACACTGAATGCCCTTCTATTTCATCAGGCTATGATCGTTTTAATGGTCTCTGCATCCCTCCCCATATTCACCACGTCTTCTGACCACGGTGACAATATTCATCGTGTAATAGTTTACCTTGGACTCTACCTTGCTGCCATCGGGAACGGTGGTGTCAAGCCCTGCACATCAACCTTTGGTGCTGACCAATTTGATATCAATGATCCAGCTGAGCTGGTGAAGAAGAGCTCCTTCTTCAACTGGTACTACTTCTTGATCAGCATCAGCTCCCTGCTGTCTGGCACAGTGATTGTTTGGCTGCAGGACAATGTTGGGTGGGCGGTCAGCTACGTAATCCCAGCAGTACTGATGCTCATCTGTTTCCCTGTATTTTTAACTGGCTTGAGGATATACAGGTTTAGAAAAATGGGAGTAAGCCCGCTTAAGAGCATATTTCAAGTGGTTATTGCAGCTGTCAGGAAGCGTCATATGAAATTGCCAGATGATAGCTCACTTCTGCATGAGACAACCAGTTCTCCTACATATCACAAAATCAATCATACCAGTGAATTCAGGTATATTCAATTTAGTGAAGTACATTTCACCACTGTCTAACTGACAAATAAAGGTAACCTCTACAAGCAGTGAACTACATATATTTTGATTTCTGAAAATAAGTTTTGTTCAGTTTGAACAATAACCTTATGTCTGTTGTCACAAATACAATGCTTATTCAGAGGTTTCTTTCAAGAGCATTGGTAGGAAACAATTCTAGGAATAACATGTCATCTGAAATATAAAGTTACCACAAACGTTACCTGTTCTGAACTATGTTCTTCAGGTTCTTTGACAAGGCTGCTATTGCATCGGTTCCATCAGACAATGAATTCATGATACCAGAGAGCTCATGGCGACTCTGTACAGTGACACAGGTTGAAGAGCTGAAGATGCTGCTACGAATAGCCCCCATCTGGGCGTCGTTCCTGATATTTTTCTCAGTCAGTGCGCAGATGTCATCCACTTTGATTGAGCAGGGCATGTTCATGGACAACCGTGTTGGCTCATTCGCCATTCCACCCGCGTCGATGTCTATCTTTGGTGTTTTCAGTAGCATCGTATGGGTCATCCTTTATGAAACTGTGCTAGTGCCACTAGCACGGCATTTCACTGGCAAGGAGAAAGGCTTTTCCCAGGCACAGCGCCTTGGAATTGGCCAAGCTCTGTCCATGCTCACCATGGTGTGTGCGGCATTGCTCGAGATGAGGAGGCTAGCGATCGCAGAAGCCAAAGGCTTGACAGATAGGAATGTTCCTGTGCCAATGAGCATCCTGTGGCAGGTGCCACTTTATTTGGTGCATGGTGCTGCCGACGTCTTCGGTGGTATTGCAATGTCTGAGTTCTTCTATGACCAGTCTCCAGAGACCATGAAGAGCCTCTGTGCAGCACTCGGGCAGCTGGCAATTGCTTCTGGTTCTTACATCAATTCACTCATGCTAAGCGTTGTTGCAGTAGCCACAACATCTGATGGAGCTACTGGGTGGATTCCAAACAACCTGAATGAAGGCCATCTGGACTATTTCTACTGGATGCTTGCCTTTCTTAGTTTCCTGAATTTGTCTCTTTTTGTGCATTACTCAGTCAGGCACAGAGCGAAAACAAGTTTATGACCCAAGTCACAAAGGGTGGTGTTCTAGGGCCTGTCAGACAGCTGCTGTTCGGCGCAAGCTATAAAGTTAATCTCTTCAACTGTCGTCATATAATTCAAACAGTTCCATGATGATATGAAGACTGATAGTAAATTTCCTGTTGTGTCAACAATGAAGAGATTAACCATTGAATAAGTGTAAAGGGTATAATATTCTTTTCATTTTCGGTATCAAAACTATAACAGAGTTGGTCCGCAGACATGATTGGTTGCATCATAAATTTCAGGTTTCAACTCGCTATGAGATTCAATACTGACCGGCACACAACATTTAATTAGTTTGTAATCTCGTTATTGCCTTTCTCATAGATTGAGGGCTGAAGAATTCAGAACCTGGGAAACACTTCATTGCTTGCATGCAAAGTTGACTCATGACCAAATTCATACTTGGCAAACCATACTAATTTTTTTTTTGTCATGGAAATCAAAATAATATCATAAGGCTCAGATAAAAGAACAGTCGCAGGCTACTCCTTTGAGTATGCACTAGTTCAGACGTTACCTGAAGCTGGCCTGCGGTGCGGTATTGCCCATCTGAACACCAATCCACGGGTTAGCAATTAGTCAAACACCTTTAGCGCAATTCGAACGGAGAGGGCAAGTGCCCCAAGAGCGGAGGCACTGGTACAGCACAAGATAACGCATCTGCGTCTACTGGGATGGGGACCCAGACTGCCTGTCCGCCTCTGGCGACTGCCATGGAGGCAACGGCAGCCGCGCCGGCGTCTCTCTCTACGGTCAACGCGTGGTGACACCGTGAGGTGGCATGGACGCGGATTCAGTGCCGTTGCGCGTGGTACCTTTCCTTCCATCCCCTGCGTCCATTCTTTGATCCGACGCTTCAGTTCTTCTTCAGTAAAAGGGTCCATCGGTCAGCAAACAGAGCTGTCCTCTTCCAAGTACCAACATTCCAACTTCTCCTTCCCGTATGCACGCGCTTCCAGCGCCGTCGCCGTTCGGCCGTCCTGCGCCATCCGCTCCGCCGGCCCGACTGCATGCATTTGGAGAGCTCGGCGTGTAGGGGCTGGTGAAGGCAGCGCAACGTGCTTTGGGATGTCCATAGGTCATATATGAATTTATGACTTGCAATGGCGAGGTACCAGTACGACGCAACGATGGCGACGAGATCAGGACGCAGCGGCGGTGTTTTTCTCGCTTTTTATGGCTACCGTAAAATCTTGCGGCGGTTAATACTCGGCTCTGTACTTCCTCCCACGAAGTAAACTTTGGACCGGAGATTCGTAGTAGGAACAAATATGGTTTTTTTTTCGCTACTGTTACAATTTTTAAATATGGGTTTTTGAGCTTGAGACATGCTTATGGGTTTTATTCTTTTGCTTAGAAGATTTTTATTTCTTCTCATAATTCTTCTCCTCCTTGTTTTTATACAAAGGGGAAGTTTGATCAAAGTCAAAATTTGGTCAAAATTCCACAAAAATTTGAAAGCAGGAAAATCATAAATTCATATATGACCTATGGAAGGTATTGGAATTGAAATCTAGACAAAAATAAGTTTAGAAGTGTCTCAATTAAATGGAGGAACGAAAAAGAAAGAAGCTACTAATCACCATTTGGAAATAAGAAGTTTCAGATTTTTGGTGATCGAGCAGCCATGTTCGAGTTCAATTAGAAACCTTTTGGTGGATCTTGTGACAATGGTGTTAAAGTAAAGTTTGTTTAGGAAGGTACATTTGACAACTTTGTTATTTGGATCAAGCTCAGATCGGGTTTGAATCAAGGATTTAGCAAATTTAGTGTTATTAAGGCTGAAATGATCAGTGGTAATTGTGAGCAAACCATCGATCTTTTGACAGAGGTCCAAAAAGGAGAAATGGACTTTGAGCCAATCCTTACGACTTTCCCTTTTGTGGTCTACCTAAGTTGTATTCAAATATTTGGAGAAAATTGAGGTGTAAGCTCTGAATTTGAAATCTAGGGTTTCAACATGGATGAACACCTAACCCGACCTGCAATCGAGGCTCAAATCCGAGCATTTGGTTGAGAATTTTAATGTGGTTCAAAAAGAGAAGATGAAATTGAAGTGATCACGAATAACTTTCTTATGGGATCGAGGAGAGTATGAATAGAAATTTAAAAGTAATATGAAGAAAATCAAATTCAAAGTCTGAAAGTGGGGAATGAAATCAGCCGACATTGGAGCTTCAATTCCGCTCTAAATATCGACCGGATCAACCAAGTCCAAACAAGAAAGTTATTGAGCAATGATCCCTCTACAGGTTTCCTTTGCGGAGTTTGATGAATTGAGAAGAGAATTTAAGAGAAATTTAGCCCGCAATGCCTCGGTTCTAGAGCTCGATTGAGAAGCAAAGGCGGTTCAATGTTGGTGGTTGAGCCAGTAACTCAACGACGTGTTGAGGTGCATGTTTTCACCATGGCAAGTAGCTCAGCAGGAGGTGGCGGTCATTTGGGGTCGTTTCTGGTCGTTATATACGTATCCCTCACCTCCTTTCTACTACTTTTTCCTCTCCTCGCCACTTCCAGCATTTTCTGGCAGCCAGCAGTTTTTGCCGTCGTGCGCCCCTGTTCAACCATTCTAGATCGATTCCTTCAGCTCGTTCCTTCACCACTACCTCCTCTATCCTCTTGACCAGATATCTTTGAGTTTCATCCACCACAGACCTTTTTTGAAGCTTTCTTCTTTGTCATCGGCGTTGGTGAATCTTTGGTAAGCGTCACCACCATCCAGAGGGAGTCTGCAGAGGTTATGATGGGGTTTTAAGTGCGTGGTGAGGTCGAGTGTGGGCTGAGGCACGTGTAGGGTTAGTTGGGAGCTTGTTTGGGGCTTGGGCTAGCTCGAAAGCGCCGCTCGCCGTCGGGTGCGCCGCCCGGGGTAGGCACATGTGGCCAGGGTGTTTGAAAGCTCCTTTGTCCGAGCTAAGGCGTGCGCTAGGTTCGCGATAGTCCCCTATTGCTCATAGGTTATAGTTCGGGCGACGCTTCGCCGTCGTTTAGCCGGTCGGCGTTGCATTCATCAAAATATGTTAGAATTCCTTAATAAGACCTGATTTCATTGTTTATCAAGTTCAGACGAAATGTATGTATTCTCAACAAGCTAGAAGCATGTGTTGGTTGAATTCTTTGGCAAGATCGAGGTTTAGGAGGAGCTCTAGAACTTTTTTTAGGGCAAGGAGGACCCCACCAGTGTATCAGTTGCCTACACGAGAGTAAGCTAAATTGGTCCACACATGAACTCAAGAATTTGGTTCTGAGTAATACGGATCTTGTGGAATAAGCCACGATGCAGCTCCTGCAATCTTTCTGATTGGAGATGGCAAATACCTTAGGGCAACCGCAATGTATTTGGACTAACTAGTCCTTAGTGGTGGGACCATGTATAAGTAGCTATAGCTATATATGGTGGGTTTCACAATGTGCAGCTCAAAAGTAGATAATAGTGATGGGAGAGAGAAAAGAGAGAGATAGAGAGAGATATGTAGAATGAGAGAGATAAATTGTTATTTTATTTTTTATGGGCATCCCAAAAGCATATGGTTACCTTTATCTTTAAACCACTTTATAGACTACTTGCACGATGTTGAAGTGGGCTGAATGAAATATTTTACTCCCTATGACTGGTTTTGGAGCACATTGTGGGAGCCGCAGTTACACATGTATAGAGGCAGGGTGATGAGGACATCACTCCTACGGATATACACGAGGTTTCTTCGCTGGACATTCAAGGTCCAATCACAAGAGCTCGAGTGCGACAATTTAATCTAGAGGTGAGTTCGCTCCTAAGTGTTCCTATTAATATTTTTGAGAATGGTTCGCTACCTATTGTTTATAATGTGATTAGGAACCAAGGAGAAGACCAAGAGACACATAGAGAAAGGCTTAGAGGCGTGGAGGACCAGCAAGGGTCGGCCAAGCTTCGTGGAGGCCCAATACAACTCAACTTCGAGTCCAACTCGGAGTTCAGTAACTGCCTTCGGTAAAACAGACGCCCAGGCTACATACGGAGTCCGATTTTGATGATCCACATATGATTGGAAAGAAGATTTCATAGATCTTCCAATGGTGGTGGTTTGAGGCCCAAATTCCTTCTAAGTCGTCGGGAATCGTCAGAACAAGGTGGCGTCCAGAATCTGTTCCGGTGCTGCGTCACCGTCTTTTGGCCTTTGGGCCTTGTATCGTTGTCGAGCCCATTAGGGGGCGCGTCCAGGGGTTGACCTCGACCCTAGACTCTATTTTACAGCCGTCGCCGCTACCATTAGGGTTTAGGTTTTGCTTTAGATCAATCTGTCTTTGAACAGTCGCCGTTCTTCGGTTTGTAGAACCCCAACTTGTGTGCTTAATCATTCATCCGCAGATTGTGAGCTGCGTACTTTCAAGTTCTTGCTTGTGTTCTTCGTTTTGCTTGCAGGGATTAGCCTTTTTGGCGAGGTCAACCGGATCTTGACATGGTTGATAAACAGAGGAGTTGTGGTGCTAAGATTGCAGGGTTCGAGTTGCTGACTTGAAGCCGGATCGGTGTGTTTCACTCCATCCAAAACGAGAGTTATCTTACCTGACGGAAGATCGGCCACCTACGTCTCATCAATTGGTAATCAGAGCAAGGTTTACCATTAGGTCCACCCTTATCCTTGTTTTCGCCTTCGTCCTAGAGTCCAAAAAAAACCTAAAAAAAAATATTCTGCTGTCCTAGATCCCCTTTTCGCCTTTGCAATTTCGTTTCAGATTGCCTTGTTCAGTTCGTGTCCGTAGTCGAGTCTTGTTGCTGGTTTAATTTGTGTTTGTAGTCGTAGTACAACTGCACCATTGCTTGTTTGTGTTCCGCCGCTCACCCATCCACCTTTACCCAGATCACAAGTCGATACCACCATTACTCGACTTGCCCCGCTAGCCGCCTTGTGTGAATTCATGCCACGCCAGCCCTAGAGAGGTTGCGAATCGTCGTGTGCCCTTTTGCCTTGCATCACAGCCCCTCTTGGATCCATCTGGCGATTATCTTTTGCCCTAGCCGCTACTGATCTATCTGCCGAAGTCGCAGCCCCTCTTGTGCCTCTTTGAAACCATAACTTGAGGTACCTTCAGTAAAACGGGCACAACTTTTCGCTCGGTACTCCGTTTGGGTTGAAATTTTTTACAGGAGCTTAGCAACAAAAAGTTGCACATACGATTCACCCGCTTCGCCGGTTTAGCTGTTCTCAAAAAAATCGGGAAGATAATTAAAAAATTGTCGTTCTGTCTTGCCCCGCTTGTTGGCAAACGCCTCTGAATTTGTGTAGCCCACATCTCTCATCAGATTGAGGTGATATTTGGTGGTGTTCCTATTTTGGTGCTCCTGGTTGTGAGAAAAATATCAAATAAATAAAATAAAAAAGAAATCGAAAACAACTATGATTCCTACTAGTTGTCATATGAGCGTATAATTACCGAACTGCCATTGTGCTTGTTCTTTGAGCTTCTTTCATTGTTCTTGTTCCAACTTATTGTGCTACGCCTAGGATACATCTTATCCAGCAATTGTGACTTGTACTTGGGATACTTATTGAACTTGGATAATCTGCATTCGATATTTGCTAACCCTTGCTACCATATTTGGCCACCCAAAGATCCACATACTTTCTTCAGATCAGTACAGCGAAGACCCTTGCAATCTTGGTGCCGTCTCCTCACAGGTATCACGAACCAGCCACCGGTTGTGCCGTTCCACTGCTTGAACTTGGTAAGACGTGTGTGAGGGTGTGATTCCACCAGACAGCATTAGATTATTAGGGATAACCTTCACTGTTTGTTCCTGTTTTTGTGGATACAATGGCAGGTAACGAAGGAGCTTCTCCAAAGAACTTCAACGAGTGTGTCAGCCAAGCACAGCTGCAGACGTTCATGGAGGCGATGCGGACCGAGATGAGAGACGAGATAAGAGACACGGTCGCCAGGTCCGTCACTGAGAGCATCAACGGGCTTAGACTTCAAGATACCATCGTGGGTTTCCATGGATAGATTAACCACGCTAACCAACCGCCTTGCGGCGTTGGAAGCTCGACCACCTCCTCAACCAGTCGATCAAGATGTGGTGCTTGACATCCATGGCAACGTGGATGAGGCAGCTACACGAGAGGCATACATACGAAGAAATATTCGGCTCAACGCCGCAGGTGGTAATCGTCTTGCCCCTGATCCTTACGCTAAGGTCAAATTTACTCTACCTTTTTTTGATGGACAATATGACGCTGTAGCATATCTTGATTGGGAGATGACGGTAGAACAAAAATTTAATGCCCACCTTGTGCCTGAGCAACATAGAGTTAGACAAGCGAGTAGTGAATTTAAAGATTTTGCAATCATATGGTGGACTGGTTTAGTTGCTGCAGGTCTCGCACCTAATACTTGGGAACAACTTAAGGTTGCTATGCGTGATAGATTTGTTCCTTCTTCTTACCATAGAGAGTTGCGTTGTCAATTGATGCGTTTAAATCAGGGAGATAAATGTGTGCAGGATTACTATGGCGAGCTTCAGAAGGGTTTGATGCGTTGTGGGATAGTTGAGGGTGAGGAGGATGCCATTGTTCGATTTTATTCAGGACTGCGACGTGATATACAGGATATAGTTGATTACAAGGGCTTTCATACTGTCAACCAGTTGTTCCAGTTTGCTATGCTTGCAGAGAGGGAATTGCAGGGTCGACAATTGCAGGAGCAGCAGGACAGGCGCAACGCCCCCCGGACATCCTTTCTACCACGCACCACCACATCGGCGCATTCTGGGCTGCCCAAGCCTTCGACTTTTCGGACACCTCCACCAGCGAGCAAGAAAGCGACGACGAGTGGTGTTTCGACTACACCAAACAAGTCTTCCTCACGTGCTGCAGATTCAGGTAAAAATGTTTATTCGCAGGCACCGGCTCAGAGTTCCTCATCCGTCGCCTCCATGGGACGCACCTCTGGCATTCAGTGTCATCGCTGCCATGGCATTGGACACGTGAAGAAGGATTGCCCAAGTCAGTGGGCATATTTGGCGACAGAAGATGGAGGTTATATCAGCACCTCTGACATAGAAGACGATGAAGAGGAGGAGGATGCTGCCGAAGATGTCGACCATCATGTCATTCATGGTGGAGACAATTCTTCATGTTTCTTGAACATCATTGTTCAGCGTGTGCTCAGCACACAAGTTCAGCAGCCTGAGAGGTTGCAACGTCACAACTTGTTCCAGACTTTCTTCATCATCAAGAACCGGCGTGCACGTGTGATTATTGATGGAGGAAGCTGCAACAACTTGGTGAGTTCAGATCTGGTCAAGAAGTTTGGCTTGACCACACGACCACATTCACATCCTTACTACATTCAATGGCTTAATGACTCTGGTAAAGCAAAGGTTGCATATACTTGTAGAGGTTATTTTTCCATTGGTGCATATGCTGATTTTGTTGATTGTGATGTGGTACCTATGCAAGCTTGTTCACTTTTATTGGGTCGTCCTTGGGAACATGATAATGATGCAACACACCATGGTAGAAGTAACCTTCATGCATAAAGGAAAGAAAATTACGTTGGTTCCTTTGACCCTTGCTGAAATAGTACAAGCTGATAAAGAAAGAGCTGCTAGTTTGAGTAAGGATGAATCTGAAAATCAGCAAGTTGCTAATTTCATATACCTACCTAAAAAGGAGACATCCATACATAAATCTAAGAGCGAGGGAATTAAATTAGGGGGTAGAGTTATGCTTGCAATAAAACGTGACCTTGCTGAAATTTCTAAGGATGATGTTTGCTATGTTTTGATATGCAAACAAGCGTTGTTTTCACTTGATGATATTGCTAGCTCTTTGCCTCCTGCGGTCACTAACATTTTGCAGGAGTACAAGGATGTTTTTCCAGCTGAGATACCCCTGGGGCTGCCACCTTTGAGAGGGATAGAGCATCAGATTGTTTTGATTCCAGGAGCCTCTTTGCCAAACTGTGCCGCTTACAGAACCAACCCCGAGGAAACTAAGGAGATTCAGCGACAAGTCCAAGACCTTTTGGACCGCGGGTATGTACGTGAGAGCCTTAGTCCTTGTGTTGTGCCTGTGCTTTTGGTTCCTAAGAAGGATGGTACATGGCGTATGTGTGTTGATTGTAGAGCCATCAATAATATTACTATTCGATATCGTCATCCTATTCCTAGGCTAGACGACATACTTGATGAGTTGTGTGGCGCTATAATTTTCACGAAGATTGACTTGCATAGTGGTTACCACCAGATTAGAATGAAACTTGAAGATGAATGGAAAATAGCTTTTAAAACTAAATTCGGGTTGTATGAGTGGTTAGTGATGCCTTTTGGTTTAACCAATGCACCTAGTACTTTCATGCGCTAGATGAATGAGGTTTTGAGGTCTTTTATTGGTCGATTTGTAGTGGTTTACTTTGATGATATATTGATTTACAGCAAGACTATGGATGAACATATGGATCACTTACGTGCTGTTTTTGATGCGTTGAGGGCAGCACATTTGTATGCTAACCTTGAGAAGTGCATCTTTTGCACCAATCGAGTCTCTTTTCTTGGCTATGTTGTTACTCCACAGGGAATTGAGGTGGATGAGATAAAGATCGAAGCCATTCAGAGCTGGCCGCTGCCCCAAAACGTCACACAGGTGAGGAGTTTTGTTGGTCTTGCAGGTTTCTACCGCCGCTTTGTCAAGGATTTCAGCACCATCGCAGCGCCACTACATGCCTTGACAAAGAAAGATGTGGTGTTTCATTGGGGAACAACACAAGAGGAGTCCTTTGCTACTTTGAAGGACAAGCTTACACACGCGCCATTGCTGCAACTTCCGAACTTTGGTAAGACTTTCGAACTTGTTTGTGATGCTAGTGGAGTTGGCATTGGTGGTGTTTTCATGCAAGATGGTAAACCCGTTGCATACTTTAGCGAGAAATTGAATGGCTCTGTTTTAAATTATTCTACGTATGATAAAGAATTGTATGCTCTAGTACGTTCTTTACAGATATGGCGTCATTATTTGTGGCCTAGAGAATTTGTTATACACTCTGATCATGAAGCGCTTAAGTATCTTCGATCACAAAGTAATTTGAACCGTAGACAGCTAAATGGGTTGAGTTCATTGAATCTTTTCCTTACATCATTCAACATAAGAAAGGGAAGGATAATGTGATTGCCGATGCTTTGTCTAGACGATATGCTTTGTTGTCCCAACTTGATTGTCGGATTTTTGGGCTTGAAACAATTAAAGAAAAATATGCGCTTGATTCTGATTTTAAAGATGTCATGATGAATTGCAGAGAAGGACGTACATGGAACAAGTTCGTGATTAATGATGGGTACGTGTTTAGAGCTAACCGCCTATGCATTCCAGTTGTTTCCGTTCGTTATTTGTTGATGCAGGAAGCGCATGGAGGAGGTTCGATGGGACAATTTGGCGTTAAGAAGACGGAGGATGTTTTGGCCACACACTTCTTTTGGCCAAAGATGAGGACCGACGTTGAGCGGTTCGTTGCTCGCTGCACGACATGTCAAAAGGCTAAGTCTTGTTTGAATCCACATGGTTTGTACATGCCTCTTCCTGTTCCTTCTATTCCGTGGGCAGATATTACTATGGATTTTGTTTTAGGATTGCCTCGGACCAAGAGGGGGAGGGATAGCATTTTTGTTGTGGTGGATCGCTTTTCTAAGATGGTTCATTTTATACCATATCATAAAAGTGATGATGCTGTCCATATTGCTGACCTCTTTTTCAAAGAAAATGTACGCTTGCATGGTATGCCTTCTACTATTGTTTCAGATCGTGATGCAAAATTTTTGAGTCACTTTTGACGTACTTTGTGGAACAAGTTGGGTACGAAATTATTATTTTCTACCACTTGTCATCCGCAAACCGTTGGACAAACAGAGGTGGTGAACCGTACTTTGGGTGCCATGTTGAGGGCTGTTTTGAAGAAAAATTTGAAGATGTGGGAATAATGTTTGCCTCATGTGGAGTTTGCATACAATCGCGCAACACATTCCACTACAAAGGTAAGTCCTTTTCAGGTAGTGTAGTGTTTCAACCCCCGTGCTCCTATTGATATTCTACCTTTGCCTACTAGTGAGAGAATTCATAGTGATGCTAAGGAACGTGCTGAGTTTATATTGAAAATGCATGAAGCTACTAAGCATAACATTGAAAAGATGACAGAAAAATATAGAGTTGCTAGTAGTAAAGGTAAACGAGAGTTAAAACTTGAACCAGGTGATTTAGTGTGGTTGCATTTGAGAAAAGAGCGTTTTCCAGAATTGAGGAAGTCAAAGTTGATGCCCCGAGCTGAGGGTCCATTTAAAATAATTGAAAAGATTAATGATAATGCATATAAACTTGAGTTGCCTCCCGAGTACAGGGTTAGTCCTACTTTTAACATTGCAGATTTGAGACCTTACTTGGGAGAAGAAGATGCGCTTGAGTCGAGGACGACTTCAGTTCAAGAGGGGGAGGATGATGAGGACATCACTCCTACGGATATACACGAGGTTTCTTCGCTGGACATTCAAGGTCCAATCACAAGAGCTCGAGCGCGACAATTTAATCTAGAGGTGAGTTCGCTCCTAAGTGTTCCTATTAATATTTTTGAGAATGGTTCGCTACCTATTGTTTATAATGTGATTAGGAACCAAGGAGAAGACCAAGAGACACATAGAGAAAGGCTTAGAGGCGTGGAGGACCAGCAAGGGTCGGCCAAGCTTCGTGGAGGCCCAATACAACTCAACTTCGAGTCCAACTCGGAGTTCAGTAACTGCCTTCGGTAAAACAGACGCCCACGCTACATACGGAGTCCGATTTCGATGATCCACATATGATTGGAAAGAAGATTTCATCCACAGATTGTGAGCTGCGTACTTTCAAGTTCTTGCTTGTGTTCTTCGTTTTGCTTGCAGGGATTAGCCTTCTTGGCGAGGTCAACCGGATCGTGACACGGTTAGTAACTAGAGGAGTTGTGGTGCTAAGATTGCAGGGTTCGAGTTGCTGACTTGAAGCCGGATCAGTGTGTTTCACTCCATCCAAAACGAGAGTTATCTTACCTGACGGAAGATCGGCCACCTACGTCTCATCACAGGGCCGGCCCTGCTGTACTTTATAAATAGTTGTATGTATACTAAGTGTCCCATAAATCAAGCAAACAATTCGTTCAAGTTCATCCAATTACCCTCGATAGCTCATCTCCACTCCTATCCATCCTTGCACCACGGATGACCAAGGAAAAAGATTATCCTCCACCTAATGAGATTGGCAATTAGTTTCTCATGGTATATTGTACACAAATTAGATCCAAATAAGTTGTTAATGTCAATTTTTTAAAAAAATTCTAAGTAAAGCTGGTTAAATGCACCAGCATGCACGCTATTGTTTGGACGTGTAAACATAGCACAAGCACACAATATTATCAATTTCTATAAAAAAAAAATTGGATGTTTTCATTTTAAGGGGCCTCCAATGTAAATTTGCCCTAGGCTCCCGAAAACTCAGGACCGGCACTACATAGAGGGAATTATTAAAATTTCCAATTTGTAATTTCATATTTGTGTTGTTATCTTGTAGGCTTAGCAATTTGTGTGCTAATGGATCTTTGCTTACTATTTGGACATGAGTTATTAGGCTATGTTCTATTCCATAATTGTGTGGTTTATACTCCAATATTTTTGCATATAGGTACTGACATGCCACAATTATCTATGGATTACATTTATATGTTCTGTTCCTGTGGTATGATTTTGTTTGTTATATACTATAGAAGTACTGACTAAACTTTCTTTAGGGGAGCTCCAATGCATAATCGATTGGAGACTGTAAGGTTCCCTAGGCAGAATAAGGGCTAGTGATAACTTCTCTATATATTCACTATTAATTGGATATTCATTATTTTTCTATCTCACAGAACACATTTTCTAATACAGTTGTTAAAGTACTTCTCCCCACTCCTCCACAAACTAAACTCATTCTAAAGGTCAAGACACAGTGGAAAGGTCGTTTTCGTGGGCTCTACAGCAAACAAAATATTACTACTTCACAGCCTAGACTCTCCTGCATGTGCGGTTGCGGCTCGCGGCAGCAATCACGGACCAATCACCCCAGCAGAAAACATATTATATTCGTTCGTAGTTGGACACGGTCCGACCGTTGTTTGGAGGTCTATTTTGCTTCTGACGCATAAAAGCCGACATCGAATATGTGCAAAGTTTGATTTTTTTCTCGGTGATGGTTCGATTTGGACGCACACTGCAGCTGCCCTTACCCCTGTAGTTGGTAGTAGAAGAGGTTTCAAAAGAATTCACTTGCCATGCCTTTTAAGAATAGTTTGCAATGGTTAATATTTGTCTTTTCTTTTGCAGCTTTTATAGAATTTTGCATCACCCATAGCCAACAATAACAATGGTGTTGTTGTTAATATGTCATCCTGAGGCAATAACAAGCGAAAATAACTAAAGTTATTGAGAAATAGGTGAAAAAACATAAAAATAACCTCGAGAAAAGTGTTGGCAAATTCGGTCTTCTCTTTAGTTTATTCTTGATGCAAGTTTCATTTTTTTAATTAAATGGCATGCCATATTGATAAAAAAAATAATGGCATGTCATAAAAAATCGGGTTTAATGGTGATAAACTTGTCTTACATGATTTATGAGTAATGACAACTTTAAAACCCAAATGAAACTACATTGCGTGGGTTTTGATTTTATATTCACATAGTAGTCATCAATTTGTATTGTCACTTTAGGTAATTAATAGATGGGACGTTTGAGTGCTATATTTTCCTTGTGTTAATTAGTATCTTCTGTATGATCATCACATTTGGATCACAAAGTACACATATCTGATGTCACAAACATGTTGATTATATTTTTCTGGATTAAATTAAAACTGAAATTGCCTAATTTTCTAACAATATTCACATAGTCATCGATTTGTATTGTCACTTAAATAATTAGGTGGGACGTTTAAGTGGTATACTAGCATATGTAATATTGAAATGGAGCTTCGCATTAGTTTTGTTCGTCAACTTAAATATATGGCACTCTTGAAAATCACACTACAAAGCCTTCAATTGATAATGCTTTATACACGAGAAGAAGAAAAAACATGTGTTAGATATAAACCAATTGGTGTAAACATGGATTAGCGCAGCACACCCAATCATTGTCGGCCGCTCCCTCCAATTCCCATTCCCATCATGACAGGCTTGTCTCCTACCGCACATAATCCGGCGTACGAGGACCAGTCCAGATTGGAATGGTCCAGGCTCCAGCACTGAAAGGGCGACGTCTCACCGGCCGCGACTGTGGAGGGTCCGCGCGGTCCCACCCAGGGGATTAGAAGGCGTCCACGGGCTGTGCGGCCGCGAATTTTTTTCGGGCTTTGTTTTAGCTATCCATGCTCGTCCCATTAGAAGGCGTGGACGGGCCAAAACCCACCGGGCTCGGGCCAGGCCGGCCACACATGCTCAGGTCTAGTTCAACAAAATTGTTTGTACCACTTGGTTCACTCCAACTAGTACGACATTGTATTAAGGGATGGTTCCATCCTGAATGAGTTGATACAATTTATCCAACCAAACAAAAAAATCATTATTATTTTGTACCATTCCATACATGAATTAAATGTATAACCAACCAAACACACCCTAAATCTCCCGTGGCCGTGCAGCTTTGTGCATATCCGTCGCGTCAATGCTTTTTTTTAACGCTCTCGTGTCCAACCAAAGACCGATGCGGCGATGCTCACTACGTAAATGGTTCGGTTTCGTGCTCGATTTTTTCACACAACTGGAGCTGCCCGCAGCGAGCGCTAAGCGAGAGTGCGAGACCGGTGTCGGTGGAAGAGCAACGGAGTGGAGCTTCAGCTTCCTCTTGCGTTCACTTTTGCATCGGGGCGGAGCAGAGCAGGTGTGGAATGCTGGAAGGCCTGGAAGGGGTGGCGGAACGGAACGAAAGCGAGGGACATGCAAAGCGAAATGGTTGGCTTCCGCTGGCACCTCACTGGGCATGCCGCGGGCCTCCTACGGACGGAAATCACGCTTCTGCCACCGTATCACAAAGAGATGCCCACACGCAAAGGACCGGCGTTAGCATCAGCCATCAGTATTATTTATTGTAGCAATTGCAAACAGTAAGCGACGCCTTCCTACCTAAACGAATCACACCGACACTATCTGCAGGAGGAATAGCAAACCACCAGCTTACCCAAGGCTCCTCAACCCCAACGGCCGCAAGGCAGACTGAACCGTTGAGCACTCCAAAGGCACACCGCCCGAAAAGTCCTGCCGACCCGGTAACAGCATCCTTTCTTTTATATATACCCGGATTTGTCCCTTCCTTTCTCCCCCAACACGCCTCTAGATTCGCGACTGAAGGCAAGGGAAACCAGTCCGCGCAATAACAAAACCACGCTGGGTGGCATTCCAGTGATTATATAGCGACGCCGAGGGTATTTTGTGTCCCCCACCAGATCTCGCTGGCTCATTACTGTACCCCACCGTCCACCTGCTCGACCATCATCACTCCATCAGTGCTCTGCTCTGCTCTGCTCTCCACTCACACTCCTAGCCAAGAAAGGGCCACCGACAGCAGCAGCTACCAGCAGCTAGCTAGCTAGCCAGGGCCCGGCCGGGTTGATGGATCTGCGGCGGCTGGCCGTGGCGGCGGCAGTGCTGGCCGTATGCGCGGCGGCGGCGGAGGGCTTCGACATCCTCAAGATCCTCGGGAAGCACGATGAGTTCTCGCAGTTCTGCAAGCTGCTCAACGAGACGCACCTGGCCGGGGACATCAACCGGGACCGCACCATCACCGTGCTCGCCGTGGCCAACGGCGACATGGGCCAGCTCACCGGCGGCCACTACTCGCTCGGCACCATCCGCCACATCCTCGAGCTGCACGTCGTCGCCGACTACTACGACGAGAAGAAGCTCAAGCAGTTGTCGCACGCCGCCACCGCTGCGTCCACTCTCTTCCAGGTACTGTATTAAGCAACAGTTTCCAGCTTCACCACGCTGCTAGATCCTCGAGCTGCACGCCGTCGCTTTCACTTTGTTGCTAGATCTGCAGGGTCATTAGACCGTTTAAAGTTATAGTCTGCTTCAACGGTTTTGCATCCGCCATAGCCCATCCTTGAAAACAAAACAGCGACTTTCCTCTACTCTACCCAAGGCATTTTTTTTTAATCAGTTCCACCTCATTTTTAATTCTACTGTTCTTGGCTCTAAAATCTTAAACTTTCTTTTGCTCTTCTGCCGAAAGTGGATAGCCCGCGCCCCTGCCTGTTTCGGGGTTGCTTTATCATAGGCTCATAAAGAATCATTACGCCGCCAAATTTAGGGAGGCTAGAACAGTTGGGTAAACTTTGGATTGCAATAATGATATTTCCAACGGTCAGAAAGTTTATCTTCGCCGAGTCAAACTTTTTTGGAACCTAGCTAATGCTCCAAATCTATTTCTGACAACTTTCAGTTTTATACATAAATCCATTTTGAAGCGGCGCCCACGCACATGCACACATTGGCCTGTCTTAAAGTTCGTGAAACAATAAGTGCGGCTTGATTATTTTTTTACCCTGGCCTATCTTAAGGTTCCTGAAATTCCCAAGTCAAATCTAAACAAAATCGCGGTGGGATTGCTAATTTAGCTTCTGTTAGGCCAATCCTAACGCATAGTGTCTATAGATGGTGTCTACGTTGCCAATACACCATAGAAACTATACTGTACACCTTATATTTTTATGTGGGTTTCTAATAACTCGCTTTCTATTATCTCACCAATCATATTTTTTTCTTATTTATATCAAGGCACCACACTCTTCTAATGTATAACTTACCATATTCTTCCAATACATAACTTTGTAGTCCCTATTTCACATGTTTTCAGACACCTAAGTTTCTTTCCTTTCTCATTCTCTTTCAGTAGAGTTACATGTGGTGGTCTAATAAATTACTACCTCAGTTCCAGAATATAGCAACGTTTACACTTTTTCATAGTCAAACATGCTTAACTTTGACCAACACTATTTTAAAAATATAATTTATTTTAACTAAAAAGGTACATGTTATAATAGTTCCTTTCATGACCGATCCATAAACATAATTATTAAGTTGCCAATCTTTATATTTTTTTACTATTTATGGTCAAAATTATTAATTTGACTTTGAGAAAAGTTAAATGTTGTTATATTCTAGAACGGAGGGAGTATATTAAAACTATTGTATATAAAGGGTTGAGAATAGCCTTAGAACTTGCATATATGCATGGGAGTCAACACTTCAATGGCTTATGTGCATCTAAATTGGGACAAATGCATTGTGCGATTCAAATTAGGAGTGCCCTCTCCATTTCAAATTATCGATTGTTTTGATTTTTCCAGATTCATGTATTCGGGTATGTATTTAGCTAGATATAGTATGTATCTAGGTGCATAAGAAAAACTACTAACTTACAAAAGCCAAATGACTTATAATTTGAGATGGAGTGAGTAATTGGCATTGGCAAGCCGCTCAAACAAAAGTGAGTGTCATATTTCGATTGAATGATATTCCATCATTACTAGAACGCTGCAAGGAATTAATATATAGCATGAAGTAGGTGAGCTGAATTGGATCGTGCACTATTCGATGTTCTCCTTCTCTATCGATACAAGTTTGCTATAATGAAGTACTACTTCGGTTTAAAAGATTACCAGCTAGTACTAACTGATGCTCATCATCAATTGCAGCGATCCGGGTTTGCCCCCGGCATGGCAGGGTACGTCAACATAACGCAGCACCGCGGCGGCAAGGTGACGTTCATCGTCGATGATGCCGCCGACTCCGTGAAGCCAGTCTCCTTCGTCAAGGAGATCGAGAGCCACCGCTACGATTACTCGGTGCTCCAGGTCAGCAGTGTGCTGTCCTCCCCGGAGGCCGAGGCGCCCGTCGCCCCGCCGGCTCCGGTGAACCTCACCGACCTCCTCTCCAAGAAGTACTGCAAGAGCTTCGCGGGCCTCCTCGCCGCCGATGCCAAGGCCTTCGACACCATCAACGGAACCAAGGACACCGCGCTGACGCTGTTCTGCCCCGTCGACGCAGCCGTGGCGGCCTTCATGCCCAAGTTCAAGAACCTGACGGCCAAGGCCCAGACGGCCATCCTGCTGTACCACGCCGCGCCGGACTACTACTCCATGCAGTTCCTCAAGTCCAACAAAGGCAAGCTGAACACGCTCGCCACCACCAGCGACGCCAAGAAGGACTACACCTACGAAGCGCAGAGCGAGGCAGACACTGTCACGCTCGACACCAAGGTCACCACAGCCACCATCCAGGCCACCGTCAGGGACGACGACCCTCTCGCTGTCTACGCGGTCTCCAAGTTCCTGCAGCCGAAGGAGTTGTTCAAGGCCAAGAAAGAGGACCTCGCACCGGCGCCCGCACCGGAGGGTCCCAAGAAAAAGACCAAGAAGAAGCCCGGCAGCGCTTCAGCAGCTGCCTCGCCCTCGGACGATGAAGCCGCGGACGGCCCGGGTGCGGACGGCTCATCGGACGACGCCGCAGACAAGGCCGGTGCCGCACCATCCCTGCTCGCCCGGTGGGCCGTCGGAGCTGCGACGGCGGCAGCCGCGCTGGCGTTGGCGGCCTAAGGTGTGCCACACACTGGTGTGTTGTGTTTTTCTTTTTTAACTTATTTGGAACCCTCTTCTTTTCTTTGTCCAATTCGTGTCCCTTGTTGGTGCAGAAAATAAGAAGGGCCATTTTACTTTATTTTTTATATTTATGTTGCTGCATTGTCATGGAAAAAGAAAAAAAGAAAGAAAGAAAAGGTTAGAGGTGTGTCTTGTAGCTTTTTGGATTGTGTTTATTTATTGGGTTGTGGTGATGATTCTGAAATGATAGTGGTCAATGACATTGGAGAGGTAATGATACTATAATGGATCATGTTCAATTGTTCAGAGGTTTCTTTCACGAGCATTGGTAGGAAACAATTCTAGGAATGACATGTCACTTGAAAATATCAAGTTACCAAAAATGTTACCTGTTCTGAAGTATGTTCTTCTTCAGGTTCTTTAACAAGGCTGTTATTGCATCGGTCCCATCAGACAATGAATTTATGATACCAGAGAGCTCATGGCGACTCTGTACAGTAGTGACACAGGTTGAAGAGCTCAAGATGCTGCTTCGAATAGCCCCATCTGGGCGTCATTCCTGATATTTTTATCAGTCAGCGCGCAGATGTCATCCACTTTGATTGAACAGGGCATGTTCTTGGACAACCGTGTTGGTTCATTCTCCATTCCACGTGCGTCAATGGGCCTGTTTGGATCATTTAGCTAAGAGGCTAAATTCGTGAACTCGCTACAGGAGGTCTTTTACAGCGCACAATACTAGTGTCCAGTAGTATATAGTATTGATTAAGGATAATTTAGTAATTTACCCTATATCTATTTATTTTAATAATTTTAATTGGTAACATTTCTCACTCTCTAATCTGTAATATAATCCTATCAATTCAAAATAATGAAAACATAAATTAAAGAATACTAATTAATAACATATTATATAAATTTTATTTCGTTTTTTTAATATATTACACTAATGCTATTAAATTACTTTCCTAGATTACCCCTAGTCCACTATACTACCCTTAAATACTACTATATCACCAGGACCATTTTGTATAGTATACAATTAATCTCGACCGTCGGATCTTTATATACTAGTCCTTTTTAACTGCTAGTATATGATGGTATTGTGCGCTGTAAAAGAGAGGCCACTTTAGCCCTCCCTGTTTGGATCTTTGGTGTTTTCAGTGGCCTCGAATGGGTCATCCTTTAAACTGTGCTAGTGCCACTAGCACGCCATTTCACTGGCCAAGGAGAAAGGCTGCTCCCAGGCAAAGCGCCTTGGAATCGGCCAAGCTCTCTCCATACTCACCATGGTGTGTGCGGCATTGCTCGAGACGAGGAGGCTAGCAATCGCAGAAACCAAAGGCTTAACAGATAGGAACGTTCCTGTGCCAATGAGCATCCTGTGGCAGGCGCCACTTTATTTGGTGCATGGTGCTGCCGACGTCTTCGGTGGCATTGGCATGGCCGAGTTCTTCAATGACCAGTCCCCAGAGACCATGAAGAGCCTGTGTGCAGCCCTCGGGCAGCTGGCACTTGCTTCTGGCTCTTACATCAATTCACTCATGCTAAGCATTGTCGCAGCACAACACGTGATGGGACAGCCGGGTGGATTCCATACAACCTGAATGAATGAAGGTCATTTGGACTATTTCTTCGGGATGCTTGCCTTTCTGAATATGGCCCATTTTTGTGCGTTAGTGCGTTAGTCAGTCAGGCACAGAGCGAAGACAAGTCTTTGACCCAAGTCCGGGTGGTGTTCTAGTGCCTGTCAGACAGCTGCAAGCTATAATGTTAATCTCCTCAACTTTCATCATATAATTCAAACAGTAACATGATGATATGAAGACTGATAGTAAATTGACTGTTGTATGAACAATGAAGAGATTAACCAATAACCATTGCATACGTGTAAAAGGTATAATATTCTTTTCATTTTCGGTATCAAAACTATAACAGAGCTGGTCCTCGGACATGGTTAGTTGCATCTTAAATTTCAGGTTTCACATCACTATGAGATTCAATATTGACCGGCACACAACATTTAATTATTGTCGCAGTAGCCGCTGCCGACATTGCCGGGTAAAATCAAGCGTCGCTGCAAGAGCGCAAGGGATGGACCAATGCTGTTGTATCTTCTATGCCCAATTTTTGTTACATACAGGTTTGTCATTGGCTCAACCCAAATATGTGCATACCGCACACGAACGGACCCATAGCGACACAACCCTGTGTGCGCTGGGTCTGGTGTGCCTGCGAGCTGGCACATGTTCTATGCCCAATTGATCAAGCACGAAGGGAAAGATGATGAACTTGTAGAAATTAGAGGAGCGGAAGTAGGAGAAGCACTCCAGCCCTATATATATTGGATCTCGGTGTGTTCGTGTTGATTGAAGTGAGAAACAGCCCCTCACATGGCTTACATAAATATGCACTGATTAATTAACCAGACGTGATATAGAAGAACATGCAACCATCAGATATACAACAAAGCTACACCATTACTCTTTAGTGAACTGGTCTGGCACCAATGGCTTAGAATAGAATCACTCTTGGCTGCAACACGTGGATAGAATTAGTCATAGACATCACCCATGCAACACTTGTTTAACAGAATCGGTTGAAAGCGCACCACAACGATAAGGAGTACCATTGGAGTCCCCGGGGAAGCCAACACCCAATTCGCAGAAGGGCAATCCGTCAAGCAATTATATTCCATGCTTTGTTTCTGGTTGCTTTGTCTAGCGATTAGCATCTCCCTAGTCTGTTGCTTTGTGATGCCCAATTGGCAAGCCTCTACAATCATAGAGCTAGTAATTGCGTTTCCCTTAATTTTCTTAACATGTGTTCTGCGTATTTCCGCAAATGCTCCAAAGCAGCAACAGGAAGTTCATGTCGCTTCTTCTTGCTATGGCATCAAGGAGGGGAGCCTGATGGACTGGCGCATGGGCCTGCACTTCGTGCTCCCTCCGGCGTCCATCTTCGTGGTGTCAGGTATCGTGGGCAGGGTTTTCTAAACCGGTCCCGTAGCGGTTTTTTTGCTTAAAACAACCGGGCCGGTAAACCGATCCTACCGACTGGTTAGCCGAATGGACCGGTTTGCTAGGTTCAGTTAGGAGCGGTAAACCGGGACTTTTTGCTACCGGTCTGGTCCGGTTTTAGCGGGAACCACGGGAACCGGACTGGTTTGAACCGGTATAAAAAACCCTGATCGTGGGATGCCTGGGCATGGGCATTGGCATGACATTTGCAGTTCACGGTAATGGCTGTTGGCGACGGGTTCATGCTGGTGGGACCCCAGGACTTAAGTCCCCCACAACATGCACAGCTTGGGCATCCGCTGTCCGTCCGCGTCGGCAAAGGTCGGCCCTGTAGGTCCGCCGCCGCCAACGATATCTTAGAAAAAAAAACCTAGACCTCGTGGGATAAGAGCGCTCAGGTTTTTCATTACGAAGGGAGACCTTTTATTAGTCTATAAGAATCCTCGAACTCCGGCTACGCCGGCGAGGGATTTTTTAAAATCAATCCATAAATGCGCTTCTGTGAGGAATTGAGCCTGGGTTGGTGCGATCATACCACCCATCACTAACCACGACGCTAGAGGAACTTAGACGCCAGCAACATCTCCCATGGCAGGGGCGGATCCACCCATTAGGCAAGGTGAGAGTCAAGCCTAATTTTTCATGGTTTTTTTTCTCATTCGGGCGCCATTGTTCCTGCCGCTTGTGAGTTTTTTTTTTTTAATGACTAGTGAGTTCCTCGCGGTGCTGGAGGAATAAGATGATAGGATTTTTTGAGGGAAAATAAGATGATAGGAAAACAGGAAAGAGGAAGATCAAAGTTGTATGGGCTGATTGTGGGCTTTTCTACGTCGGCCCATTGTGGAATAACATAGGAAAAAGTTCATTTTACAACCTTCAACTTTTGAGCTCGTCTGAGTTTCAACCTTAATATACAAAACCAGAAATCTTTCAACCCTGAACTATCAAAACCGTTTGTTTTTCAACCTTCTCCGGTTTTGAAGGTGGTTTGCGAAACAAAAGTTCATTTTACACCCTTAAACTATAGCTTTCGTTTAATTTTCAACCTTAAACTATAGCGCTCGTTCAATTTTCAACCTCTACCACAACGGACTCCCTCGTCCCGCCAGCGATGGCGATACTTGCGAGCACTGACTTCTCGTCACCGTTCTCCATATCCTTCTCACCCTTGCATATCGAGGTGCGGCGTAGCCGATGGAGGTTGAAAAATGGACTTAGCACAAGCGCGATTAGGAATCCATACATAGAGAGCAATCATTCCAAGGTTGAAAATTGAACGAACATTATAGTTCAAGGTTGAAAATTGAACGAAATCTATAGTTCAAGGGTGTAAAACGGACTTTTGTTTCGCAAACCACCTTCAAAACCGGAGAAGGTTGAAAAACAAACGGTTTTGATAGTTCAGGATTGAAAGATTTCTGGTTTATACATTAAGGTTGAAATTCGGACGAGCTAAATAGTTGAGAGGTGTAAAAAGGACTTCTTCCAATAACATAACAGCACAGTGGTCCACAACCCAACAACCAGACCACGCAGCGTCGTACGCCTGGGAGAAAACTGAAGTCTGCAGCGCATCAGCGCCCAAGTCGTTCCTATCCTTTTTATGTCCTAAAATTCAGTCACTCTATTTGCAGCATTTGGATAGACTATCAACGAGGGATGATGGGGCACCAGTAAGGTCGTGACTTACCACTGGTAAAAGTTACCAGATGCAGGTTATTTGCATTTTGTTAGTAATCCACGAAGCCAATGAGGCAGCTCACCTGCGCGCGAGTCCCGGCGTTGACTTGGTCGGGCTCTTTTCCCAGTAAGTCAGATTGAATTTCTGCCTATGATTAATAAAGCTCTCATGATCATGCTAAAACAAAACCAATGTTAAAGAACTTTGAGAACATTACATTATCAGGTATTTATTTATTGTAGTATTCGACGTTGAACAGGTATTGTGCACTCCAAACCTTTGCCAAGAAAAATGATGCATTTGTTGATATGATCATCTGGAATACCTTGTTCAAATATTAAAAAGTAGAATTGATCTTGGGGCTCTACCACGTATGAAAATTGTGCCACTATTAGTGATGAAAAAAGGTATAAGGAAAAGCTAAACACATGGATCTCGAGGTAGGCTAACCTTTGGTTTCGTTCATTATTCTTACATGGTGCTCTCTACCGATGCATGCATTTGCCTGTTATCCTTTGTTCCTTTTGTTGTTAAGAAAGTAGTCGTTTGATTCCGATCCTATAGCATAAAGCATGGCTGTCCATGCTGCTAATAAATAGGCAAAATGTATTGTTCTCTAGCTCAACCGGTTGGAGTAATTAAACCAATAATTTCTCAACCACGTGCCTCCGGACATGAATAACCAAAAGTATTCTTTTTTAAAAAACGAAGAAATCAGAATGGATGGGGTTTGTTTGTCCTTTTCCTTTTGAAACAGTCTTGATCTCAGTAAGGTAGCATAAAGGAACTGTGATATGAAACAATGACACCAGAGACCTAATTTATGTAAGGCTGATAGCTATCAGAACAACCATAAAACGACACGAACGAATCACCACATCTAGCAGGTGCACGTGGTTCATGAAGTTTTGGACAAGAATCTCACATATTGAAGGCCAGTTCATGTGACAGTTGCCCATCATTCAGTTGTGCTACTTGTACAAATTGCGGTAGAATAGCAGACGGCCCCTTCTCAAGAAAAGAGAATAATAGAATAGGTATTGTCCTTTTGTAGAGGCGATGTCACTCCACTTCGGCACTCCTCCAGCAACAGTCCAAGGGTGAATCGCTACTCATGCTTAGTACCTTATAATAGTCGCTGTGTAGCTCGGCTCATCCGCCTCTTCCATGTGACCATGGAATTTTTGTTAGTTAATTAATGCTAAGGATACCATTTCGTATTGCTGAGCTCAAACATTATACTTAACCTCCACGTAACTACTGGGATGGCAGCAAAAATCAACCACCGTATTAAGTCTTGTGCCATCTGGCGCGGATCAGTCATCATCACTTCACTGCTCCACTAGCAAGAATGCGTTGCTTGGAAGAAAACAGAGTTTGCTTTCTTAACGATAGAGTCTGAAATTGTCGACGGGGTTGATTTTGATGGTTAGGGTTTATTATGCAAATATGTAGCACTAAATTTATTTAGAAAGGGTTTATATTAAAAAAAACGGCAACAATAGAATCTCTTCCACACGTTGCCGGCCGACGTTTATTTGGTGTAATATAAAAAAATAATCATACATAATAACTAGTTTATATGTCATGCCGGTGGAGTTATTTTAGGGTAATCATGCACTGTACCAGGGATGCCTACTACTGTAACTTTTTTTTTTATTAATCTGTGATATCTTTAGAGCATTTTTGAAAAATTATTAGTACAAACTAACAATACATCCCAACTTGCTCAAACCATGGATTTGAGTATCTCTCAATATGATAGTTACTAATATGATACGATTTATTGGAAAACTGTAAAATTATCTCTTCTCACCAACTTATGACAAGGGAAATTCGAAATATATTTTATTGGAAAAAGTATTAGAACACTACAGAAGATTTCCTCATGGTGCTAAATATATGTGACAAAAGAACCGTGCTACGTGCATCTTTATGATGTAGAGTTAGGAGTTAACTTTCCATTGTTGTTTAGCGACCACACCTTAGCATGTTTTTTTTAATCACACAGTACAGATGCAGGCGCTCATATATACGCACGCACACTTGCCCCTACAAACATACGCACGCAACCCTACCCCTATGAGCACCTCCGAAAGACTGGGCCGGCAAATCCTCCAAATTGACGAAGTCACCACAGGCGCCTCGCTATCGACGGGCACGTCGCCTACCACTGAAAGAATAGCGCCGGTTAAATCCTGGAATAAATCCAGGAAAATGTGAGCACCAGTGCCGAGTCGATGACTCGAACCCTGGTGGGCTGGTTCCACCACAAGAAACCTTGCCAGCTGAGCTGCAGCTCAGTTCGCCACACCTTAGCATGTTTTTATTAAGAAAAAACAGTTTATAGATAAATCTTGATGCCGCGAAATAGAGCTTGGCCAACTCAAGAGAACAAAGTACTAAAAATAGCGAAACACTGAAAAAAATTACAACTAAACACACCACACCAGACCACGTGGACAAAGAAGGACAGGAGGAACCCAAGCCCTACAAACATAACTAGGTTACCCTAGTAACTAAACCTGCAAAATTGATACAACATCGCCAAGGAAGCGTTGAGAGGGTGAGCTCAAATCACAGAATGGTGCAGTGGCAAAGCATCCACCGGACATCGCAACTATGGAGACAAAGCATCCGCCAGAATAGAACAACATCGGCAAAACATCCACCCAAACAATCCGTGGCACAACATCCACCCAACCATGAACGGTGGCAAAGCATCCCCTAGAGCAAACATAAGTATCACAACAGTGACGACAAAGCATCCGCCATCGATCCAAGCATCCAAGGTGACGATGAGCAATTCAAAGCGAGAACAAGCATAGAAGGGATGATCCACATGGAGAGCTGACGACGGCCACCACCATAACACTGCAATCTGGCATGGGCTTCCAAGGCAATGCCTCCGGGGAGGGGTACGATGCCACTGTCACCGTCATCGCCCGACCAACGGTTAGGGAAACGCCTCAGAAGCTTGCAAGGACAAGAGAGCGAGGAGCAAAAGAATGACGCCTCCAAGGAGGTGACCGATGCCTCAAGAGCATCATCGTCATCTGCTCGCAAGCAAGCCAAGGCTTTCACCTTGCCTCAGCCCTCCCAAACAATGAACAACGTGACACGCCATCGACCATGGCAAAGGTACCATCACTCTACATATTCGGACGGTGGAGGTCCGTAGCTGGAGAAGGCGATGCAGGACGAGCTATCGTAGCATGTAAGAACTTGGTGGATGGCACCCCCAACATGCTCCTTGTGAGGTTGGGGAATGAGAGTCCCCAAGCGTGAGCCTCCAGCAGCAGCCGGACAGCAGCAAGAGGGCTCGGACAACAGCATATGCTTCCGCAGCGGAGAACCGCCAATGCTTCCGGTCCCGAGCTCTCCCTTATGACATGTCAACAGAAGGAAGGAGCAGTGGCCTGCCATCTTGTAGATCTGGCGGTGGAGTGTAACACCCCGTCTCTTAAGGCCGCACCGCCCAGCCCTTCCGTGGAGGCGGGCATGCGTACACATAGCACCCTGCTTACACTTTCGTCCTCGCTTCGTGTAAAAGGGTCAACCCTAAGGTGCTATGGCTGGAGGACAAAGGCTTATAAGTTGGCTCCACCCTCTCTAAACTAGTAAGGTGGTACTAAACATGCGCACACTGCGCTCATGGGCCACTATGGGCCATACCAACTTGGGCCGGGTGTCACAATACAGCCCCCCTCAAAGAACCCAACGTCCTCGTCGGTCCAACTCACCCGTCCAGTGCCGACCCATATGCCATGTGTCCTACTCAGCCCACACGCACCATATGTCTGCACACTGACCCGAGCAAATCTCCAGGAACATTCCCTCTTAGCGCACGACCGTACGTCCAGTGCTGACCCATATGCCATGCCGTGTGTCCTAACCGGCACACACACGCCATGCGCTCTATGTCTGCACACAGACCCGTACGCGCAACCGCGAGGGTCGGCTCTGATACCATTTGTAGCACCTCGTCTCCCAAAGGCCGCACTGCCCAGCCCTTCCGTGGGGCCGTGCACGCGTACACATAGCACCATGCTTACACTTTCGTTCTCGCTTCGTGTAAAAGGGTTAACCCGGAGGTGCTATGGCTTGGGGAAAAAGTCTTATAAGTTAGCTCTACCCTCTCTAAACTAGTAAAGTGGTACAAAATATGCGCATACCGTGCTCATGAGCCACTATGAGCAATATAAACTTGGGCCGGGTGTCACATGGAGAGGGTGGATCCGGCCATGAAAAAGCGTGAATCCAACCTCTACCGGCCAACGTTGGCTCAAATCCGCGAACAGAGTGACCAAGGTACGCTAGGCCAGGGTTGAGACAGAGAGAAGAGGGGAGGGGGCGAAGGGTGGGGCCGCCGCCTGGCCACGACAACGGCGGCCGATGAGGCCCGGAGGGGGGGGGAGGCAAGCGTGAAGGCGTAAGGTAAAACTCTGTTAACTCTCCATTTCTTAATGAAAGAAAAATATTTTTATGCGGACGGAATTAGGTTTGCCTTTCGCTTTCGTCGCTACTCTGCCGTTTGGAAACTCATAAAGTATTCAAACGGTTGCCTGTTGAACTGGAAAACCAATTATGACAGGCAAACGAGAAATGCCTAACGCTACTGGACGTCCGAACCGGACATGCAACCAAAAGTGAGTGGATCATATTAGTTAAAGTCCAGTGAAAATATAAATAAGTTACTATTGTTATAATCGTCGTCCTTTTTTATTGTTAATAAGTTATTTTGAATTCGCTTAAAGAATGACAGCAACGTTTGGGTTGTTTATTTGGGGGAGCAGAGTTTCAAAACAAAATTTCAATATACTGTCATAAGAAAATTCGTGTGGGCAACAACTTTGTTTTTTCAAATTAGTGTTCTGGCTGGCGTCCTGCACGCCATAATTTTCACTAAAAAGAAACAAAACTTGAACAAGCAAGTCCATTGTTATGACCAGCTTGCGTAGTGGGATTAGAACCAGACACCTATGCAGCCATGCAGGAATTGCTTATAAAATCGAACTTATAATGACGTTGTACAATAAGAAACATATCCTTTCTCCTCCAACGAAAGTCAAAAAGTGCACGTAACATAAAACTGGAAGTCCACGTATTAATAGGCACACACATGCCACAAATCACATCTGAAATTGCTTGGCAAGTTGGTATCGCTTGTAAGAAAACGGAGTTTTCCTTGTGAGCGTTGGAACATCATGCCGTCCACGACTTACATTGCTCGATAGCATTAATTTCAATGTATATCTAAATATGAAAATGCATCCATTGTTGACTAAAGAAAGGGAATTGTCCAGCTACAACAAGAGATCGTTGACTTTATTTCGAAGAAAATGCATTACTACTGATGATGATAACGTAATTTTGCTTTCCCAGAGGGGAATATGGTGTACTAGTTTATTTTGCAATAAAGTATTTAAAAATCCACTTGTGGTTATGCCGTTGTCCTGCAGGGAACAGAGGGGACCATTTATAGGAAGTGCTTGAGTAGTAGTGGCACAAGTAGCTTAAGCTCCAACCGATTGAACAACATAGTGAAGCTCCTAAGGGTGCCATCATGGAAACAGCAGATGTGGAGAGGCCACTGATTCATCACCTGTCTCCACAGGTAATACTCATTTGGTCCTTTTGTCTCTCAGATAACCTTTCCATTTCTGCTACGAGTTCACAACCTAAAATGTTTCTTTTTCACAAAGCACAGCTGCACTTAAGTTTCTGTTTATGAAAGGAAAAAAAAAAGACTCATAGTTTTGTTCTTCTGTGAAAAAATTGGAGTTATTCTTCACCAATACATTCTATGGATAATTCAGGATGACGTTTCACAATATACTAGTGATGGAACCTTTGATATTAACAATAAGCCTGCTCTGAAGCAGAGCACGGGGAATTGGAGAGCATGCTTCATGATTTTAGGTAGTTCTTCACTTCCGCAAACAAGTTCTTCCAACAGCAGAAGAGAAATTACTTCCTAGCCTCCAGCACAATTAACCTCTAGAGCTTTGAAAATTGCTAGGTGCTGAATTCACCGAATGCATGGCCTTTTTTGCAATCGGAAAGAACCTAGTCACCTTTCTCACGGCTGAACTTCGTGAAACCAATGTTGATGCCGCGAAGAATGTGTCTACCTGGATTGGCAGTTGCTTCCTCACGCCAGTTATTGGGGCGTTCTTGGCCGACACATATTGGGGAAGATACAAGACAGTAGTGATCTTCCTCTTAATCTACATCATTGTAAGTTGCAACAGGAAAAATATTCATTCTAAGTTTTGACCATGTTGGATCTCCAACTCTAAATGCATTGCTCTGTTTTTCTATCACTGTCAGGGAATGCTCATTTTGACGGTTTCAGCTTCGCTCCCCTTGATCATGTATGTGCCACATAACAGCGAAGTCCGCCGTGTCGCAGCGTACCTGGGGTTATACCTTGTTGCCCTTGGCACTGGTGGCATCAAGCCCTGCACCTCAGCACTCGGCGCCGACCAATTCGACGGCGCCGACCAGGTGGAGCGGGCGACGAAAGGTTCCTTCTTCAACTGGTACTACTTCTCCGTCAACATCGGCTCTCTGCTGTCAGGGACAGTGCTCGTCTGGATTCAGGAAGACATTGGGTGGGGCGTCGGGTTCGCAATCCCGATGTTGCTCATGGTGTCTGGCCTCGCCGTGTTCATCGCCGGCAGGAAGGTGTATAGGTATAAGAAACAGGGAGGGAGTTCTCTGACAAGTGTTGCCCAGGTGGTTGTCGCAGCCGTAAGGAATTACGATCTGGTGTTGCCTGAGCATAGTTCAGGCATTGAGCATGGGAAACAATTCAGGTACATGCCTTATTATTCTTTACAGTTTTCACATCTGGCAATGCAAAATTGTCCATGGATTCACATCTGCCAATGCTTCTTGTCCAGGTTCTTGGACAAGGCTGCTATTGTAGCGCCCTGTACCGGCGAGAAGGGTAAAGCTGCAACGACAAGCCCATGGAGGCTCTGTACGGCGTCCCAGGTGGAGGAACTGAGGGTGTGTTTAGATTGGGGAAAGATTCCCCGAAAATACACTGTTCACCAAAAAAACACTGTAGATGAATAGTGTTCTGTGAGTAGAAGAGGTGGGATGAATAGTGAAAAGTTGGATGAATAGTGAAAAGTTGGGGAATCTTTTGGGAACTAAACGGGGCCTGAAGATGCTGCTCCGGATGTTGCCCGTCTGGGCGTCCATGGTGCTCTTCTTCACTGCCACCGCGCAGATGTCGTCGACGCTGATTGAACAGGGCGCGGTCATGGACCACCGCGTCGGCCCGTTCACCGTTCCCCCGGCGTCCCTGGCGACCTTCGACGTCATCAGCGTCATGGTCTGCATCCCCATCTACGACGCCGTGCTGGTGCCGCTGGCCCGGCGCGCCACCGGCAAGGACCGTGGGCTGTCGCAGCTGCAGCGGATCGGCGTCGGCCTCGCGCTGTCCGTGGTGGGCATGGCGTACGCGGCGGTGGTGGAGGGACGGAGACTGGCCCTCGTGCGGGCCCACATGCCGGCGATGAGCATCATGTGGCAGGCGCCGGCGTTCGCCGTGCTGGGAGCAGGGGAGGTGTTCGCCGCCATCGGCACGCTTGAGTACTTCTACGATCAGTCGCCGGAGGGTATGAAGAGCCTCGGCAGCGCGTTGGCGTATCTCACCATCGCGGCTGGGAACTACCTCAACTCAGCCGTGCTCGCCGCCGTCGCGGCGGTGACCACGGCGAGCGGCGGCGCGGAGCCCGGGTGGATCCCGGACGACCTCAACAAGGGCCACCTCGACTATTTCTTCTGGATGATGGCTGCCCTTTGCCTGATGAATTTGGCTCAGTTTGCGCATCGCTCAATTAGGTACAGAGGACAGGAGAAACAAGTTTGTTGATACAAGACTGCAGCAGTTGTTTGGCGTGAGCTGATGGCGATTCAGCGGTTGGGTCTTTTACCAGAAAAGCTATGTGCCGTTTGGTAGATTAATTTATTTTTTAAATAGTGTGGCCGTACTGTAAACTCTAATTACAGCCGGTCGTAAATTAGCTGCGTCCGAAGTTTAATGCAAGTATAGTTTACCTCTTATTTTTTTGTTCTCCATGGGCATAGTCTGATCATGCTTTACTTCCACAAGCTTTTGATTGGGAAGGTACATGCATAGCAATTAGCATAAAGGTCGGACTATAAAGTTTTTTAGACCCGATGGAGATAGTTTGTCATGTATTTGTACTCAAGGATGTTGTTGTTACCGTTTTTCTTTTTTTCCCCATTTTGCTTACAATGTGTGTAATATATTATTTTCACAGAACTGTAAAGATTGTTTGTATATCATTACTTGCTAAATAGAGCAAAGTGCACATCCGGTCCTTATACATGTTGGCTGTGTCAACCCAGTCTATGGACATTTAAAACGACTAATTAGGTCGTTCCCGTGTCATTGAAGTCCATAAGCACATATGGCAGGATATCTTACGGTAATCTTATTACAGTTAGGCCCTTCATGTTACTATCCCACGATCGTACTCTTTTTTTTCCATAAGGCTGTTCATCCACAGGGGCTGTGGAGTCGACGAGGCTAGAGAACTGGCCACGGAGGCGATGACGACGAGGGTCACCGCGCTTGTGAACAGGTGTGGCGGGCTGCAGCTACAAGGATGGTGGCAATGCTGCCGCCAACAGGGGCATCTCCACCTGCTTATGGTAAGGTTTAATCTGAACTTTCACTTCTCTATTCATTGGATTTGGTAGGATAAGAGGATTTCAACTAGGACGCGTATCTGGTGCAAACCAAGATACCTATGCAACCTTTGCAAACTCCAACTAAGACCATTAGATGAGCATCTAATGGTTAGAAAAAGAGGTGGGGTAATTTTGCACTTCAAACACCCACCATTAGACCCTCTAATTTTGTTTTGCTAATAACCCCCTACACATTTGCACTGGATACGAATATGTTGCCTTTCCTTTCCATCATGAGTCCTTCCATCGTGATTTCGCCGGTTCGCGATACGCCGCTGGACTCCGTCTTCCGAGCTTCGACGCCCAAAGTCTCCGGCGCCCGCCGATCTCCAGCGATCTGCCTTTGGCTCCTACGTTAGCCTGCATGATCAAGATCAAATTCAGAAAGACACCTAGTGTGATAGAAACTAGATGTGGTTGTGAGGCACATATTGTTGTCAAGCTGGACAGTTACAAGAAGTATCCAATAACTGCACGGTTGAGAAGCACATTCATGGTTTTGTGTCGCCAGATAAGAGGGCAAAGAGTGTTTTGTTCAATTGTCATAAGGCTAGCATTGACACCTCACCGGCATATCAAGGATGCATATTGGGTTTGAGAATATTGGGTTTGAGAATATTGGGTGCACAAAGAGATATTTGCAAAACTATTACCGTACCCTTTGAAGCAAAATCAAGGATGCATATGCACAAATCTTTGTGGCACAACTTGAACGAAAGAAGGAAGTAAATCATGCCTTCTTTTATGAATTTATGGTGGATGAACAAGTACGACTAGTTCGTGCATTTTGGAAAGATGCTCTACGCACGAAAAATTATGGTGTTTATGGTGATGTGGTTTCGGTAGATTCAACATATACCACTAACCAGTATAACATGATATTTGTGCCATTTACTGGAGTCAATCATCACTTGCATAGTGTTTTTTCTTGGGGCAGCATTATTAGCAAATGAACAGATGGAGTCATATATGTATGGTTGTTTAAGAGCTTTCTTAAGGCTATGGGTGGAGTAGCACCTCATCTAATCATAAAAGATGAAGATGCAAGCATAAAGGCTGCAATTTTGCTCAGATTCTACTAGATACAACTCATAGACTTTGCTTGTGGCATATAATGGAAAAGGTACCTGAGAAGGTCAGGCCCACCTTGAACCAGGATGAAATTTTTTGGAATAGACTAAACAAGTATGTTTGGGGATTCGAGAATTCAGAAGATTTTCAGTCGCAATGGAACTCTATCATAACAGATTTTGGACTCATGGAAAATGATTGGTTTTCCACAATATTTGCCATTCGTGAATCATGGATTCTGGTATATTTTATGGACATACCTCTAGCAGGAATCCTTAGTGCAAATTCTTTTTGTAACTGATTTATTCATAAAAAATGACATTTGCCGAGTTTTGGCTAAGATTTGACACAGCTTTGGAGTGCCAGTACCAAGAAGAGTTGAAAGCCGAAAATGCAAGTCTTCATAGCACACCTAAATTGATGACACCATGGCCAATGGAGAAGCAATGTAGTGTGATATATACACATAAAGTTTTCAGTAAATTTCAGGAACAAATCATAGCTGCAAGGGACCATTGCATTATTCAAGGCATTACAGAGTGTGAAGATATAAAATATATCACCATCAACAACCTATCTGGAAAAGAGCGAGTGGCTCAGATGGACAAGTCAAACATGATCGGTAGATGGTCTTGTAAATTATATGAGTCCTATGGCATCCCCTGTCGTCATATCATACAAGTGCTTGGAGCTGAAAAACAAACTGAGATACCTTTGATTTATATTATGAAGTGATGCGAGAAAGATTGTAAAAAGTATGCACTATATGAATTTTCTATGGTTGTTTTTGTTTCTTTGTCAGTTCACCAATACTCAAACTTTCCTTTATTTTTCTATTTTACAGTGAACTATTTTTTGATGAGGAAGGTAACCTACTAGATTAAAATCCTAAAGATCCTATGGAGGCGGCAATGCAGAAAAGATTTCAGATTCACACAACAAGTTTGAAGATCTTATCCAAATGGCCCCTAAACAAGGAGTTGACGTTTTACATTCAAGTTTATCCAACCTAGAAGAACTTCTCCAAAAGATGTCGGTGCTACAAGAGTTAATAATCTGGATGAGTTTGAATCTTTTCTTGGTAGTAAAATTTCAAATGAAATCAATATACATCCACCAACTGATATCAAGGCGAAAGGGAGAGCAAAGAGAAGAAGGATGGAAGCACAAGTAAGGGTAAAAAATAAAGGAAAGTGTAAAAAATGTAAGGAAGTAGTAGATCATGATGCACGCAATTGCCAAATAATGTTGTTGGTGTTGAGTTGTGATCCAATTTCATCACAAGTCAAAGGTCCATTAGGCCCAGTCGCTACTGGGGGTGTTCACCTAGTCATCTATTTTATTCTTGTAAGCCGCCGCGACGGCGTTGTAATCTGACTCCTCCACAATAATGAAGTTCTTGCTGGCTGGTGCCCTTGGTTTTTCCCCCAAGGTTTTTCCACGTTAAAATCGTGTCTTGTGTTCGATCTTGTTTTCGTATTATTTGATAACAAGTGGTATCAAGAGCCAGTTACGAGATTCGATTGTTGAGAAAAACAAATTAGGGTTTATTCCCTGTTCGCCGCCGCCGCTGATCTTATTGCTGTCGCCGCTGCTCCGTACCTCGGCTGCCAGAGTTTTGGAATTAGAGATCGATCCGGTCTCTGCGTTCCAGTTTCCGTTCTCGAGAGGTTGCAGTTGCGGGTTCCGTGGTGCTATTGTCGTCGACTCGGAAGAGGTCTGCAATTGAACTACTGCCTGCTATCGTTCCGTATCCGGTCGATCTCTGTTGCACGCGCATCAGGGATTTGATTTTCTTGCACGTGCATCGAGGCCGCGCTCGATACCGACGGAACAGACGCAGCTCGCTCGATTCTTGCTGTTGAAAATCAATTTACCGAATTTTGCTACGTGCACACGCAAGGCTACCAGGGGTTCTTCAGTTCTTCGCTGAACGTACACGAAGGTGTACACGGCTGCAGGTTTTGCTAGGGTTACATAGTAACGTACCTAGATTTATTACTATAGATTATTTTTTCTGGTTATTATTTTGCAATGACTTCTATGAAGTATGATCTACCACTGCTGGATTATAGCACGAGGTTCGCGTTGTGGCAAGTCAAGATGAGGGCTGTTCTGGCGGGCAATCCAATGATCTGGATGAGGCACTGGATAGTTTCGGCAACAAGAAGAAGGAGGCGTGGTCCGATGAGGAGAAGCGCAAGGACCGTAAGGCTCTGTCCCTAATTCAGCTTCATCTATCTAATGATATCTTGCAAGAGTGTCTGCAGGAAAAGAGTGCTGCAGAAATTTGGCTCAAACTAGAATCGATCTGTATGTCCAAAGATCTAACAAGTAAGATGCATATGAAGATGAAGTTGTTCACGCTCAAGATGCAGGAGGGTGGTTCGGTGTTGAACCACATATCTATTTTCAAGGAGATCGTTGCCGACATAGTGTCGATGGAGGTTAAGTATGAGGATGAAGATTTAGGCCTCTTACTTTTATGTTCTCTGCCAAATTCATTTGCCAATTTTCGTGACACCATACTGTTAAGCCGTGATGAACTAACCCTAGCGGATGTTTATGAGGCACTCCAATCCAGGGAGAAGACAAAAGGCATGGTGCACAATGATGGGTCGCCGTCCTCCAAGGGCGATGCACTCCATGTTAGAGGCAGAACTGAGCAGAGATACTCCAATGATGGCAATAAGCGTGATAAGAGTAGGGGTCACTCCAAGTCCAAACAACTCACCACCAAGAAGTTCTGTATGTATTGCACGAAGAAACTCATTTTATTAAGGATTGCTTTAAGCTTCGGAATAAGGAGAAGATGATGAATAATCCTGATGGTAAGACATCTGTTGTCTCTGTTGGTGAGGGTTCTGATTCTGGAGATTGTCTGGTTGTTGCTGCTTGTGTTTCTGGTCGTGATGAATGGATTCTGGATTCTGCATGTTCATTTCATATCTGCATTAATAGAGATTGGTTTAGTTCTTATAAACCTGTGCAGAAGGGAGATGTTGTGCATATGAGTGATGATAATCCGTGTCAGATTATGGGCATTGGCTCTGTTCAGATCAAGGCTCATGATGGGATGATCCGCACTCTGGAGAATGTGAGGTTTATACCAACCATGACCAGAAATCTTATTTCGATCAGCACACTTGATGAAAGAGGTTTCAAATACTCCGGTTGTGATGGAGTTTTAAAGGTATCAAAGGGTTCTCTTGTTTGGCTTATTGGTGATAAGAATTCTGCAAATTTATATGTCCTTAGAGGTAGAACTTTGCATAGTGGTTCTGTTTCCGCTGCTGCTGCTGACACTAATGCTGAGACTGGCCTTTGGCACATGCGTCTTGGACACATGAGTGAACTTGGCATGGCAGAATTGATGAAGAGAGACCTCCTCCCTGGCTGTACTTTGAGTGGCAGGAAGTTCTGTGAGCATTGCGTTTTTGGGAAGCATAAGAGGGTAAAATTCAATACCTCTATTCACACCACCAAAGGTACTCTTGATTATGTATATGCTGATGTTTAGGGTCCTTCCCATAAGCCTTCTCTTGGTGGTGCTCGTTACATGCTTACCTATAACATCCCATGTTTTTATACAAAAGGGAAATTTGACCAAAGTCAAATTTTGGTCAAAATTCGACAGGAATTTGAAAAAAGAAATTTGAATATTCAAATGTGACCTATGAAAGGTATTGGAATGGAAGATGGGGCGAAAAGAGACTTGGAAGCATCTCAATTAATTGAATATGAGAAAAAGAGAGTTACTATTCACATATGGAAATAGGAAATTCAAATTTTAAATTTTAGCATAGTGGACAGCCATCTTCAGAGCTGATTTGTGAGCAAACTATTCATCATATGATTAAGGTGTAAAAAGGAAATATGTTAAGAAATGTACACTAAACAACTTTTATATTTGTGGCAGGTCGATATCGGGTAAGGATCATGGAGAAACTTTAGGCCAAAAATGGAATCAGAAAATAATTCAGCAAATTCTGAGCTTTAAAGGCTGAGATGAAATTTCTGAAATTGAGCACAAACCACTTAGAATTTGACAGAGATCCAAAAATGAGAAATGAAATTCAAGTCACAAAAAAGAACTTTTGTATTTCGAGCAAGGTTAAATTCTATACAACTTTTGGGAGAAATTTCAGATTGAAGTTCGGGCGGCATCTAGGGTTTCAGGGTTATATGAACACCCTAACCCGACCAACGATCAAGGATCGAATTCAAGCAAATGGCTGAGAATTTGGACTTGGTTCAAAAATAGAAAATGAAATTGAAGTTATTATGAACAAGTTTCTTTTGAAAATTGAGGAGAGTTTGAACACAAAATCTAAAGTAATTTGAAGGATTCAAATTCGGCGTCTGAAAAAATGGGGATAAATCTCGTCCGACTTTGGAGCTCGGATTCTGCGCTGGTTTTTGCTCGAATCGGTCATGAGTTAAAATGAAAGTTGTAGTGCTTGGATAAATCTACAAGTTCTATGTTTGGAGTTTGACAAGTTTAGAAGAACTTTTGAGAGAGAAGTGGGCCACAAAATCATGGTTCGGAGCTCAGTTGGCAGCCATGGCGGCCGACGTCGGTTCGAAGGCGGTAACCTCAGCCACGCGTCGCCACGCATGAGTTCACCGTGGCAGTGCGAACAGCAGGTGGTGGCGGTCATCTGGGGTCGTTTTCCTTCAATAAATACCCATCCTTCGCCTCCTTTCTTCCTCTTTTTCCTCCTCCTCACCGTTCCCGGCCAACTCTCGGCCGCCGGCAAAATCCTCTGCCGCCCGAGCTTCCTCCTTCGATTCCTTCCGCCTAGACCTTCGCCTTGATGTCTTCTACCTCCTACTCCAATCATAGATGATAGCCTTTCACCGTAGAACTCGCAGCGCCACCATCTTCTTCGTTTCTATCGGCCGCCACCCGCCGTCGTCGCAGCCGCACGTGGCCAGACCACCTCAGGCGACCTCCCACCAAAATAGTGCTCGCATGAGGTTCCCCAAGGTCCGGTGATGCTCTCAGACTAGAGGGTTGGCCCCTGCTTGCCGTAGTTTGGCCGGCCAACGAGCCGCTGCATGACGCCGCCGCCTGCTCCGCCGAGAGCCATCATGCGGGCGTCAATCCAGTAGAAGAAGGGGAGAGATATGTTCGTCGGGTCATGGAGGTGCTGGAGGTGCCTTTCCCTTGGCCAGAGGAGTTCGCCGCCGGCGGGCAGGCCAGTCAATGGCCTGCTCTGTTTAAAACAGAGGCAGGGACCGCGGGTGAGAAGGTAACGAAAGTGGAGGGGGTTTTCTGCAAAAATGCCATTTAGGTTTCAAGATGGATTTAAATTTCGGTTTTTCACTAGATAATTCATAGAAAATCATAGCAAAGTCCAAAAATGATGAAATCAATTTTGTTAACCTTGTTTTTAATTCTGTTATCCATTAAAAATGTTAAGTAATTAAGTGTAGGTAATTAATTTAATTCTCTTTATTTAGATTAAGTAAATAAATGCTTAATAATTACTAAAAATGCTAAAATTATGAATAATCCTTTAATAATTAAAAATGATTTATAAAATTGGTTTATTTATTTATTTAAATGCTTTATCCATTTATAAAATGATTTTAAATCATTAAAAATAAACTAAAAATGATTTAGGCCAAGTTTTATTAAAAAGAAAATTATTGGCTTGTCTTTAAATATCTTGGGTAGCTTGAGTTGGCTTGCAACTTTATCGAGAAGGGAAAGTTGCCTAGCTTCTTTGAAAAGTGTCGCATATCATATCTCTAACTCTCATTACGTTTTAGTATCTCAAGCGACTCTTGGAGGAGCAGCGACAATTCAAGGAAGTGATCGTCGTCGCTCCGGAATCTCAACTCGCAGAAGGATCTAACTTGCTTGTGATTCCAGGCAAGCCCCGGAGCATCTTTGAATCACCAATTTATTTCATAATATTCATGAGTCCAAATCTTATGCTTTAATGTTGCATTAGGTTAGGGTTTGATTGAAACCCTTTGATGCACGAAATAATCCTTGGTAGAATTATCCTTGCCTAGTTAAGAAACTTGATTAGCAATGTCTTCATTGGCTATGCTTAGTAAGGATAAGTTAAAAGATGATGATCTAGGCTATCACTGATCTTGTATGAATCACGAAAGGCTTGGTGTTGAAAGATAGTGGGCAGAAGTCGGTAGGAGAGATTGAGGTAAGCTCGATCCTTAGTTCTGCCTACTTGTTTAAGTGACTAAGGACCTATCCGTTGTTTTAACTGGGGATCAAGTGATTCTACTTGGTTTCTTACTGGGTTATGGGACCAGTAAAGCCAATTAGATTAGTTGGTTCAATGATTGGAAATATCGCTTACCCGTGTTTGCTGGGTCGGAGAAAGGCGGGGCCATAGCCTGTAACTCACGGGGTGGTCGCCAGATGTGGGGCCCATGTGGGGGTGCGTCCCCGGGTTCGAGTAAGGATATTTGCGTCCATTGGCCCAGCTGTTTGAAAGGTTGTTGCGTACAGTAGGAACAACTGTGCGTGACTGGGGGCTAGGTTTCTCCTGCAGGATGTACATTGATCCGGATCGACACAACTCTTGGTTATGAGTGCACTTGATCAACTGTTAAGCATCATAGAGGAAACACGTTGAACAAGATACGCTTGATTCATAAATGTTGGTTGAGCTTAGTACCACCTGTATGCAAAATATTTTATAACCTAGATGGAAAGGTAACAACTCAATGGAGTTAAAATAAAGAAAATATAGGATCAAGCTTCGTATTGCTTTTGGCAAAAGAATCGAGTCAGTCAAACCCACATAAAGACCCATCATATTCCTTGAGAGTCTTTTCTTTGGTAAGGCGGGTAAGTCTTGCTGAGTACCTTCGTACTCAGGGATTCTCCCTTGTTGTTTTTCAGAAGCAGCATCAGAAGTCATCGAGAAGGAGGACCCGAATGCCTAGATCATCGTGGTCCCGGTGATTCTAGGATGGAGCCGGAGATTGTAGACATTTGTGTAATAGAACTACCTAGACCGGTTTGTATTTAAACTCTTAGTATGGTTTGACTTGCAGTTAAGTTCATTTCAATACTTGGTTTGTATTAAGTAAGAATCTTGGTATGTTATGTAAAAATGGTAATGCTCGTTGTGTTCTCCTTACCGAAAACAATCCTGACGTATGGTAAAGATAAGAGTTAATGTGGTTTATCGAGGAGTCCTTGGGACACTCGACAGATCACGAGTTTAAACTGTTTGAAGTGCGTTCAATGTTCGTATAAGGATGTTATGGTGCACTTGAGCCAATTTAAATTGGACGGTTCTGCCACATTACCATTACTGATGATTACTCTAGAAGAGTATGGCCTTACTTTATGAAAAATAAAGATGATACCTTTATTGCATTTAAAGAGTAGAAGACCATGATAGAAAGGCAAACTGAGAAGAAGGATTATTGCAGGCAAGAAGGCATTGTTAGGCATCATACCATCCCGTACACACCTCAGCAGAATGGTGTGGCTGAACGCATGAACAGAACCATCATCTCGAAGGACCGTTGTATGTTGTCCAACGCCAAGATGAATAAGCGTTTTTGGGCAGAGGCTGCGAACACTGCTTGTTACTTGATAAACAGGTCACCTTCTATTCCACTCTATAAGAAAACACCCATTGAGGTATGGTCTGGTACACCTGTAGATTAATCACAGTTGAAAGTTTTTGGCTGCACTACTTATGCTCATGTTGACAATGGTAAATTAGAGTCTAGAGCTATTAAATATCTGTTTCTTGGTTATGGTTCGGGAGTTAAAGGCTACAAATTATGGAATCCCGAAACAGGAAAGACTTTCACGAGCAGGAGTATTGTTTTCAATGAACCTGTGATGTTTACTGATAAATTGTCCCCAGATCATGTTCCAGAAAATTCAGTAAGAGAATTGCAGTATGTGAGTGTGCAGGTGGAGCATGTTATTGATGAAGAACGTGTGCAGGTGGAGACCGTGGCTGATGTTGTTGACGATGAAGCTCATAGTGATGATGTTCAGCAATCACCTCCTATTTTGCAGCTAGAGGAGGATGTTCCTATTGCTCATCGTAGGCAAAAGAGCGGTTGTGGGCCTAAACCCCGCCTTGTTGAAGAATGTAATATGACTTATTATGCTTTGATTTGTGCTGAACAGATTGATAGCACTTATGAGCCAGCAACATATAAGGAAGCTATTGATTGTGGTGATCGTGAGAAGTGGATTTCAGCTATGCAGGAGGAGATGCAATCTCTTGAGAAGAATTGTACTTGGGAGGTTGCTCCATTGTCAAAGGGGAAGAAGACTATCCGTTGCAAATGACTTTACAAGAGGAAGGAGGGTTTGTCTCCTAGTGAGCCTTCTAGATTCAAGTCAAGGTTAGTAGCAAAAGGGTACAGTCAAATTCCTGATGTTGATTATAATGAGGTATTCTCTCCCGTTGTGAAGCATAGCTTTATTCGCACTTTCCTCAGTATTGTTGCATCATATGATCTTGAGCTTGAGCAGTTAGATGTGAAGACTGCATTATTGCACGGTGAGCTTGAGGAGGAGATATACATGGACCAACCTGAGGGGTTCATAGTACCAGGCAAGGAGAATTATGTGTGCAAATTGAAAAGGTCCTTGTATGGTTTGAAGCAATCTCCCCGTCAGTGGTATAAAAGGTTTGATTCATTTATGTTGTCACATGACTTTAAAAGGTCCCAATGTGATAGTTATGTTTACATGAAGACTATTAATGCATTACAAATATACCTATTGTTATATGTTGATGACATGCTGATTGCTACCAAGAGCAGCAGAGAGATCACTGCGTTGAAGAAATTGTTGAGCAGTGAGTTTGATATGAAGGACCTTGGTGCTGCTAAGAAAATTTTAGGTATGGAAATTACTAGAGACCGTTCTGCTGGTTTGTTGTTTCTTAGTCAGCATTGTTACATTGAGAAGGTTCTTCAACGTTTCAACATCCATGATGCTAAGCCGGTTAGTACTCCTATTGCACCGCATTTTAAGTTGTCAGCTAAGCAGTGTGCTAGTTCAGCTGAAGATATTGAATACATGTCAAGAGTTTCGTATTCTAGTGTTGTTGGTTCTTTGATGTATGCTATGGTTTGCTCTCGCCCAGATTTATGATATGCTATGAGTTTGGTTAGTAGATACATGGCTAATCTTGGTAAAGAACACTGGAAGGCTGTTCAGTGGATTTTCAGGTACCTCAGAGGCACTCAGATGTTTGTCTGAAGTTTAGGAGGACAGATAAGGGGCTCATTAGATATGTTGATTCAGATTATGCTAGTGATTTATACAAGCGCAGATCACTCACAGGTTATGTCTTTACTGTTAGCAGTTGTGCTGTGAGTTTGAAGGCTACTTTGCAGTCTATTGTTGCTTTGTCTACTACTGAGGCTGAGTACATGGCTATTTTTGAAGCATGCAAAGAGTTGATTTGGTTGAAGGGCTTATTTGCTGAGCTTTGTGGAGTTAATGCTTGTGTTAACCTGTTTTCTACTAGTCAAAGTGCAATATTTCTCAATAAAGATCAGATGTTTCATGAGAGGTCTAAGCACATTGACATCAAGTATAATTTTGTCCGTGATGAGATTGAGAAGGACAAGTTAAAGGTACGCAAGATTAGCACTCATGATAATCCTGCTGATATGTTGACAAAGTCAGTCCCTATTGCTAAGTTTGAGCTATGCTCAAGCTTAGTTGGTTTGATGGATTAGCCCAAGAGGCTATTTGGCGCCAGAAGTATTTTCTTTGTTATTTCAAGATGAAGGTGTAGACTATGGTACAAGATAAAATTTGTCTCAAGGTGGAGTTTTTGAGTTGTGATCCAATTTCATCACAAGTCAAAGGCCCATTAGGCCCAGGTCGCTACTGGGGGTGTTCACCTAGTCATCTATTTTATTCTTGTAAGCCGCCGCGACGGCGTTGTAACCTGACTCCTCCACAATAGTGAAGTTCTTGCTAGCTGGCGTCCGTGGTTTTTCCCGCAAGGGTTTTCCATGTTAAAATCGTGTCTCGTGTTCGATCTTGTTTTCGCATTATTTGATAACAGTTCACCGATATTTCAAATTCCTGTAATCTTTGTGCATCTATGTAGTACGCTGCCCAAAGTTTACTATTCCTTTAGTCTTTTCGTTCCATTGAAAACCGTGATTCCCCTTACAAACTTTTGCTACAGTAAAGTTTTTCTACGGGAAATCTCCTCCAATCTCCACCAACTAAATTACTTCTTTAGCAAAGTACTATTGTAAACAATTTTTACTGGTGTCATCATTCAGCTTATTGCTGCTAATTTTCAGTACACTGCAATGTTTTTGCCAAATAAATTACATCAATTCTGTTCACTGCAAACGCAGTCCATGGCCATGTACTTCTGCAATGTATTTTCAGTCCAGGATCAGTTGAACATAGGACTTCTGCCATTAGCTCCTGTCCCTTTCCTACGTCATATACATCACCTCACCGTATGCATGATGCCTCCCAGCAGAGTCAATTGGTCAGTACAATACAACAGCTACGTACATATGCCTCCCATACTGTCAGCAGGTCCCTAACTACAGCTACGCACGTTTCATCGTTCAGTAGGGGCAGTATTTGTCTAGCTCAATTTCCTGCCTGCTCCATGCTTCTGTCTAGTTCTCTTCCTTGAGCTCAAAACACGGATCTACCCCTTTGCTCTCGGTCAGGGTAGATCGATCTTCGTACTGCCATCCATGGAACTGAAACAATTGGTTACTACTAGCATCCAGCTTCTGGCCAGCTGATCGATATTATACATGTTTGAATGTGTGATGTGTCCAGACTCCAGAATCTCGCCCAAGATGTTTCTGAATTCGATCTTGACCATGCAGGCGGACTTAGGAACTGAAGGGCGCAGATCGCTGGAGCTCGGCGGACGCCGGAGACTTCGGGCGTCGAAGCCCGGCAGACAGAGTCCTATGGCGGATCGTGAACCGACGAAGTCGCGATGGAAGGACTCACGATGGAAAGGAAAGGCAACGTATCCGTATCCAGTGCAAGCGTCTTTCTCTAGGGCGGTGATTAGCAAAAACAAAATTAAAGGGTTTAATGGTGGGTGTTTAAGTGCAAAATTACCCCATCTCTTTTTCTAACCATTAGATGCTCATCTAATGGTCTTAGTTGGAGTTTGTAAAGGTTGCATAGGTATCTTGGTTTGCACCAGATACAGGACCACCTTCAACTATTGCTGCTGCAGTTCTTTGGAGTAAGTTTATGCCAATTCTGATAGAAGGGAATCAAGACGTGCTCCTTGATTTCTCAATTCAATGCACATTACTAAGTGGCCACGTTCAGTTTGTAGATGATCCATAGAATAGAATTGTGCCTGTGGCAAGCTTTTGCCAACTGTCGAGCTCGTGTTGCCGATGTGCTTGAACAGCAGCGAGTCCACGGCCAGCGGCATGTTCTCCGGGTCCGAGCTGCACCGCGGGGGGTTGCTGCCGGTGCCGGACTCCATCGGGTGCACGGTGTAAAAGCATGGCGCGGAGCATGGTGGATTGGCGGAGACGGTGGGGATGTAGGCCGTCTTATTCTTGGCCAGCAGCCATGTCAGCCCCATTAGCTGACAGTCCCTCCCCAGCATGGTGCAGAACTTAGCGGAAAACAGTGAACTGTAATTAGATAGATTATGGACTCAAATGACACATGAACATAGATTAAGGACGTAATTAGTCATTAGCCTGATTATGGACTTAAATGACACGGAAACTACGATTATGAATCTGATTAGTCGTTTTAAGAGTCCATGGACCGGGTTGACACACCTCAACAAGTATAAGAATCAGGTGTGCACTTTGCTCTTACTAATACTCCCTCCATATTGGTAAAAGAAGACGTTTTGAGATTGTCCTAAGTCAAACTTTTAAAACTTTGACTGTAAATATTTTTTTATCTATTTAATTTCAAAATATGAAAATAGTATGAATATATCTGTATTGAAATATAGTTTTCTAAAAGTACTTTTAAAATATATTTTATAATAAAAATTATTGGTCAAAGATGTGTTTTGAAGACCGTATCAATGTCCTAACGTTTTCCTTTAGCAATATTGAGGGAGTATATGGATTATATGTGCTCGTAAACAGCAGAGCACTCATTCTAAACAAAAGGGCACTATAGCTCATACCCGTGCATGCTCGTAACATATTTCGTAAGAGTTGTAGCATGTAGCTAAGTGGATGCATGAAAGATCGCTGCTTTGCATGAAGCAGAACCTGCCAACTAACTCTATGCAGGCGCCGCGTAGAGCGCCTATCATCCAAGTTTCTCCATATACTGCTTTGTTTTGTGAAGACGGCCGGGGCAACCTCACTGACAATTTGACATTATATAATTGCAAGAGGGAATAGAACAAAGAATGATCATTTAAGAAACCTAAAAAAATCAATAGAACCATTATTCGTTTCTCCCTTTTTGCTAACAAATGACAGCAGATGTTGTGTCGGCCGGACCACACTCCCACGCGGTGCCAAACTGCCAAAAAGCGATAGTGAAACGCTACCATACTAACACACACGTCACTTTATTTCTCAAATGTGTGCCGTTGCTTTTGCAAATGGTATCAAGTTGTGACCATCATCAGTTCATCACAGGATTCGATGAGCATCATGACATGCTTGCTCAAGTCCAACAACAAGATGTACAACGCCGTGCCAATCTGGGACACATGTACTATGCCTATTTTGTTGGCAACCATGTGTACAACAGACCGCGCCAAAAGGGAAGTAGATACTGCGTCGCAGTCATACGGCAGTACCACCACAGCAATGGCCCGTCCTCTGTAGGCAAGCTCTAGCTGATGGCATCAGTAGTCCTCTATAGGCAAGCTCTAGCTTCAGGCCCTACGTGGTATAAGAAATTTAGGTGGGCGAAAATTTTTCACATATCATATCGGATTTTTTACACTAACTAGTGTTAGCGTACACATTCATTCCTTATACGTTGTCTCCTCCCAAAAATGATTAGTTGGTTGTGTCGTGTGACTGGGTTGTTTCCTAAATCCTTGTACATCCTCACCTATACTAGCCTGTCAACCCGTGCTGCCGCACGGGCTAATTAGAATTAATATAAAAACTTAAAGTTATAGCTAATAATTATAATTATCTATCGCACTCTATTTTTCATCTGTTAAATATCTTAAACATCATACTCTACATAGTTATTATTATCTAATTATAAAACGTTCACTTAGTCGCAATTTTTTCACACGGCATCACAACTCCATGTGTTTTTTATTGTTTGAGCTATGTGAATAATATAAAAATTTATTCTTATGTCTTCTCTCATACATGAATATGACACAACAATATTAATAAGGGATTTGCTATGGTACTACGAAATGAGTGTGGATCATCCATTTATGTAGATCAAGGTAGTTAATATGATCTATTACCTCTTAGGAGGTAATAAATTAAGTGTTTATTTACGTATTTTAGATTTAGAAAAATATGGAAATAACTTTCTAGATCTAACAAAACAGATGTGGTTACCTTTTACTTTTCTACTGTGAATGTGCCATGCGGTTATTTTAAATTCTACCAATGCTTCGATTTTTTTTGTCTGTTCATGAATGTGACATGGTCGTTTATTGTTACAAAAAAATGAACATCTTTTTATTCATATTATAAACTCTCTTCACATTAGATCTAATAGTATCTCACAAGGACACTTACCATAGTTTCTCCTAATGTGATATAGGTGAATTGTAAAATTAATTTTCCTAACGTGATTACATTGGATGGAAAAAAAAATGAAAATTAAGGTCCAAACAACAAAAATCTCCATGCGTATAAGACGGTAAGAGTTGGAGATAATGATGCCGTGCATGGTGCATGCGGCCGGTTGTTGGGTTGGGGAAGAAGTTTTAGAATTTTATAGTGGCGCATCTTAGGATTTTTTGTTTAATAATATATATTCTAGATTTAGATTTAGGGGTAGTTTAGATATTTACATAGAGGCTACTTCAGATTTAATAGTTGAATGCATAATTATTAAATAAAATATATTAGGATCCACGTAGGATCCTAGGTGGATGTTTTGTTTTTTTAGAGAATTTCTAGGATTTTTCCTATTTTTTAGGCTATCCACCTAGGATCCTATATGGCATCACCTGGAGCCTCCAAAAGGAGCATCCAATTAGTAATATTAAGATTAAGATGGCTCTCCATAATCAGACATCCGACTCCTCGCTGCCCTAGTGCGCCCTCCCGTGCATACTATGGTTGAGCCCCTTCCCGCTCTGTCTCTGCCTCCAAGGCTGCTCACCGCAACACTGGCGCTGTCGCAAGCAGCATGTCGCCAATGCCCTTCGCGTCGCTCGGGATGCCTCCCTCCCTCACCAAAGCCACGGAGGAGGAGGAACACCTGCATCAAGTCATGGGTTACTGTAGCACGCCATTATCAGATTATGGAAGTTAGTCTTAATAAATTCGTCTCGTCAATTACCCTCGTTCAGTGTAATATATAGTTTGGTAATTAGTCACCGTTTAATGTTACTGTTACTATTACTAGTTGGAGGCTCCTTCTAAATACTTCGTGATGCCACGAAAGATCCTAGGTGGACACTCTAAAAAAAATAGAGAAATCCTACAAACTCTCACAAAAAAACAGAAACATCCGGCAAGTAGTTCTTCAACTCTAATCTTAATAGTCGTTGAATCTATTATCTTTTATAATAAATTACCCACCTCTGCCATTATAAATATAATCTAAAGTAACCCCCTAATCTTCATATAAATTACAAATCTCTTTTATAAAAATAATATCAAATAACCCCCTAAATTTGTATTTAAAGTTCCAATGATATCATTTTTAAAAGTTAGAGTAACTTCTAAATCTGAATCTAAATTATATAATTAGAGTACAAATATTAAAGTCACCATATAAAATTCTAAATTACTATTTTTATTTTAATAATTATATTATTTATATTATTGTGTATATCAAATGCTACCCATAGTGTGTGTCACCATATATTCATATGTGAGGGAAGGACTAAGAATACAAATTATTGTGTTTTTTAAATAGCTCAACTAAATAGATATGGTGAACACACATGAAATTACAAAGTAAAAAAAATGTTATTAACTAAACTTATTATAATTATATAAGATAATTATTTGTCTTTAGAGTACTATTAGAATATTTCATAGATGAAAAAGAGCGTGAGATGGATAATTGTAATTATAAACGATTTCTAACTAGCCTCACGGAAGCACGGGTTGATAGGTTAGTGGACTCCTAATTAGTGTCCAAACATCCAATATGATGGGTGAAAAGTTTTCACGGGCGGACTAAACAAGCACTTACTGGTTTTGAATGGAGAGACTGTTACCTTGGAGATGCAATCTGTCCATGAGTCATCCGAGAGACAATGCCAATGTCCAGGGCCCCTCATATAGTACAATCCTGACAGTGGGCCCTGGCTCTTTAGGGGCAAAACTTTGGAGGTAACAAGATGGCCACTACCCGTTGGCCTCAGGCGCAAAACTTTGGTGAGCCTTTGTATGATACTTTGCTTTGAGATTAATTATATTGAAAGGCAAACGTCAGGTCATCCCGACATCTCCGTTTCTTTGTTGAGTTTTTTTTTGTCATTCCGGAGCCATTGCTTCACCTCCAACCCAGTAAGCAAAAGAGCCTCGCATGGAAACATCAGACGAAGAGAGGCCCCTGCTTCATCCCCAACCTCCTCCTCAGGTACTTTCTCTCCCCTGTTAATCGACTATGCTGCCATGATTGGCCTTTACAGTTACCACTATTGCAGGTTCAGCACTGAACTCCAACATTGATTCTTTTGGCTCTGTGATGCAGGTTTTAGGTTCAGAATATACAAGTGATGAATCAGTTGATATCAACTACCGGCCTGCTCTCAAGCACTACACATGGAACTGGAGGGCATGTTTCTTGATTATAGGTACAAAATAGTGCAGCAGCTCATCCTACCAATGTCACTTTTGAAAATGCTACTTCTTTTCTCCTCTTTGCTTAGAACAATTCACTTTTTCCACACATGCCAGGGGTTGAATTCTGTGAAAGCTTGGCGTTCTTTGCAATTTCAACAAATTTGGTGACATATCTCACAACCGTGCTCCATGAAAGCAAAGTTGCTGCTGCTAGAAATGTCTCCGCCTGGGTCGGAGCTTCCTTCCTTGCGCCACTTTTTGGGGCTTTCATTGCTGACACTTACTGGGGAAGATACTGGACAATTGTTGTCTTTCTCCCAGCTTATATCACTGTAAGTAAAAAAGAAAAGAAAAGAAAACAGCTAACGCAACTTGCTGCCATTTTGTGTTACCTGCAACTCTGATTGCATCCATTTTGTCAGGCCTTGCTCATTCTGATAGCTTCAGCATCACTCCCAGTGTTCTCCACTTCTGACCAGGGAGGCAATGTTCATCGCGCAGTGGTTTACCTTGGATTGTACCTTGCTGCAATTGCAGGCGGTGGTGTCAAGCCCTGCACCGCAACATTTGGGGCAGACCAATTTGATCCTGATGACCCTGTGGAGCTAACGAGGAAGGGCTCCTTCTTCAACTGGTACTTTTTCTCAGTCAGCACCAGCTCCCTGCTGTCTGGCACAGTAATTGTTTGGCTGCAGGGAAATGTTGGGTGGGCAGTTGGTTATGCCATCCCGACAGTGCTCATGCTGCTCAGTTTCATGGCATTTATTGCTGGCTCAAGGGTGTACAGATTCAGAAAAATGGGAGCAAGCCCCCTTACAAGCATTTTTCAAGTGGTTGTCGCGGCTGTCAGGAACTGGCATTTGCAATTGCCAGATGATAACTCGCTTCTGTATGAACTTTCCGTTTCTACTCCAGAAGCTGATGGAAGTTATATGATCAAGCATACCAATCAATTCAGGTATTAGAATTTTGCAAAGTCAAAATATAGTCTAAAGGAATCTAAAAAACACCCTCAGGTTCTTTGAGGTTGACAGAAAATTTACCTTCTCTGAACAATTTCCTTCAGGTTCTTTGACAAGGCAGCCATTGCCCCATCAGCCAATGAATCCACAGCGCAGATGAGCTCATGGGAGCTCTGCACTGTGACGCAAGTTGAGGAGGTGAAGATGCTACTGTGGATGTTACCTACCTGGGCATCGTTTGTGGTGTTCTATGCAATCACCGCGCAGACGCCATCAACACTGGTTGAGCAGGCCATGTTCATGGACAACCGTGTTGGCTCGTTCGCCATCCCACCTGCATCCATGTCCACTATTGGTTTCATCAGCGTCCTCTTCTGGGTTCCAGTATACGAATCCGTACTAGTTCCACTGGCGCGACGCTTCACAGGCAACAACAAAGGCTTCTCACAGCCGCAGCGCCTTGGAATTGGCCTAGCGCTAGTCACGCTCACCATGGTGTTCGCAGCATTGCTCGAGACGAGGAGGCTTGCTGTTGCGGAAGCCAACGGCCTGACGGATCAAAGTTTGCCTGTGCCAATGAGCATCCTGTGGCAGGTGCCACTTTATTTGTTGACTGGTGCAGCTAACGTTTTTGGCACAATTGGCCCGACTGAGTTCTTTTATGATCATGCTCCAGTGACCATGAAGAGCCTGTGCGCTGCCCTTGGGCAGCTGTCAGTTGCTTCAGGGAATTACTTCAACTCACTCGTGCTCAGCCTTGTCGCGGTGGTCACAACCCGCGGTGGCGCCCCTGGGTGGATTCCAGACAATCTGAATGAAGGCCATCTGAACTATTTCTTCTGGATGATGGCAACTCTTGGCTTACTGAATTTTACTCTGTTTGTTCGTTACTCAATGAGGTACAAAGGGACGACAAGTTGTTGACCCAGGGGATGCTGTGTCAAAGGATCTCTTCAGCGCACGCCGGGTTAATCTCTGAACTAATCGCCATAGAATTAAATGTGTGTATATGATACATGAAATTCCTTTTTATCTGCACAAATATAACCAGGACACTCTGAAGGACAAACTATAACATAGTTGATGCTTATAACATAGTAGATGGAAAGAACACTGGGTCGACATGAGGACATGTTTGCGGCTTGGTGTATCAAAGCAAGTTCGAGAGTTCCCATGAGAAAGAGAAAAGGTTCAACTCCACTGTCATATTGGGCGTGTGGCTGCTTTGGAAGCACCGCAACGCCTGTGTAAACATTGGGTCTCTATCCAAGTGAAGATGAGCTCAACCTTTGGTGCATGGCTGGTACTAGGGGACTGAACTCTCTAGGTCGAGGGGTAACCTAGAGTTGTTCTAGGAGGGTTTGTTGGTTTGGTTTGCGTGTTTTTTTAATGTTGTACACCTTCTATGTATTTCGACCCCTCACAGTTTGGTTGGGAGTGAGGTGGCTTATTTTGTATGCGACCGTTTTTCTTTTCTATTAATATAATGATAAGAAACTCTTCTGCATATTCGAGGAAAAAAATAAAATCTCAGCAGTTTAATTAATTTTTTTTTCACATTTGAGATTGAATACCAATTCAAGAAGCGCATCAGGGCATGCAACGTTTCCATTACTTCTCCATGCTCGACAGTCCCACGTTCAAAATCAACTAGAACAGAGAAACTGCATTGCAAAGCTGATGAAATCAGAGTCTGCCGTGGCCCCAGGAGCTCACCAAGAGTAAGTCACCGGCGAGGCGTACCCTACCGTATCCAGGTAGATAGAGTGGTTGTGAGGGCGCCCTAGCGAGCCGGGAACGCCGACGTAGGGGATGACGACCACCTGCGGTTGAACGGGCCGCAGAAAGCCAATACCGCGAAAATCACTTTCACTTGCGATTGCGAGTTACGACACCGACCGCTGCAACAAAGATGGCGGCGGCAAGAACGCTTGGAGCCTAGCCCAAATGGCCAAATCGCACCGACAGCGATGGCTTGAACGGGGAGCCTTGATCGCACCGGCGGTGGTTTTGGCTTACGCTACACATTTTTTTATTTGTTTTTTATCCATTTATTTACACTCCAATTTTTTTTAAATAACTACGCTCCAAATTTTGCTTCTTACATTTTTTTTATTCAACATTTTCTTCGAAAAACCCTTTCTTTATCTGATTATTCTAAAATCCCATCCATAACAGTATCTCTATAATATACTTAGGTCCATGTTCAGAAAAAAAAATGGAGAACGTGAAAATGGTAACAATCTCTCTTGTCTAATCCGTTTTCATCCCTATTCACCAGCCCCTTGCAAAAATAATAGTTTTCTTTTTCAAATTTAGTTGTCCCTGTTCCTGCGCTCCTCTGAGCCCTCACTCCCCCCCTGTCCCAAATCCTATCAATCCACCAAAATCCAACCTAAATCACACCAAATCACCTTCCGTCCCAAACTATATGTAGCGACCCTATCCGAAATTTGTCCCACATGAGTATATCACGACCGTTTCAGGTGGTAATATACTTAAATGTTACCAAGCTGGATATTGTCGTCGAGTCAATGCTCGATTAACCACACACTGAAGATCATTCGTCCATACGCCCACTCGAAGGTGAGTTTCCAAAAATTACAACATTCCACAATTCATATTACCTAACAAGTCTTAATTGTTAGTACAATCCATGATGAAATAACATAAATAAGTTTAGAGTTCAACGCAGCGGAAATAAATGAACACTAACGACAATACATAGTGACGTCACGATGAAGTCAGTTGTGACGCTACTCCTCACGATCCTCGGAAGAGGTCGGATCCCACTCGATGCTGAAACCAGGGGGAATCTGACTAGCCCAAGCCATAGTGGCAGCTACCTCCTGAGGGGACGGTCCTGAAATATAAGCCACAAAAAGGTTGAGTATACTAATACTTAGCAAGACTGACCCGTCGGGTGATAACTACATCACCAACTTTTAGACATGCAAGGCTCTTTGGCTGGTGGGGTTTGTTTTGCCAAAAGCATCTAAGAGTTGATCCTTAGATTTGCTTATTAACTTCATATTTTATTAACTTAACTATTCTATGTGAATAGCCTAGCTAAGCAATCAAGTTTTGCAATACAATTATATTCAATACATAGATTTCACTTTCTCGGAATTTCTCTTCTTACTCAATGCATTACATCGGTCAAGCAGTCTCATTAACCGCGAGAAGCGGATAGTTAGAACCGAATTTCACAACCTGTCCAGGGAAATCCACAAACACGGGATAGCCTACCAAACAGCATAGACGTCCCAATCCGTTCCCGTCGATCCATAGAAGGTTTCCAGATCCCACTGCCTTTGGGTAGAGATTTACCGCATCACTCACGGCATCACACACATACCCACACATGATCGGCATGGGAGAAATACATCTTCAAGAACAGCAGGCTAAAGGACCTATCCATATTTTCTACAGATTTTACAAGATCTCTATGAATAGGGAAAAAGATAAAGAATCTTTTTATAGCGGAGACCCTGTAAGTTTTGGAAGTCTTACGTTTCGGCCTCTACATCTTTCACTCGCCCCCCTGGAAAAACGAGGAAGATGAAGTTAGGTCCCGGGCTCGTCTGCGTTCGTGCGCCGGAGGAGTGGAGGAAATCGGAGCTCACCGCTAGTCCTTTGGGAAAGGTCGCGGGGGTCGGGGAAGGCAAGGAAGGGGTCGTCGACGGCGGTGGTGGTTCTGCTCCACGCCGGCGAGTTGCGCCGGTGACTGTGGTGGCGGAGGAAGGCGGGGAAAGGCTCAGTGAGCAACAATGGGGCAGGGCGGAGCTGTTGGTGTTGGTAGTTTTGCCGGCAAGTGGTTGGAGCGAGCTAGCCACGTGCGGCCGAGGCAGCAGCGGTGAGATGCGAGCTCTAGTGGGGATTTCTGTGCGTGCGAGAGAGAAAAAGGCCACGAGCTTTAAATGGGAGGAAGAAGGGGTAGAGGAATGGCTCAGCACGTGCAGGAGGAGGACCGGGATGGCCTGGTCAAGGCCTGCCGTGGCGAGGCGTAGGGCGGAGGCATGGGCGGCGAGTCTGAGCAGAGCAGACGACGTGCGCATGGGCTCACCTGTCTCCTTGGAGGGTAGCAGTCTGGCACATACAGGCTGAGCAGGTAGGGTGCCAGGGTAGTTTGACCAAGCGCGAGGCAATCGATGGTCCGACGGTCCAAGACGGCGGCATGGGCGTACCAGCGAGAGCATGGCCGGCGCAGTGCTCGACAGAGGCTGGAACCAGGACACGCGTGAGTGGGCTGACGGGGGACACGTCATGGCATGGCTGAGCGGCGTAGGCGGGGTCAGCCGATGGGCGGCCTACATAGACGCACGCACGCGAGCTCCCGAGAGCGCGCTCTTGCGGCTCAAAACCAAGTTGAAGAGCAAGCTCCAAATTCAACAATTTTGAACTTAACTCATGAAAGTTTGAACACAAAAGTTGTAGAAGGGATTGTGGGACACCTCTTTGCTATTGGGAGGAAGTTGAAAGGGACGATACTCAAGGAGAAATCGAAAGAGGAAGAAAACTGTAATTTGGAGGTTTGTGGAGTTTTTTAGGGACTAAATGGCAAAATTGGAGAAATTGCCAAATAGGACAGAGTTCAGAAATGTGAAGATATGCAACTTTTCTTTTTGGAGATTTTGAAGTTTAGTTGAAAAATCTTTAGATTCAGCCAAGATTCCTTTTCAGCCTTAATTTGGAATTTGAATTTAAATTATTCAATTTAAGGTTTGAGATTTGAAAGGCTTTTAAGGGTTTTCAGGCTTGGATTTAAAAAGGAAGGGTGCATGGTTTCGTCTCTCCTTCAAATTTCATATTGACCAAAAGTCAAGTTCTTATATAAAGTTTAGAGTTTCTATTTTGCCTCTTTAAAAAGGTTTTTTTTAATTCCTTTTTAATTCAAGTTTGCCTTTTCTTGAATTCCTTCTTTTTAATTAATTTTTAGTTACTTGTTTAATCTCAATTAAACACCAGAGGTGTTACACTATAGAGGACAACCTCATCTGGATCTATCATTGGATGGACTTTTTTTCTACCGATGGTGGCCAATCGTTGGTTCTAAGAGCGTGCTCGGCCTTGCCAGTGATGAGGCTATGGTCTGGCGCTGGCAGCAAGTCTCCCCGTGGCGCCTTCCCTCCTCCGTGCCAATTCTCCAGCCCTCTGCCAACAGTTGCCCCAGCCCTGGTGGACACTCCGATGGCTGACAACACTCCGTGCCGGTCGTCCTCCCTTGAAGAGCGCCAGCATCGTTGGCGCGCTTCTCTCCCCTCGTTGTAGCCTGCAAGCTCATGGATCCGGCGATCAATGCCTGGATGCACCTCCTGCTAGGTGGCAGGGGTAGCCTACAAACTGTTCCCGGCCAGCAGTTGCGGCCCCCACTATGTTATAGGCACTACCTCTCTCGGAGGAGGTTAGTGGTTACAGCGTGGCCTGCCTCCACGCGGGCACACCACCAAACCGTCGCTACTGTCCTCGCACGTGGTCGGTCCCTAAGCAAGCAGCGGACTCACTACCAACGGTGATGGAGAGGCCTCCGCACGACAAACTGTGGCCACCCCAAGATCTTCCAGCCCGCATGTTAATCCAGGCCATAAGGTCTTCATCCACGTTGTACCCGTTCACCTAGCCCTTCAGCCCGCGGGAACACCCTGATGGGACGCTCCAAGGCTCACCGTTTGTCCAAGGATGACCACCCTTGAGGCCTGTGATGTGGAGCATGGGAGATATGCCTTCCGATACCCTGACGCGGTTCGATGGGGTCAGCTATATATGACCGAGGACGTCTCCAATGACCGAGGGTGCTTGGATTGGTAATGCCAGAGGTACTCTCAATGGTCCTGCTGGTGCTGGAACCATGCGCGGGCAACACAACCGCACGCCCCGCCAGCCATGTCCACAACTCATCCATGGGCTTCTTGTCTAGGGCCGGGTTGGCAATAGCCGGACTAGCTGGGGTTCCTGTGGTTGTGCCCAACGTCAGCATGTCCATTCTTTCACGTGGACCATCATGACGTCGCAACGAGGCTCCGCCACCATGTCCAATGCTCTGTTTCCTGCGTGAGATGCATGAGAAATGCCTCAACTGCCTATCCTCATAGAATAGAGTTGTGACCTGCAGGCTTCCTCAGCGTTGTTTGTGTTGCAAGGGTTGTTGCCATCACGCTCGCGACTGCAAACTGTTGCGGGCAACAGGTTCGACAAAGACCATCATTCCAACCGACTCGGCCTCTCTACCCCGATGCACCGTCCAAGTTCCTAGCGCCTCCTCACGCACTCAGGGTGACACGCTGAGCCCATTTGCAGTCGTGTAGGATGTTGGGTATGGTAGGGGTGGGGGTTGATGTCAGAGATGCCGGAGACATCGACAACTGATAAGGTTATGTACGAATGACCTCTATTGGCTCCACTAACATTGCTTCCCGTGAGGGTCTTGGCAAGCTGACAAGATTGGCGTAACATCAATGGGCCTCCCTAAGCTCGACTGTTGTTGTTCTTGTTGTACCCGATTTCCGCACTCGTCACAGGTGAAGTCTTAGAGGACCCGATGTTGGTGGAGGTTCTAGCCTCGTTTGCAGCTCCTAGTAGGTGCAACTGACATGGTTCCTCCACTACTCGAGCGTGGTGAATCTCATGTCTCACCACCTGAGTGGTGCATGACGGTTCAGCGGGACCCTTGGCTACTTGCGCTCATAGCCTGGGGTCGCTGGTGACAATGAAGGTGCCCATGGCCCTGCTAAGCGACCTATTCGGCAGACCTGGATTCACTGAAGCTTTGTTCGAACACCATGAATCAGACATTGGGGCCTTAGTCATGAACCACTCGGATCCTTGTGGGGACCTTGATGCAGACATTTACAAGGCACAAGAGCTTCATATGCCTATCTCTATGCCACTCCTTAGTTGTCTTGTTCGTCGTCAATTCATTGCCCCACCAGCACCAACTCAATTGCTCACATTTTCCCAACAACGCCATATTGAAGGTCTTGGTTGCATGGCGTGGCAAGGTTCTCCCAATGCGTCATTTGAACATCTTAGAAGGCACATCGTCAACATCAACTGAAGCTCAACATAAACTAAACACCATCGTTTGAACCTCTCTTGCACCCATGCTCAGGCAATTAACAACTTTGTGCAAGTCAAGAATCAAGCAATGTACGAGGATGACACTTCTGGATACCTGTTTGAGGCCTAATTAGCTGCTTCAAAATGGCTTCTAGTTGTAATGATTTGTGTAATATAAGTCTAGTAGGTGTCAAAAGTTAGGAGTACGAAAAGGAGAACAACCTTTATCTTCTCTCCTCCCTCTAGCCATAATCATGATGTTCTGCTCGTGCCATCATCCAACCCTCTTCTTGACTCCGATGCATAGTACAAAAGAGCCAGCTATAGCCGCTAGGAAGGACAACTGCTATAGCATTCAGCCTGCTATAGCCTACTATAGCCTGCTAAATGGTGGCTATAGCCCGCTACACCCGCTATTTTCTACATTTCTCTGACGATGCTCTCTCCAGACTCCAGTCCACCACTATATTAAGTCACCAACATGATTTCTTTTGTATTAGTCTGATGAGGACATCCTCCACTAGTATCCGCTGGCAAAGACGCAACAAAAAGGGCTTAGCTGACCTAGTTGTAGTCGGCGGCAACCGTGTGAGCCTCTGAATAATCTCACCTTTCTACATTTATCTAACGATGCTCTCTCCAGACTCCAGTCCACCACTATGTTAAGCCACCAACATTATGATTTCTTTTGTGTCGATCTCATGACGACATCCTCCACTAGTACCCGCTGGCAAAGACATAAAAAAAGGGCTCAGCTGGCCTAGTTGTAGCCGGGAAGCGACCGTATGAGCCTCTGAATAATCTTACCTTACTTAGCTTAGTAGGAGGAAGCCACCTTAAATGGGAGTATCAGACTAGTTTTTAGGGCAATTGGGCCTCTCTGAGTGGGTATAGTGGAGTTGCGGTGCTAAGATTGCGGGGGCCTTCCTCCATCAAGAGAAGCAGCCACGCATCCTTTTGAAACTTGATATATCTAAGACATTTGATTTGGTTGCTTGGCCCTTTTGAAGTTCTACAACACTTGGGTCTTGGACAGATTTGGCGGGATGTAAATAGTGGTCTTCTTGCATCTTCCTCCACTCAGGTGCTTCTTAATGGCATTCCCGGTGAGAGGATTAGTCACCGGCGAGGATTACGGCAAGGGGATCCCCTTTCACCCATGTTGTTCATATTGGTTATGGACATGCTCGGAGACATGATCTCTAGGGTGGTTGAGTTGGGGTTGCTGCAGCCCCTATCACGAAGGGCATTACAACGTCGAGTTTCTCTCTATACTGGTGGTATAGTCCTCTTTCTCCGCCCGGATGCTGACGATATTGTGATCACAATGGATATATTGCAGCTGTCTGGTGATTCATCCGGAATCAAAACCAATTTGCAAAAAAGCAATGTGCTCCCGATTAGGTGTGGTGAGCAGGAGCTTGAGATGATCCAGCAAAACCTCCCTTGTGAGATAGCAGATTTTCCATGCAAATATCTAGGCATCCCACTCTTACTTAAGCGACTTACAAGGCAGCATATCCAACCTATCATTGATCGTATTGTCGGGCTTCTCCCGGGTTGGAAGGCTGATTTACTAACCCGTGCTGGTCGAAGAGTACATGTGCAATTTGTCATGACATCAACATTGATCTATCTGGCCATGGCCATCGATCTCCCACAGTGGGCTATCAAGGCAATCGACAAAATCCAAAGAGGGTACCTATAGAGGGGGCGTTCTGATGTAAGAGGCAACTATTGTCTTGTTGCATGGGAAGTCGTCTATCGTCCTATGGAGCTTGGCAGATTAGGGATCTCTAATCTCAGTAATCTTGGTTGGGCCTTATGTGTTCGATGGCTTTGGCAACAGAAAACAGAACCACTGCGGCCATGGTCAAGTCTCCCCATTCAGGTTCCAATCAAGTTTGTGCCTTCTTTTCGACGCTCATGGCATACGAAGTAGGTAATGGAATAAACACTCTTTTCTGGACTGATAAGTGGATTCATACTAAAAGTATTGAGGAGCTAGCGCCCCACATTTTTTATATGATCCCACGAAGACGAACCAGAACCCTCACGGTCAGGGAGGCCTCACTAATAGGACATGGGTTTCAGATATCTTGGGAGCTCTCTATGTTGGTATCTTGATAGAATATCTCCGGACCTGGGATATTATGGAAGACATAGTGCTGCAGCCTGAGGTTAAGGACACACATTTATGGCGACTCTCATCCATGGGGCACTACTCGGCAAAGTCTGCATACGAGGCATTGTTCATATGTGCGATACAATTTGGACCAAGTGAGGGGATATGGAGGTCCTGGGTACCACCTAAATGTAGATTTTTCATGTGGTTAGTAGCACACAAATGCTGTTGGACTGCCGACCGTCCCGCACGGCATAAGTTGCCTCATCAGGCCCGCTGTTCGCTTTTTGATCACGAGGAGTAAGTGGGCCACCTTCTAGTCAGGTGTGTGTTTTCTAGACAATTATGGTTCCATTTGCTGTGGCAAGTTGGCCTACACTCGCTAGCTCCCCGACCAAATGAGCAATACTTTGATTCTTGGTGGCAACGAATGGATGAGGCCGCAAGCGGATTGCATCATGATGTATCAACACTCTAGTAATTCTGGGAACTTGGATGCTTTGGAACTCTAGAAATCGGTGTGTCTTCGTGATGCGGTTCCTAGCATAGTTGGTCTGTTGCCTGCCACAGAGAGGAACGACACATCTGGACGATGGCTGGAGCCTAGGGGTTAAACCTCTTGACTGCCGCCATCCCAGAGGTTTAGTAGTCCGAGTGTGTTTTAGTCGCTATCTATTTAACACAGGCATGAATGTAAATAAAAAAAATCTAGATAGGTGTAGTGTTGGGTGTTGTATCGGGTTGTCAACCCATTTTCTTCTTAATATAGTGAAATTGCAGCTCTCCTGCGTTTTTCGAGAAAAAAAGATTGGGTGCATCTGAAGCCAAATTTTTGGGGGCCAGGTCGTGCGTACGTGAAGCCAGATTTGCGGGGGCTAGATTGTGCGTACCTGTAGCCAGATCGATGTGTCAGGCTTTCGTCCAACCCCACCTAGGCCGGACTCATCACAATCCTCGTTACCACCGGTCATCCTTCACATCACTACTAATCCCACTATGCCGCAGCGGTATTGATCAGCCCCATCGTCAGTCCCTGCATCAGGCTTTGTAATAATACTCATATTTTAGAATCCCTAATTTCCAAAAAAAAAATCCAAATCTCCTAGACCAACCATCACCTCGTCCTAACCGTCAGCACTCACCAGGTCCCTCTCTCTCTCCCTCCTCCACTCTAAAGAAAAAAGTTTTTATGAAAGACTTCAAAACGTGACGGGATGGGATGGTAAATGACCATATTTAGCTCCTATTTGCCATACTAGCAGCCAGAAGGGCGTTATTTGCAAGAAAGCAGAGTTTTGCCTTGTTGCCCTGTCGCGCCTTCCACAAGCTACATTAATTTGCTGCGTGTGATTGCTTTTGACTTGAATGCAAGATTAGAAAATAGAGAACGCATTCACTGTTGATTTTCGAATGAAGAATTAATAGAAAAGTATTGACCCAATGATGATGGTAATGTACATTATGTCCTAGGGGAACATGGTGTAGTTTATTTGTAATGAAGTGACTGACATCCTCTTGCATTTGTTAGCATGTCACTGTCCAGCAGGAAACAGAGGACCATAATATAGGAAGCGCTTTTGAGGAGTGCGAGTGGTTGCTTACTTCCAAACCCATTCGACACCATATCTGAAGCTCACAAGCTGCCATGGAGGCAGCAGCGGATGAAGAGAGGCCACTGATTCCTCATCTGCTATCACATGTGATGTTCTATGACCTTACCATGTTACCCCCTGTTAGGAAGTCCAAAAATATTTGTTGTTCACATAGCACAATTCAACTTTAGTAGCCAGTCAGAAAGACACAGTTCTTGGTTAGCAGGAAATCTTTCTATGTATACCGTAACTTTATCTAATCAGGTATAGTTTCGGTACTATCAATCTTTCAGGATGAGGAAGGTTCGCTATATACTAGCGACGGAACCGTTGATATTAACAATCAGCCTGCTCTAAAGCGTAATACAGGAAAATGGAGAGCATGCTTCTTGATCTTAGGTATCTTCTCTTCAGCAGAAAAGTTCTTCCTAACTGCATAACACAAATTACCACACTAAGACATGAAAATGTTCTAGGTACCGAATTCGTCGAGTGCTTCGTCTTCTTCGGAGTCGCGAAAAACCTGGTCACCTATCTTACGGGTGATCTCCACGAGAGCAATGTCGATGCTGCGAGGAATGTCTCTACCTGGATCGGCACTTGCTTCATCACGCCAGTCATCGGAGCCTTCTTGGCCGACACATACTGGGGAAGATACTGGACACTAGTAATCTTCCTCTCAATATACACCTTTGTAAGTTGTAAAAACCAAAGTACACCAGTCTGCAATATCTAGTTCTGTCTGCAACTCTGAAATCTGAATGGACTGCTCCCTTCTGCTAGGGTATGCTAACATTGACAGTGTCAGCATCACACCCCCTGCTCATGGACTCACTACACAACAGCGGCATTCGCTATGTCGCGGTGTACCTGGGGCTCTACCTTGTTGCCCTTGGAGAAGGTGGCATCAAGCCCTGCACCTCTGCCCTCGGTGCTGACCAGTTTGACGGTGCCGACCCGGTGGAGAGGGTCACCAAGGCCTCCTTCTTCAACTGGTACTATTTCTCCATCAACGTCGGCTCCCTGCTGTCCGGAACTGTGCTCGTGTGGGTGCAGGACAACGTTGGGTGGGGAGTGGGGTTCTTGGTCCCGACCGTGCTCATGGTGTTTGGGCTAGTTGCTTTCGTTGCCGGTAGGAGGGTGTACAGGTACAAGAAACTGGTAGGGAGTCCCCTGAAAAGAGTCACGCAGGTGGTTGTTGCAGCTGTGAGGAATTACAATTTGAGGTTGCCTGAAGACTGTGCTGATCTGCATGAGGTGCCCGTCACAACTGAGCAAAATTGCAAGATTCAGCATACCCAGCAATTCAGGTACTTCAGTTACATCCAAGTTTGCCTAGTTACCCTTAGAATTTTGCGCTTACAAACTGTTCACCTTCTGCGAATTAAAAGCCATTTTGAGCATCATTTCTGTAGTAATGAATATAATATTTTATTGTTCTTCACGTGTAAGTTATTCAGCACTGTGCAGACAACGCGGTCGCTAGTCACGTAGTTCTGGTATGCGTGAAAAAAAAAAGCCCCCTCGCTACTGAGTAATTATGTCCTGTGAAGGGCTGAAGGCCACCTGTGAAAGTCATTCTCGATCAGTTGTAATGGCTTGGTTTGGCATACTCTTTACATTAAAGTTAACTGAAACTGCATTACCCACACAAAGATTGTTATCTCCATATACCACTTTTACAAGGCCAATAAAGTAGGGTGCTGAAATTTCTTTCCAGAAACGTTCATCCTTAGCTAATTTAGAAATGTCACGTGAACACATCTGAACGCATTTCCTGTACTCCAGATTCTTCGACAAGGCAGCCATTGTAGCGACATCGCCGGACGAGAAAGGCCCAGCAGCGTCGAAGAGCCCATGGAGGCTCTGCACGGTCTCCCAGGTTGAGGAGCTCAAGATGCTGCCCCGGCTGTTCCCCATATGGGCATCAATGATTCTGTTCTTCACGGTGACCGCGCAGATGTCGTCGACGTTCATCGAGCAGGGCGCGGCCATGGACAACCGCGTCGGCTTGTTTACCGTGCCACCGGCGTCCCTCGCCACCTTCGACGTCCTCAGCGTCATGTTCTGCATCCCGCTCTACGACGCCGTGCTGGTTCCCCTGGCGCGCCGAGCCACCGGCAAGGACAGGGGCCTGTTACAGATGCAGCGGCTCGGCGTCGGCCTCGCGCTCTCCGTGGCCGCCATGGTGTACGCGGCGCTGGTCGAGGCGCGGAGGCTGGCCCTCGTGAGGACCGGCACGCCGATGAGCATCATGTGGCAGGCGCCGGCGTTCGCCGTGCTCGGTTCGGCGGAGGTGTTCACGGCCATAGGCATCCTCGAGTTCTTCTACGACCAGACGCCGGGCGGAATGAAGAGCATGGGGACAGCCCTCGCGCAGCTCGCCGTCGCGGCGGGGAACTACCTCAACTCGGCGGTGCTGGGCGCCGTGGCGGCCCTCACGGCGCGCGGCGGGAAGCCAGGGTGGATCCCGGACGACCTGAACGAGGGGCATTTGGACTATTTCTTCTGGTTGATGGCTGCTCTGGGCGTGGTGAACTTGGATTTCTTGCACTGCTCCATCAGATACAGAGGCAACAACAGTACAGCTTCGTGATATGAATGCGAAGCCACGAAAAAATAACATGTACATTCCCCAAAATAACAGTAGAATAGTAACACTGTAGTTTTCGTGACATGTAGTTTATCAGTTGCGTGAAACATAGCATGTGCACCGTAACATAATCTTAGAAAGAACATCAAGAAACACAAGCTTGAAGCCATACCCGAGTCAGAACCAATGCCGGTGTCAGTGGGTGTGCCATTACCAGTTGCAATAGACCTGACACATCACTAGACTTGCTTGATGTAGGTGTATGAGGTCGCTGCCGGGAGATGTTTGCAGTGCAATTGTCACACCAGGTTTTATAAAGAAAACCGAATGCATAATTATATGTATGCCAGGATCAAGTTCTATACATATAGCGACATAAGAGTATTACAAAACACAGTGCTCAAAGCGTGAAGTATAAAAAGTTACACTCACGATGTAGCCACGAATGCCTTCAAGAGTTCAACACTTTAACTTAAAACGTAAAGTCTTCAATAAAGCTTCACTCCACAGGCAGCCGATTGGAGGAGCGCTCGCCTAGAATCATCGAAATCACTGAAATACTCTGTATCTTCTCCTCCGTGTGATCCAATATTTAGCAAGGGTGAGTACTCTTATGGCTGGTACTTAGCAAGTGGGTGAAATGCAAACTTTCAAGGATTGCCTAAGAGTTTTGCAGTGGTTAGCATTTTAGTTGGGCAAATTTTATTAAGCAGTACCTGATTACTAAGGTACAAGTTTATACCAACCCATTTAAGCATAGATATATTCATCAACATAGTCATGTTAACACAATTTATTCCCAACTTTGATTTCAATTATTATGTGAGGATTCAGACCGTTCATGATCGCGAACACGGATGTTATAACAATTTTACATTCTATAGAGGTGGTACACTTTCACCATAATTCGCGTAAAAGCCCCAAAGAACTTTAGACCTAACCATGTTGTGCGGTCCAGGCACGTATCACACTTCCAAGGTGTGACTGTATTGGGACGCTACAAGGCATTTACAAAAATTCCCTTGTCAGAAATGACCTGCTAAGGTTTTCGGATCAAGAGCAGACATAACCCTCCCTAATAGGCATATTGTCTTTGGAAAACCAATTTCCCAAGAGAACCGGGCTATACACCGTCAACCACCGCCCCATGCCCTTTCGTTAAGGTCATCGTCTTCAAATTAATTAGCCAAGACCAGAGCCAATATGGTATTGTGGTTGTTCCAAAAATCCTGGATTACCGCTCCATGTTCCAATTAATCCTAAATATTGGCCCTATGTGAATCAACCACTTGGATGGAAAATACTAAAAGAAGTGCAGGTTATATATTATTGTACTCTATATTCCTTCAACCTCACTAATAGCCATGTTGCTAGATTTTTTTTTGCGATTCGAAGACTAAGCACCACAATGTTCCAAACTAATGCTGACATAACAAACATGTTCTTCTTCTTTAATATTTTTGTCTGCATAGTTTTTGTTTGGTTCTAAGTGATTTCTTCTCTTTCTTTTGGGGATTGTTCTTTTAAACAAAGTTGGCAGTAGAAGATCCAACCCTTTCGACATTACTTTTTGCTCTCACCTTCGCTTTAACATTGATGGTGAACTCGAATTCCCTGTAGGAAGATGGCAACTAAGAGATAATTACTCCCACTGCCAATTCATGAGATGACACACATGGAGACTGCCACAATTCCCGAGATATTTGCTTCAGATAGTTCTGGTCTCTCGTTAAACTAGCATGTCTCTGGTTAAACCAAGAAGTTCTTCAAACAATCTTCGTCTTTTCACGCCTTTTTTAGTTTCACGGGCGAAACCTTTTTACCCATCACATCAGATGTCTAGACACTTATTAAGAGTATTAAATATAGACTAATTACATATAGATGGAGTGTAATTGGCAAGATGAATCTATATATTAAGCTTAGTTGCTCCATGATTTTATAATGTCATGCTATAGTAAACATATACTAACGACTGAATAATTAGGCTTGATAGATTGTCTCGCGAATTACACTCCATCTGTGTAGTTAGCAATATATTTAATACTCCTAATTAAAATACAAGTAGTCGATGTGACATGTGAAAAGTTTTCAACGAAACTAAACAAGCGAGAGATATTGCATTACCTACTTCCCTTTCGCCGCCAACGTTTTCTTTCTACATCCACCAAGTCAGTTTCTGCATTAAAACCAGCCCTTGTCTTGAGGAAATATCCTCGGCTTGCTCCATCACACTTTTGGACACCACGTGTGGTCTCCTTTCTATGGCGCCTCTGGCACCAAACAAGTCGGCGAGATATTTGCAATTTGCAGCACAAGTACCTACGTAACCGTGACTTCAAATTTCCAGAACCGTTGATTAGAGCCTTGCAGATCTTGTATCTGATGCAGCAGCGATCGAATTTGCAAGAGGGCCGGGAGTGCATTGGACAAGGCCTTAGTTGCATGGCCGGTCTTGAATCTTTCGATGCTGGAATTAAGATCCAAAGGAACTTCCTATTGGGACGAAGTTCCGTTTCAACCAGAAATGATGCTGCTGTCGGGCCGAGTATTCTCACCAGTAACCAGTGTCCAGTGACCTGCCGTGTGCGCTCTCAGCTCAAAGGATGCGTCCATCCACCCATTTGTTCGCAGCTTCCTTGTCCTGATCAATCAATCAATGGCCCCCACCATCCACAACTAACAACAACCGTTTCGTCAAATCTCTAATCACTAGCTTGTAGGGTTAATTAGTGAGTCTACGCTATCCTAGCTATGCCTGTCTGGCTGTCTGCTTTAAACGCTTCTTTTTTATTGCTGTCGAGTGTGGTTTAGTGTTGGGCGATTTATTCAAATGACCAAAAGAAAAAAAAAGATTTGCAGCTTTGGTTCGTTTTCCATCCATTCACAAAGTTGACTAGTTTTAGGTACTAACAGCTTCATTGTGAATTGGAATATTCCGCAATATATAATTTCAAATCATTAGAATATGTATTCACAAGGAAATTAGTGACTACATTATCAACACGCAGAATGTAATTGATGATATTTGTGAACAGAGGAACTCTTTATTTGCTAGCAACCCTAGCCGTTGCCATATGAGGTTTGATCCCAAAATGGTTGAGATCGATGCAATAACATTTGTAGGGCTTTTTCATTTAGACAAGTAACCTATATTTTGAGACCCAATTTAGACAGTGGGGGTTCAAGATCTATAAACTCCGCAACAAACCCATTATCTGGTTCTCTACCAACACCAATGAGTGTTTTTGCAAAAAACAAAAAGAAAAAAAAATAAAAAGTGAAGACAATGTCATTATAACATTTTCAGTTAAGTGATTTTGTTGCTACTTATAATTACTTCAATTCCGTAACGGAGAGTTGGAGACCAATAAGAAGCAAACTGGGTAACGATTTTTTTTAGAATTACTACATAGGGTACTATATAAAGTTTTAATAATCTTTTGCAATTTGTCTTGGAAACAAATGTAATATAATGCTGTTCCTTGAGATGCACTTTGTGGTCCGATGATCTAGCCGCTGGTCCATTGGAAGTTCCGCTCATCGCTGCCTCCCACCCAGCATCATCAGGCAGGTCTCTGCCTCCCTCTTCTCTCTCTATCTTCCTTTTCTTTCTACTTGGAATGCCACATTCTTTTGCTGGATGAAACACAGAAGAGTAGATGACTCATATTGCATTATATCCAAAAATTTTACCTAGAATATCGAGGTCGGCCATGCTGTTATAATCACTTTTATATTCACCTGTTGACGACTAAAATTGGCAGGTTTGCTACAGGCAGTTAGACCGCCTGTAACAACCAGTCATGACCGGCTATGCAAAGTCCTTAAAATGAAAATTGGACTTCACCAATGGATTCCACTCGTCGAGTAGATCAAAATCCATATATAGAACGTCCGATTTGGAGTTCGGATGAGAGAGTTATGACCTTGGGAAGTTCTGCATCCTATGACAGACGGTTAGACCGCCCGTACAGGAGGTTAGACCGGCTGTAACTGGGCAAACCGAGTTAAAGTTGTATTTTGATGGGACTTCTTTATACTCTTGATTCCTTACGGGGCAAGACCTCCCCACCCTATAAATATAAAAGGCCACGGCCGATTAAAGGTATCCAATCAAATCACAAATAAATCTATGTTTTATCGTTTTACCATTTATCCCTTTTAACCACTTTTCTAATCCCATGTGGTGTTCTTCTCTCGTCTCCATGGCATGAGGAGGCGCCCTAACTGGTCTGCCGAGCCTAGGCCAACCCGTGCGCCTACCCTGATGGGGTCCCTCCTGGGTGGGCGTTTGTTGGTTTTTTCAGTGGGCTGTCATAGGGAGTCTGACTGCCTGTACAGGGGTGTGACCGCCTGTCACAGAAAGTCCAACCGCCCGTAACAGGGGTCTGACCGTCCGTCGCAGAGGTGCTGCAGCGAGCTCCTTTGCGCGCCGCACGATCTGGTGTATTCGTGTGTTGTCACGAAAAGGCGTCAACATCACCTACTCTCTTTAGAATCCATACCTGTCGGATATTATATACTCCTAAAATACAACTAGTTACCTCCTTTAAATAGTTGCGCTGCTGGCGGAAATGTCTTACAGCCTGTTTAGTTTGAGAAACTAGTTTGCGAAATTTTAATGTAGCAACTATAAATAAAAAATAAGAGAACTAAACATAATATAATTATAAAACTAATTACACGATTGGACGCAAAATCGTAAGACAAATCTGTTAAGACTGATTGTTTATTGTAGCATGACATTATCTAATCATGACCTAATTAGACTTACTAGATTCATCTCATAAATTCACATGGAGGTTATGGTATGGGTTTTGTCCGTTACCCATATTTAATACTCCTTATTCATATCAAAACATTCAAATTTACTATAGCAATGAAACTTAAACAGTGCCTTAGTAAGGAAACAGAAAATCTCTTGAACCATTAAACAGCGGTATGGGATCAATTTCGAGGAATCTGGATGATCAACTAGAAAACGACAGAAAAAAGCTAGAAGCAGCAGGGTATGATACCAATAATTACGATGTATTTGTTTTTATCGTCTTCTCTGTCGTTTGTTCTTATGTCCTTGTCGGTCCACCAGCTCAAGGTCCACGACCACAGACTGGAGGGTTAGAGGAACTTAACAAGTACTAGCTAGGAGGGCAAGTTGCTCTCCTTCATTTGGATTCTTTAGACGCCATTGCATAAGCTCCGAAGCTCCCATGGACGCACAAGATGAGGAGAGGCCACTGATTCATCATCTGCCCCCACAGGTGATACATCTTCTTTCTTCTAGCACATTATACCATATTATTTCCTGGCAAGTACAACATGGATAATGGCTTAACATGCAACAGAAGTTTCTTCTGCAAAGAATTGCAGTTGCTGGACTGCTGGTAGTCTAAATCATATGCAAACGAAGAATTCTAACTTCAGCGTAACAGATTTCCTCTCGAATTCACCGTTCAGGATGAAGCTTCAGAATTCACATGCGATGGGACGGTTGACGTTAGTAACCAGACTGCTCTAAAGCAGAGCACGGGAAATTGGAGAGCATGCTTCTTTATTTTAGGTACCGCACAAAAAGAATTACGATTTACTTGTCCTCCTCATTGACTTCTCATTTTTAGCCTACTGAACTAATCTAACTGAGTCCTGAAAAAAAAATCTTATTTAGGTGTTGAATTCACTGAAAGTGTGGCCTTCTTTGGAATCGCAAAGAACTTGGTCACCTACCTCACAGGTGCGCTCCACGAGAGCAATGTCGATGCTGCAACAGCTGTGTCCACCTGGATTGGCAGTTCATTCTTCACGCCGCTCGTCGGAGCCTTCATGGCTGACACATTCTGGGGAAGATATTGGACAGTAGTGATCTTCCTCTCCGTTTATGTCATTGTAAGTTACAACAATCAATATACTAATATGTACATAAGCCCCACTTGAAACTCTGAGTGACTCAATTTTGCCAGGGGATGTTCACCCTCACAGTTTCAGCATTTTTGCCACTGCTCATGGGCTCATCCTACGACCGCGGCATTCATCGTGTCACCGCATACTTGGGGCTCTACCTTGTTGCCCTAGGCAACGGTGGTATCAAGCCATGTGTTTCAGCACTCGGTGCTGATCAGTTTGATGCCAACGATCCGGAGGAGCGGGTGACAAAGGGATCATTCTTCAACTGGTACTACTGGTCTGTCAACATAGGCTCCCTGCTGTCAGCGACTGTTCTCGTCTGGGTGCAGGACAACATTGGGTGGGGAGTCGGGTTGGCGATCCCAACGGTGTGCATGGTGTCTGGGCTCTCGGTGTTCATCGCTGGAAGGAAGGTTTACAGGTATCAGAAAGTGGGAGGAAGTCCCCTGACACGAGTCTCCCAGGTGGTTGTTGCCGCTGTGAGGAACTACCATTTGGTGTTGCCTGAAGATTGCTCTGCTCTGCATGAGGCGCCTTCTCCAACTGTCGGAAACTGCAAGATTCAGCATACAAGTCAATTTAGGTAATCAAGTTATATCCAAATAGTTCTCGAAATTAATGTGTCAATTTTTTTTTATCTCAGAATGTTTAATTGGTTCAGGTAACAACTAGTGATCTGTCCTCCTATATGAATGAACTGAATAAGCAACATATGGCTTGCTCACTTGAACATTGTTAGCAACATTTTCTTGCATGCCATTTGAAAATTGTTAGCATCCAAATAGTTCTGAATAATAAGGTTGCAATTTTTCATCTGGAAATGGTTACATCTTGGGTTCAGGTTAACAAGTACTTATTTTTCCTCTTGTATGAACAAATTGAAACAGAAACATATAACATGCATAAATGTCACTTGAACATTGTACGAACTGGCCAAGAACACACATTTATTAGCATGTATTCCTGTCCAGGTTCTTTGACAAAGCTGCCATTGTTGCGCCATACTCTGGCGGTAAAGGCGATACAAGCCCATGGAGGCTCTGCACGGTCTCCCAAGTTGAGGAGCTAAAGATGCTACTCCGGATGTTCCCCGTGTGGGCATCGATGGTGCTCTTCTTTGCAGTCACCGCGCAGATGTCGTCGACGTTCATCGAGCAGGGCGCAGCTATGGACAACCACATCGGCCCGTTCACTATTCCACCGGCGTCCCTGGCCACCTTCGACGTCCTCAGCGTCATGTTCTGCATACCCATCTACGACGCCGTGCTGGTGCCACTGGCCCGGCACGTCACCGGCATGGAGCGCGGCCTGTCGCAGCTCCAACGCCTCGGCGTCGGCCTCGCGCTGTCCGTGGCCGGCATGGCGTACGCGGCGCTGGTCGAGGCACGGAGGCTGGCCCTGGCGCGGACCGGCAAGCCGATGAGCATCATGTGGCAGGCTCCGGCGTTCGCCGTGCTGGGCGCGGGCGAGGTCTTCACGGCCGTCGGAATCCTCGAGTTCTTCTACGACCAGTCGCCGTGCGGGATGAAGAGCCTGGGGACCGCGCTCGCGCAGCTCACCATCGCAGCGGGAAACTACCTCAGCTCGGCGGTGATCGGCGCCGTGGCGGCCGTCACGACGCGCGGCGGGGAGGCAGGGTGGATCCCGGACGACCTGAACGAGGGGCACCTGGACCATTTCTTCTGGTTGATGGCTGCTCTGGGCGTGGTGAACCTGCTGCACTTCCTCTACTGCTCCATGAGATACAGGGGCAACAATACCACTGCTTTGTAACATGCACGCGCGCCAATGCATAAAACCATGACAACAAAACTTATGCATTCCTGGAAGCTCGAATATAACAAAGGAACTGCCATACAGCTGATAAAACTCATATTTGCACTCAAAATATGTAGTCTACTTCTCTACTTCATGCTTCTCTACCTCGCTATAATGTAGCTCATGAAGCTGGAGAGGATCGAATATGAGTGCAAATTAAAACAATAAATTTAATCAGTAATGATAACATGATAGCCCAATTAAAACATAACTTAGAAATTTGCTCCCATTTGTTCCTTGCTTTCCGTAGCAAAACCTTCCGGCTACATCATCACATACAAATTCGTATGCAAGTCACGGTTAACGAAAGCAGTCTTTACATCCATCTGATGCAGCTCAAACTCATAATGACTAATGTCATGACATGTCTAAAAGTATCCTTCTTTGAGAGAATTGAGAAGGTCTTAGTGTTATCAACTCCTACACCTTTCAATCTTCCCTTTGAAGTTACATTTAATTTTGTAGACCATTTTACAGCATATTTTTTTGGCTCATTCATAAATTTTACTAGGTCGCACACATTATTTGGCACTGATTGACCTCAATTCTTCTTTCATGGACTCGCACAACGTTTACGAGTGCTCACTGCCATAGCTTCCTTAAAGAATTTGGGTGCACAACGTATATGTGTGCTCACTGCCATAGCTTCCTTAAAGAATTTGGTTTATCTACCTCTCCAATATCATGTCCTTTATTTAAGCACATACCCATCGGCAATGGCGAATCTAGAAAATAATTATAGGGGTGGGGGGTGGGGACTGAAGTACAAGAGCAAGTCCAAGTTTATGTATCCCATATAACACTCCACTGTAGTTTCAAGCAATTTCCATTAGCAAATTGTGCAATTTAAAGCAGTGCAAACATGCGTGCCCAACAAAGTAACTAATCACTCATGAACATTGGACATTTAGATCAGACGATATGCATACACATCCTTCAGACAGTCAGACCAGCTATAGGCTTCACCGCCTGCTCGACCACCAGCCCACACCATGACACCTCGCGCGCGGTGTTAGCTAGCTTCCTGTAAACTTGTGTTCAGTTTGTGTTTAGTCCTAGTCGTTAGCTAGTAGTTAGTTGCTTACTTGAATAAGTCAGCTCATGGCTGTAACGACCTGATGCATGCCCGTTCATGCAGGGTCTTTCCTTTCTTTTAGGATCGTAGTGGTGAATGGCATGCCATGATTCTCTCTTGTGGGATGGCACAAGCCAGTAGGAGATCGTGTGTATGTATCGAGTCTTTAATTGTGAAATGGAATTACAGAAAAGCTGCAAGTTAGTTAGCAGCACAAAACTAGCTCTCTCTCGTCTTCTACCTGGTGCTCGCGTGTGTCCACCAGTGGTGTTCTTGTGTTCTTGATCCCAGCCGAGTGATTCCGGCTGACATTTGGCCTCAGAGCCAGGTTCAAGGGACCTGCGATGTCAACTCGTTCCGAGCTACCGCGTTCCAGCCACACGCGCACTCCACCGCGCCAACATTGCGTCTGTCTCGCCACCACCTCGCCGCGGTCGCCGCACCACCGAGGTGGTCATCCAGCACACCGTGAAGGAGTCGTCCGCCTCCGTTCAGTACCCCACGCTCACCCGCTCCAACTATCAGGAGTGGGCCATGCTTATGCAGGTGAACATGGAGGCAAGGCATTTGGTACGCGATCGAGCCGGAGGACGGCAATGTCGTCAAGTACCACGACGACCGCTTGGCGCTGGCGGCCATCCTGCGCTCAGTCCCGCCGGAGATGCTTCCTTCACTTCGTGGCAAGTGCACCGCGCAAGCTGCGTGGGAAGCCGTGAAGACGATCCGCGTCGGCATCCAACGCGTCCGTGAGTCCAACGCCCAACAGCTCCGACGGGAATTCGCGTCTCTCGTGTGGAAGGACAACGAGACGGCGGAAGATTTCTCCGCCCGTGTCGTTGGCCTCACCAACAATCTGTGCACCCTCGGCGACGACATCGCCGACGTGGAAGTCGTGCGCAAGATGCTGCAGCTCGCCCCCGAACACCTCGCCCAAGTGGCGATCTCCATTGAGACCCTCATGGACATCAACGCCATGTCGGTGGAGGAGTGCACCGGACGTCTCCGTGCCGTCGAGCAGCGGCGCAAGAAGGCTCCCGTCACCGACGGCCAAGGCCGCGTTCTCATGTGCGAGGAGGAGTGGCGCGCCAAGCAGAAGCACACTGAAGGTGAGAAGGGTGGCAGCAGCTCCAGCAAGGCGAACGGCAAGAGGAACGACGGCCGTTTCAAGGGGCGCGGTCGCGGCGGCTCCAACGGCTCCAAACCGGTCCCCCGTGATGGCAAAGCGCCGGCACCGGCCCAGGCGGAAGACGGGCCCTATTGCAAGTTCTGTCGCCGGTCGGGCCACTGGACGAAGGACTGCCGCAGCAAGCGCCGGACCGAGGCCCATTTGGCCCAAGCTGAAGAGGAGTCCGAGCCGTTGTTGTTGATGGCGTCAGCCACAATCTTCACAAACTCGTCCCCAAATCTTGCCGCCGCCGCAGCGCCGCCCCATTCGACTCGTGGAGGCCAAGGTCTTCGCGCAGTTCGATGACGAGGTGGACCGCGATGAAGGCCTTTGGTACCTCGATACGGGCGCCACCAACCACATGTCCGGGTGCCGTGGCGCGTTCTCCAACCTCGACCCTCAGATCCATGGATCCGTCCATTTTGGCGATGGATCCGAGGTCGCCATCGAGGGAGCCGGCACCGTCATCTTCCAGTTCAAGACCGGCGAGCACACTCCGCTCACGGTGGTGTACTTCATCCCGAGGCTCACCACGAACATCGTGAGCCTCGGCCAGCTCGACGAGGGCGGCTGCGACGTCCGCATCAACGACGGAATTCTCCGCATCTGGGACGAGCAGCAACGCCTCCTTGCTCGGGTGGAGCGGTCGGCGAACCGGCTCTACCTGCTGCGTGTCGCCATCGCCCAGCCGCTCTGCTTGGCCGCGCATCACGCCGACGATGCGTGGCTCTGGCATGAGCGGTTCGGACATCTGCACTTCGACGCGCTGCGCAAGCTGGGCTTGAAGGAGATGGTGAACGGACTCCCCGTCGTCGACCACGTGCACCAGCTCTGCAAGGACTGCGTCACCACCAAGCTGAGGCGGAGGCCGTTCCCAAGCCAAGCCAAGCGCCGTGCCGACGGTCTCCTGGACCTGGTCCATGGGGACCTCTGCGGACCCATCACGCCGGCGACCCATGGTGCCAAGTCGTACTTCATGCTGCTGATTGACGACAAGAGCAGGTACATGTGAATTGCTCTCCTCGCTGCTAAGAGCGATGCACTCGCCGCTGTGAAGAAATTTCAGGCTAAGGTGGAGGTGGAGACCGGCCGGCGACTGCGCGTTCTCCGCACTAACAACGGGGGTGAGTTCACCTCTGTTGAATTTGTGGAGTACTGCGCAACCAAGGGCGTTCAGCGGCAGCACTCGGCGCCATACACCCCACAGCAGAACGGGGTGGTGGAGCGGCGAAACCAGTCTGTGGTCACCATGGCCCGGAGCTTGCTGAAGGTCCACGACATGCCGGCCTCTTTCTGGGGAGAAGCCGTCGCCACCGCCGTGTTCTTGCTCAACCGGGCGCCCACCAAGAGCCTCGACGGCATGACGCCGTTCGAAGCGTGGCACGGCCGCAAGCCGGATGTGCATTTCCTACCCACGTTTGGGTGCGTCGCCCACATCAAGACAACCAAGCCACACTTGAAGAAGCTGGACGACAGGAGCGGACCGGCTGTCTTCATCGGGTACGAGCCGGGCTCCAAAGCCTGGCGCTTCTATGACCCAGTGGCGCGCCGCGTGACCGTGTCGCGGGATGTCGTGTTTGAGGAACACGCTTCCTGGGACTGGAGCAAGGAAGTTGACCACAGCGCAGCTGCGCACACCTCGGACTTCTTCGTCGAGTACCAGACGGAGGAGTATCAGGCTGACAACGTCACTGCCGAGGACATCGCCGATCCACCCACACCGACGCCTGTGATGTTCGTGTCGCCGCCACCAGACGCAGCAGAGTACCTCGATGTCAACAACGACGATGACATCATACCAAGGAACCGCGCCATCGATAACATTCTTGGAGCAGCAACACCGCCTGGCCTTGTTCCACGCAATCCGTGTGCCGAGCTTCATCTGCAGATCGGTGAGGAGCCATCCACGTTCGCTGAGGCGGAGCACCATGAGCCCTGGCGCCGGGCCATGATTGAAGAAATGGACTCCATCGTGAGCAACAAGACGTGGCGCCTTGTGACCCTGCCGCCCGGACATCGTCCTATTGGGCTTAAGTGGGTCTACAAGGTGAAGAAGAACAGCTCCGGCGAGGTCGTGAAGCACAAGGCGAGGCTTGTCGCGAAGGGCTATGTCCAGCAGCCCGGCATTGACTATGAAGAAGCCTTTGCACCTGTGGCGCGGATGGAATCTGTTCGTCTGCTGCTTGCACTCGCTGCCCAGGAGGGGTGGCAGGTGCACCACATGGACGTGAAGTCCGCCTTCCTCAACGGATATCTGCGTGAAGAAGTCTATGTCAAACAGCCTCCTGGTTTCATCGTCGACGGCCAGGAGGAGAAGGTGTTCCGGCTGGACAAGGCACTCTATGGCCTTCGTCAAGCTCCACGTGCCTGGAATGCCAAGCTGGATCAGACTCTGGCTGCACTCGGCTTTCAGCGCAGCGCATCCGAGCATTCTGTATATGCTCGTGGCAGGGGTGAGTCCAGGCTTCTCGTTGGTGTTTATGTTGATGATCTTGTCATTACCGGCAGCAGCACTGATGAGATCAGGAAGTTCAAGTCTGAGATGAAATCCAAGTTCAAGATGAGTGACCTTGGGCTGCTGTGTTTCTATCTTGGCATTGAGGTGGAAGAGAAGAAGGATGGCATCACCTTGACACAAGCTGCATATGCTCGGAAGATCCTTGATCGTGCAGGAATGGCTACATGCAACCCAAGCCTCACTCCCATGGAGACAAGACTCAAATTGAGCAAGGTCAGTGATGCACCGCTTGTTGATTCAACTGAGTATCGAGGAATTGTTGGTTGTCTACGGTATGTAGTGCACACAAGACCAGACATTGCATTTGCTGTTGGGTATGTCAGTCGGTTTATGGAGAAGTCTACTACAGAGCATTTGGCAGCAGTGAAGCGTATATTACGCTACATAGCTGGAACCATCAACCATGGCTGCCACTACAATGATGCTGATATGGGAGGGTGTATTGACACTCGCAAAAGCACTACTGGGGTTCTCTTCTTCTATGGCTCTAGTCTCATTAGTTGGCAGTCACAAAAACAGAAAGTGGTTGCTCTATCCTCCTGTGAATCAGAGTATATTGCAGGAACAACTACAACCTGTCAAGGAGTCTGGCTGGCGCGCTTGCTCTCTGAACTGAGAAATGAGGAGTACAAGCCTTTCATACTTATGATGGACAGCCAGTCCGCTATTGCTCTCAGCAAGAACCCTGTTTTTCATGAGAGAAGCAAACACATTGACATTCATTTTCACTTCATTCGTGAGTGCATTGGAGATGGGAAGATGGATGTGGAACATGTCAATACTGAGAAGCAGCTCGCTGATACTTTGACGAAACCACTTGGGCGTGACAGATTCTCTGAACTTCGTGAACAATTGGGAGTCATCAAGATCAGTAAGGAACATAAGTTTAGGGGGTGAAATGCTAGCTAGCTTCCTGTAAACTTGTGTTCAGTTTGTGTTTAGTCCTAGTCGTTAGCTAGTAGTTAGTTGCTTACTTGAATAAGTCAGCTCATGGCTGTAACGACCTGATGCATGCCCGTTCATGCAGGGTCTTTCCTTTCTTTTAGGATCGCAGTGGTGAATGGCATGCCATGATTCTCGCTTGTGGGATGGCACAAGCCAGTAGGAGACCGTGTGTATGTATCGAGTCTTTATATTGTGAAATGGAATTACAGAAAAGCTGCAAGTTAGTTAGCAGCAAAAAACTAGCTCTCTCTCGTCTTCTACCTCGTGCTCGCGTGTGTCCACCAGTGGTGTTCTTGTGTTCTTGATCCCAGCCGAGTGATTCCGGCTGACACGCGGCCTGCTCTTGGCGGCTTGCCACGCGCTCGAGCACGGCAGCCAGTGCCAGGCGCCCAGCTCAGGCGTTGCTCCCCTGTCCGGCCACTGAGCAACCCAGCCGACTCGCCGGCAGATGCACCGAGCCAGAGCGTAAGCCTAGGTGAATGAGAGCCGGGAATAGGGAGGACCGGAGGAGTCGAGCGTCTGCGACTCTGCGGCTGGGGTCGAGGGAGCATGGGATAGAACAAGAGTGAGAGAGACAGATGAAAAGAAAAAAGGTTGGCTTGGGCTTTTCGGTGGTTTTGCTAGCTACTGGGCTTTGGGCCTTAGCTGAAGGGGAAAGAAATTGGGCGCATGGGAAGAGGAAAAAGAGAGCGGGCCTAGCCCAGCCTCCAGGGCGCTAGAAGGACATTGTCTTTTACCTCCAGACAGACGCCATCGGATACTCGTCTTGTTCCTCCAATGGCAGGGCCGGCTCAGGACCCTAGGCCACAGAGGCGACGGCCGGGGGCCCCAGCCAAAGAGGGGCCCATAATTTTTTTAGAGTTCAAGGGACCCATAATTTTATACATGTAGTAAGTATGTAGTTATATGGCATATGAAGGCTACCAGACCTGCTACCACACATTACACATACACATACGCTGGTGCTAAGCCGCTCCTTCAAAGTGAAACCCAAGCGTTCGTCATTTGTCAAGAATCAATCATCGGTGCTGCGCTGTGTGCTTGTCCGTGTGCTGCATCTTCGACAGGTATCGGCAAGTCTTCCTCAGCCCTTTTTGCTCTGATTGGCAATTGGGAGTTAAACTAGTACTCACGAGTTAAGGTTTTAGATTTTTAAGGTTTAAAACTTCTAATTCTAAATAATGTCTCTATGCCTCGGATGAAAGAAGTGTCTGCATTGCTTTAAGAATTAAGCATATATTATTACTATTTTTATTACTGTTATCGTCTATTTTTTATATTATAAAAAATTTAGGCTAAAAGTCTGTTTAGATGATGAAATTTTACTAAAAAATTCACAGAGAAGCGTGACCTCTCTCACATGTCATGTTTCTTAGTGTGAAAATTTTTTTCACCAAATTTCACTATCAAAACAGCCGGGGGCCAAGTTTTAAGTTCGCACTGGGGCCCCGCAGATGATAGAGCCGGCCCTGTCCAATGGCAGAAAAAACTTAGGGGGCTCCAAGGGTTTCACGACGGTAGGAGGGCTCTAGCCCTACCTGCCCCACTAGCAGATTCGCCACTGCTCATCGGAGGTGCTAGACTTCCTCTCTCGTGTCGATCTTCTAAGAGGCTGTGGTTCTAGTATTTGGAACTGGCGCAATTTCATCATCTTTCCTCATTTGTCCACATGACACTTCACGTCTGAGCACATGTCTATTTTCAATTAATCCACGCGTTATCCGCTCCTTTGTTCACAACGTGGCTTTTCATTGGTCCACGTGTCATTTCCAAATTGGTCAATGTGGTACTAGCTGCATGGACACATGTGTGTTTTCATTTGGTCCACATGTCATTCACTCGTTGGTTAACTCTCTGTTTTACTCAATTGGACCATGTGTATATGGGCTTCTCTAATAGGCTATGAAGAGAAAGAAATAATTGCTGAATGCATGTGATTGGTAAATTTTTGAAGCAAGATATTTGAAAAGTACACGGCTTATATTATTATTATTCTGGTAGACACTTGAACTTTATTCAAACGCGACCACATTTTTCGATACAACATTCAGCAGTAAATCGTGGAATTTGTATTATTATTGTAAATGCTCTTTTCCCATATATGTCATCAATCAGGCTGCGGGTAGGATAGTCTTCATAACTGCCCGCTACCATCATTATTATATTCCTTGAGATCGTGCCTTGGATTGAAGCTGGCAGTTCCCTATCTCTGATAGATCACAAAAGAAACACCACAGTAAGATTATTCATTTCTCAATTTCTTGCTGGTTAGTAACACCAGTAGGATCATGAGCGTGGACTCACTGGGCGCTTGGTAGACAATGGAGCCGGCTCCGGTGAAGTCGCAGGCGCTGGCCACACGGCCATTGCGTTGGTAGTAGTCGTTGAACGCGTAGGACGCGTGCGACACCATGGTGTCTGGGTCGAAGCAACGGGCGCCGCGCTGTATGGCACTGCAATCCGCGCCGTTGCGGCAGGCCCAGTTGAGCGCGTCCTGCAGCTGCGCGTCCCCGACCGCCGCGTTCGCCACGCACCAGCTCGCCTGGTTCGGATCGCAGATGTCTGTTCCCAACGGAATCGGATGATGGATCGATTAGAAATTTGGAGCACGAAGCAAGGAATCAAGGAAAAAAAACTCACTTGGCTGCTTGTAGACGATGGAGCCGGCGCCCTTGAAGTCGCAGGTGCTGCTGTCTCGGCCGTTGCGCTGGTAGTAGTCGTTGAACGCGTAGGTGGCGTGCGCGACAAAGGTGTCGGAGCTGAAGCACCGCGCGCCGCGCTGGATGGCGCTGCAGTCGGCGCCGTGGCTGCAGGACCAGTTGAGCGCCGCCCACAGCCGAGTGTCCCCGACCGCCGCGTTCGCTACGCACCAGCTGTTGGCCGTCGCCGGCGTCGGGGCGGGGCCGCTGCCGTGGACAAAGTCCACGTCGTACACCGGCTGCATATTGGTTGGGTCGAACAGACCGAATTGACGCTCTGAGTCGTCGCCTGTCTTCTGGTCCTCGTTGAAGAGCGCGAAGATGTACGCGGAGGTGGCGCCGCCACCGGTGCTGCCGAGCAAGCTGGATGTGTACTTTGAGGCAGCGGCGGAGCTGCTGGCGCCCAGCGTGTGCGCGATGAGGCCGTTGGCGAAGTTCTTGCACGGGCAGTGCTTCGGTGGGAAATTCCAGCAAGAGCACCCTGTCTCTGAACTGGTAAGTGGAATGTCGTCGGCCCGGGTACCTTGGGCTAACGAGGCCCTGAGGCTGCTTGCAGTCGGCACCCTCCCGATCGCGTAGCGGAGGGCGTCCATCTGGGCGTCGTAGAGGCTGTAGTACCTGCGGCCGGTGAAGTTGTCGACCTGGCCATCGTTTTGCTGGAACGTCCAGTACTCGAGACTGATGTTCTGTGGGTCGTCCAGGTACGCCCTGAACGGGTAGACGTTGATCATAAAGGACGCACCCGTCTGCCTCAAGAAGGCGACAAGGTCGCTAATCACCGAGTGCGGGATGTCGTCACGGAACACGGCCTGCGACGGCCGCCACGAGACCTTGAGCGCGCTGAAGGCGACTGGCGTGGACACCTTGATGGAGCTGTCGAGGCGCAGGCTGACCAGCGCCCTGTGGACGTTGCTCATGGCGGGGACGAGTTGCTGGTTCAGGTTTCTGGCGGAGTCGAACACCTCGTTCCCCACGGCGATGCCGTTGATGAGCGTGGCGGGGTAGTACATGGCAACGTTGTCCTGCACCCACTGGCGCGCGTACGAAGGGCTAGACGCCGCGTGGTCCAGCTGCTCGTTGGGCAGCGCCACCATGAGCTTGATGCCGGTGTTGGCCAGGGCGTTGATGATCCCGCTGTTGGTGTCGTAGATCCTCACCATGGTGATGCTGTTCTGCTTCAGCAGCTGCACCACCTTGCCTGGGTCCGGAATATTGTCCCCTATCGTCCCCCAGCACACGCCCACCTCGCCCGCTTCTGCAACATGTGAACACATACATGCATGTTTACCAAACAAAAAAAAAAGGGGGGGGGGGGTTCTGCTTGTTAACTCAACCAGATGTCAGCCTTAACAGGGTAATAAGCTTGGCTCCAACGGGCGGCAAGGTGCCGGTGATGGCGTGAGGCAATTGGTGGACGTTTGGGGCTAGTATAGTTACCGCCTAACAAGCGGGTCTTCTAGTTGAGAGAGGATATATTTCCAAATTGTAACAGCTCTATGTTAGTTATTCCGATTCCTTTCCGAGACCCATTACCTGCACCGGGGAAGAAGAGCATTGGCAATGTGATGCCGAGGAGGAGGAGGACGAGGAGAGGAGCGTGCACAGACATGATGAAGCCTCTGCTCCCGCTGTGGCTGACAAAGACGAGAGGCGAGGTGTCGAATTCCAGAGCATCGGTGGGCGCTAATTTATAGCCAGGAAAGGCTTAGCAACAGCGCTGGAGATTGGAGAATTACCGATATTTTTATTGTGCTTAGTCATCTACTGACCAAGTTGCCGATATACCAGTACGACGACGACTTCACCTTTTTGCAGCTCTAATCATTGTACCTAAAAGTGTTTTTTTTCTTTTTTGAAACAAATTGGATGTGCGTACGTTAATATCTCTAATTTCTAAACAAGCGGGATCAACAACTATCATTAATCAGTGAAAAAGTATCTCGTGGTACCATCTGATGCCTTCCAACCATTGCAAAACTCTTCAAATTAATGTAGCGGACTTGAAAACTCAATCTTGCTAATAATATACTACGTAAAAGTTAACATATGTCTATAATATGACCTGTAACATATATATAACATGGGCACGACACCACTGAAATCGATATGATCTCGTTGCTCGACGACGCATCCAAAACTTAGGGATTCCGCTATAGGCATCAGAACGGGTTGAGGCCAAGCTGCGGGTGTTCTACCGAGCATCCACTAGATATTCCCACGCCGACCCATGCATGCTTCTACCGCTCGCGAGTAGGTGATACCATGTACAAGTACAATTTGTCTATGCGCGGAGAGGCTTTTTTTCCAGGGGAGTAAGCTAGGAGTCCGGCTTAGGGCTCATCATCAGGGCCACAAAAACAATGTGGCTGCAAGATATTTCGTGCTCTATCTCGTGGTTATTCTTATTAAAAACTTTATATTGTTAAATTTAGTCCCACATCGGTAATTGATGGTAGGGGACTGCAACACTCCTCCTATCAGGCTAGTTTTTTTAGATTGAGTTACGCACGAGGCCTTCAAACTGTTCGTCTCCGGGGAACCTGAGGCCTGTGGTGCCCCGACTCGTGTGTACATCGGGCCGGGCTGGAATACGCTACGCCACTCTAACAACTGATATCAGAGCCAAAGGTTCAGAAATCGGTAACATCTCCGGGTCACATGGTGACGGGAGAGCCCGTGAACGTATCCGGAGGGTCACACAGATGTTTGTGACTGGAATGTTGGACTCGGGGCCTGGGATAACTTCTTCGGGAGATCACAGGGATGGTTGTGATGGAAGAGTTGGGCCCGATGTGTGACGGGGGAGATTATTAGATTTAGTTCCACAACGGTAATTGACGGTGGAGAGCACAACATATAAGTTGGTGCAGTCCTCCTCCTATTAGACTAGTCTTTTGGGCTGAGGCAGACTCGATCTTGCACACCTGATTTTAGAAAGAAAACCAGTTGCATCTCATATGTGTGCCAGGATCAAGTTTCACACATATGATAGACTGCATGAATAAAAAGAACACAAAATTACAGCGAAAATAATAAAATAAAGACAATACAAACGTTTTCTAGCAGCGGAATCTTGAACTCTTCACCACAGGCAGTTGACTGGGGGTTGCGTACGCCTACCATCACCTTCAATAACTTCACACACCTTCTGAATACTGAGCAGCAATAAGCAAGGATGAGTACACTTATGATTGGTACTCAGCAAGGTCACCGAAATAACCAGAACAATTTAATATCAACTTTGGATAAATTAATCATGTGAGGGTCCAGGCCGTTCATGACCGCGAACACGGCTGTTATAACAGTTTTACACTCTGCAGAGGTTGTACACTTTCACCACAATTCGCGTAAAAGCTCCGAAGAACTTTAAACCCAACCATGCTGTGCCGGCCAAAGCACGTACCACACTTCCAAGGTGTGACTTCATAGGGACGCTACGAGGCCTTTAGAAAGATTCCCTAGTTAGAAACGACCCGCTAAGGTTTCTGGATCGGAAGCAGGCATAACCCTCCCTAACGGGCATAGTGTCTTAGCTAAGTCCACTTCCCGAGAGAACCGGGCTATACACCGTCAACCGTCACCGGTAAGATCATTCCTAACCAAGGTTTCTAATTAATTAGCCAAGGTTTCTAATTAATTAGCCAAGACGAGAGCCATTATAGTATTGTGTTTGTACGGGTAATCCTGGGTGATTCTCCATGTTCCAATTAACACTTATGATCTTATAAAGCACATGCAGAAGGATGGTTAGGGACACTTGCCTTTCCGCAAAAGAATACCATTGCTCAGTCTTCAAGTCTTGTTCTTGACATCTTCGGAACGATGCTCCTCTAATCGTAGCAAACATCGAGCACAAGCATAAACATGCAAGCAAAGAAATAAGTACAACTAAGAACAATACACCAGTCAAAAAGAAAAGCTTGAAAATAACGCACTAAACGATGGGGCTCGATACTACGATCACGAAAGCGCAAGAAACGTTGAAAACGAAGCTATGGTTAGAAAGGTATAGCTATGGGGAGATTTATGTTACAAAAGAAATAAAAGACTATATGCTTCTTTTATTTTAACTTAAGAAAACATATTCAATATTTAATTTAATTCAAGATACACTTTCATATGAAAAGATGGGTAAAGCCTAATTAATTTTATTTGCAAATGTTTATATAATGATTATACAATTAAACATTTTAACTGGCAAGAAAGCATGAGAGAGCATATAGACGAATAACTTAATATCTCGTGTTGGACTAAACAATTTATATTAAGAACTTATTCAAGTTGTGAATTAACCATATTAATTTAGATTGCACAAAGCCGGTGTTTAACCCTAGTTAGATTTATTTATGAAAACTAATTCAATAATTGTTAATCAAGTTAACATGTGATTATGAAAGCTCAGATATAACCTAAGTAGCTTTTATTTACAAAAACAAGGTGAATGCTTATTAACCATATTGAATTAACTTATGAAAACCGAGGTATATCCTATATAGCTTTTACTTGGAAAGACTAGTTAAATAAGAATTAGGAAAATTAATATTTATTAATTTATTTCAAAACATGAAACATGGTAAACAACACTGGCGAACTAAACTCTATGCTTATAGAAGATTAACGCAATAAAAACGAGGTTAAACGGAGCTAAAATGTGCAATCTATGGATAAAACAAGGTTCTAGGGGCTTAACTGCGAGGAAACAGGGCTTCCAGGGGCTATTTTGAAAGAAACCAAGGGCTAAAACATAACCTCACATGAAAACCCGAGGGCTCGCGTGTAAAACATGCGACTATGGACTGCGGGTTTGATTCTGCCGAACTTCAGGGGTTAAACCGAAAAGAAAAGGACCTAAGCGGAATTACTTTTGACTAAGGTTGGACCGCGGGTTGATTCCAGAAAAGAGCAGGGGCTCTTTGTAAAATAACCACGGCTGGCTGGTTTGACATGTGTTGACCTGGATTGGATCTAATACGGGTCGTTGGATTTCGATCGGACGGCTGGAAATTGATTGGGCGCTCGGGGACGCCGGAGTCCGCGGCTCGCGGTGGCGCTACAGCGGAGACTCACCGGAGTTCAGTGACGGCAGCGCTACAGGGCTCCAAACCTCGGCGCGGTTGGCCTGGGAGATAGAGGTAAGGACGGGGATATCGTTTTGGGTATTCTCACCAAGATTTGGCCGATGGAGGCAGCTCGCGACGAAGAGGCGCGGCTTGGTGACTTCGGCGACGCGTTACGGGCGAACGAGAGTGAGAGATGAGGTGAAATCGAGCTCGGCGTGTTGCTCACCCCACCGCGTAGCTCCGCAGCAAGGTTTTCGCGACAGGAAGGCGACGGAGGCACGGGTCAAGGCCGGCGGCGCCAGCTAGGGTTTGCAGCGCGACGGGAGCTTGGGAGGCGGCTGCTAGGGTTTCGGCTGGCGGGTCGAGGAAGCTCGAGACAGCGCTACATATAGACGTGTCCAGGAGGTCCCTTGGCTTGCGCACCACAAAAAAGGGTGGCGCGGGCGCGGCAAGAGCTCGGACTCTAATCGAGTTCCAGTTGGGCACGGCGGAAGGTTGAAGATGACAACGTGGGCCCATCTGTCGGCGAGAGAAGAGAAGGAGAGAGCTGAAGAGAGAAGAGGGGATGACATGTGGGGTCAGCTTGTAAGTGAGAGAGGAGAGAGAGAGCTTGCGGGTTGGGCTGGTTGAGGAAATGGGCCGGGATGCTGGGCTGAGCTGAGAGGTTGGGTCGGCCCAAAAGAAAGAGGAAAAGAATTTAGGAATTGATTTAACGAAAAGAAATTTTAGTTGAAACACAATTCCAGGAAAATCCTAGATGATATATTTAAACCATAAAAATTATTTGGAAGCTCCAAAATTCAAGGACAATTTTTAGAGATAGGGTTGGAGATAAAGAACCCAAATAAAATATTTGAAGTTCATGAAAAGAGAATTTAAGGCCTTCCAATAAATGGATTTGACTTTAGGAAAAAAGAATTTATTCCTAGAAAAATCTAGGAAATTCTCAAGGAAAATTTGATCGACGTCTAAACGTATTTTGAAATCTCACACTCAAGAAATATTAGATGGAACGGCGTGAATGCAACATTTCAATTAGGACAACATAAAGCTTATTTATTTGATTAGAAAAATGTTTATTTTCTAATAGTAAATTTCCTGTAAATTGAACAAAGGTTGGAAAAGTTTTAATAATTTGTGAAAATTATTTTTTTAATTTTTCTTTCTAATTCACATCCCGAAATCCCAAATTTCGGGGTGTGACACGATCCCTTGGTTGTGTTGGGCTCCGGTGGACCTGAGGCCTGTGGGGCGCCGGCTCGTGTGTACAGCGGGCCAGGCCAGAATTTGCTGCGTCACCGGTTCGGGGAATCGGTAACATTTCTGGGGTCATATGGTGATGGGGGAGCCGGTGATCGTCTTCAGAGAGTCACACGGATGACTGTGACTAGAGAGTTGGACTCGCGGCCTATGATAACGTCTTCCGGGGGATCACACGGATGGTTTTGATGGAAGAGTTGGACCCGATGTGTAACAAGGAAGATTGATAGATTTAGTCCCACATCGGTAATTGATGGTGGGTGACTAAAACATATAAGGTGGGGCAACCCTCCTTCTATTAGGCTAGTATTTTAGGTTGAGTTAGGCCAAGGCCTTGGTTGTGTTGGATTGGATCGCCTCTGTTTAGGCAACCATCTTTCAGATGTTGATGATTTGGGTTTTGTTAAGCATTTGGATGGCTTCCAAATTATCCTTGGGATCTAAAAATAACTACAAATATTCGTCTAAACAAATTGTTGCTCCTAGTGATTATGTTGTTAATCGATCACCAAAATCACAAATTAGAATGAACTCAGTCAGAAAAGCGAGTGCCACACTCTTTGCCTGAGTGCTCGATGAAAATCAATCGACAAAGAGGCTATATCATGACTGCAACCAAAAAAGCCCTTAGCAAAGTCGACGTTTGCTAAGTGTCATTGAATAAACACTTGGAAAAGCCATGCAACTTTGTCGAGTGTTTGATGATGGGTGAAGGGACCATGACACCCTAAGAGGGGGAGGAGGGTGAATTAGCAGTTCCAATTGCACATACAAAAACAATCTCAAATTCTATCCAAATGTGCTGTAGATTTTTCTATATGTTGCTATCCAACCACTTCAAAGTTTTCCACTCTAGGTCCAATACTATACATGCTAAGTCTAGAAAAGGTAAATACGGAAAATAGTGTAATACGAAAAGAGGAAGGTAAATGATAGAGATTGCAAACTCTGGGCACAGTGCTTTTTACCGAGGTACTGAAAAGCTCACGAGCTTTTCACTAGGCCTCATTGTTGGAGCCCTGTCAAGGGAATGCCTGTGTAAGGGCCAAGCTCCTCGGTCGAGTAACTCTATAGATGCCAACAGGATCAAACTTCCCCACGCGCAAGTGGGTATCCGTTCACCCCTCCTGGTTGCTCGTCGCTGCCTTCCCTTGGTAGAGTTTTGATAAACTAGCCAAGGGCCGCTCCTCCCTCTCGCAATCACCGGTGGCCACTCCAACAAACACGGTTGGAGGGTCTCGCAAGACTATGAGCCCTATATTTACAACACTTTGTGCGTGCAAGCACCGATAAGTAAATATGCATGAAAACCTCACTAAACTCTAGGCTAATCACCTAAGAGACGTACTAAAATACCTAAACTAGCACTAAGCACTTTTCTAGTTGCCTTGATCTTATAATTAGCAATTTGATGGGTTGTGCACTTAGAAATGTGTACATCCCTTGCCACCATGATCCCTGAACTCATGCACACATCAAATTGTTGGGGTATGCCTTTTTCATAGCCCTAACTAAAGGAACTAGTCGTTGGAATATTTCTACTTACACCGACTGGTTCAGTGGTCATAGGAGGGGTACCCCTAAAGTAATTGGTGATGCCACCTCAGCTAGCCATTGAAAGAGCCAATGACACATGTGTCGCTAATAGGTGGAATCGGTGGTCACTGAGTTGATCTTCATCTTCAGTTTTCACTAGCACCGACTGATTTGGTACTCTTCTCTTTGACCAATTAATGAATCGGTCGCAACCAATGTCTAACTACATTTTCCAGGCGCAATGGCCGATTAGTCTTCTTCCTGTGAACTTTCACTCCACTGACTGATTCGGCGGGCCTTTGTACAGAGGACCGAATGTGTCCATCCATATGCAAATTGTAGCTTCTTCTTGATTCTTCACTATAATTTGGATATTAGGATGACCTTCATTTGGATATTAATCGCCTGGATGTTGAATAGCATTTTGATGTTCTGGCAGACAAAATGCACTATGTAAAGATGTCTTTGCTGTCTCTTTGTTTGCACAATATTCTTCGCAGTGGGAGTTACTACCAGCATTCGGTAGTGGATGTGGGGGCTTTAACCCGCATGTACCACCAGATTGTCCATCATATCTCCCATAAGGCCATAAGGGATAATGGGCAGGCCAACAACTACTACAAAGAGTGTGCCATAAGAATTTCTAAAAATCTTGAAGATTAATATAGAAATATTGTAACTTTTTTGCGAATTAGGATACAATCTAATAAGTTCACACACCCATACACACTGATCCCAATAAACACATGTATTCTACCAAACCCTTCGAGCACCTCCAAATAAGATAGGAATATACTACATTGTAACCCGATCATATACCATGTAATTAACTAGGCTATATCAAAACTGACATGTAACCGTGTCAAGTGAAAAACAAATGTTACATGCCTAAAAATAAGTGACATGGTCTTTTACAAATGACAATGGTAAAAGCCAAAAAAAACCCTGGCATGGTTTGCTGGTTTGTTTTAAGGTGACTATTGGTGGTCCTCAGCCTATACAAATTATCCACCAGTGCACGGAAACCGTTGTAGCTGTTCACCATGGGAGTAAAATCTAGATATTAAATCCAGAGAACGGTCGACGCGACTAGCATAAAAATGTCTATCCAGGCCCCCAAAAAAGATAAGTTATATATGGGCCTAAAGATAAACTTCTGTTAGCCTACTCTAAACTCAAAACACAACCTATCTAGTAGCCTAATCTACATCGACAGCTAGATCGTGAGCACCTAGAGTGGGATAAGAAGGGGGTCCTCTAGGCTCAGTGACTACTATTATGCATTCACCCAAACATGGTGGACTACAAAGGAAGGACAAGGCTATCACCACCTGCTGCCTACCACAACGGTACCATGGTGTGGTACACAATCCAGGATATCTATCAAGCGTAAGCTATAAGCTACTGAAATTCACCTAATGCGAAAGGCTTATGAGAAAAACACAAATAAGTAGTACAATGCTAATGCAGACAAATGATCTCATAGTTTAAAAATAGTAAATAAATAAATATTGATAGTAAAAAGAAGTACACAAGCTATCAGGTACTGACATTGACCTAACGTGAAATGCTTATGAGAAAATCCCAAATGAGCAAGGTAGTGCTCAGCAAACAAGAGATCCTGCAGATTAAAAATAGTAAATAAATAAATGTCAAGAGTAAAGAGAAGTAATAGCGAGATACCGAAAGAAGACAAAGAAACTCATGGACGATAGAATCTAGGTTTTATTTCCCCTGGAGTGGATACAATGCCAGAGAAGGATTTGAGACAAGCATAGAATCCTCTCCTCCCAAGCTTGGCTGTCACCCAATACCTCACTCCACATGCTCCCAACTCTACTTCTAAATAATGGAGCATTCAATTTAAGCTTCTTGTCTCCAAGTTGGTGTATCTTGAAATGGATGTGGAGGCTTCCTTTTATAACCCTCTAGGTAGGTATTTATGCTTCACTTGGATGCCATGCATGTGTAGTGGCTGCCACGTGAAGGGACTGCATTCAACTAACACGGCTAGGCCGGCCAACCACCATCAGGCCAGCTGGCCTGGGATGGGTGCCGCGTGGCACAGACCTTCTCAGGTGTGCTCTGGATCATCTTGTGGTGTTGGTTCAACTGAAACTTGGTGCCCATGTGACGAAGAGGAGCCGGGCAGCCTACTCCAGGCTGACCGGCCTTGTCGGAAGGCCCCTCCATCCTCCATTGCACCGATGTATCTCTGGATGGTTGGATGATGTCTAGGTGCTGCTCCCAAGGATCGTTCCCAAGTCTTGACTGCATGTGGGCCTATCCATCCATAGGTCTTGCCTTTCGATCTGTTTGATCAAACTGACCGTGAATCCTCGGCTCTTTGGACTTTGTCACGTGTCATTGACACTGTGGCGAAGTGGCCTGACCATCGGCAAATGCAGGGGGTCCAGCAGGCCTCAGTGCGGCCGGGCACCTAGGACGGAGCAGACCGGCTTGGCCTAGGTTGGCCGGGGATTCTCTCTATTTTTGCACATTTTGGACTTGTACGTCTCTTCACTCACAAATAATGCAAAACTTGTGGAACTTGTTAGAATCAAACATTTTCATCATGGTTTTAGTTTTGATCATGTGAAATATTGGCGGTAAAAGTCTGTAAAGTCGACCGCCAATAGTGACATAGGTAACACTTCTTGGGTGTAAAAAATGTGATATGAAAAAATGCCTAATGTGTTAATAACCTTATCTTACATCACATTAGTTCTAATAAGATTGTTTTATTACACATGATAATTTTCTCTTGACGTGTCGTGGGTGAATTGTAACTGTTCTTTTCTCTACGAACCTTGCTAAGGTACTCCATCTTACCTCTTAGGAGGTAAGAGTTTGGATAAATCACATCTGTCGATTTTAATACAATTAATAATTAAAATAAATAGGAAAGTCTCTAAATTTTTTTAAAAAAACAAAAGCCTCGTGTTCTTGGAACAATTCGTATCTACGCGAGGTCTTAAAATGTCTCATGTTCTCTAAACCGTCTCGTATTTCCTTTTCCTTCTGATGGCGCTCGTCGATCTGTTTTTCCACCGGGCGCTGGTCAATATATTCGCCTGGCCAGGTGATTGTCTGGCCTCTTCTATCTCCCCATCGCCTGGCCTCTTCCCTCTCCCCACTGCGTCGCTTAATTATATAGTTCTGCATATGGCTTATTTCCTATCATATGTATGCACACACTTAGGGGGAGCTTAGACTCTGTTATGAGAGTTTTTGTTCATGACCTTGATCGACAAAGGGGGAAGAATTTCATATCTTCCACTTTCAATGGTTCATGTTGTATGAAACTCTCCCTTGTGCATTTGATGTCTTCCTTTTTGGTGTTTGATTCCAAAGAGGGAGAATTCTAGTGACCAAAGGAAGTACACCTTAAGAGGGAGGATGTAAGAAAGCAAGAACCTCAAGTATAGGGGAGATAGTAGATTTCAAGCATGGGGGAGTTTGCAAGAATTTGGTCTATAAAAGGGAGAAAAATGGCATTGGAGTAAGGGGGAGCCTTATGTCCAAATTGACCACACAAGGGGGATTTTAGTGAAATTGGTAAGAGCAAGGTATGATCAACTCAAGTCTTTCAAGCATTTCAAATATTTGTTTCAATTGATACATTGAATGCATATGTTCTTGCTCTTGCATAGTAACCTAGCAAGTAGTTGTTTTCAATTCAATATATTTTATCTCTTGCTTTGGTTGTGTTGTCATCAATCACCAAAAATGGGGAGATTGTAATGAAAATGGCCCTAGGCCATATTCAAGGACATCCAAAAGATGGCAATGAAGAAAGAAGAAAAGACCCGCGAAGAAGCAATGAAGAATTTCAAGACGCAGAGGCGACGACTAATTCGACGGTGTGCCCGTCGAATCAGTCGACAGCCCATCGGATCAGTCAGTGGTGTCATAAGATCGAAGGTGCACACGTCTCTGGAACACAACGACTAGTTTGGGGGGGAGGGTCCATCGAATCAGTCGACGGTCCATCGTAACAGTTGATGGTGGTTGAAGACCGGCGTGCGTTCGTCTCTAGTGGGTGACGACTATTTCGATGGGGCACCCGTCGAATCAGTCGACGATGCAAAGTAGCCGTTGGAGTTCAAAGATTCAAATAGAAAAGGGGGCGATGACTATTTCGACGGTCTCTCATCTGCACCCGTTGAATCAGTTGACGGTTCGGAGGAAAGTGGAAATGGCTAGCAACGACTAGTATCTTTGGTTGGGGCTATAAATAAGAGGTGCCCCGGCCATTTGAAGTGTGCTTGAGCTGAAGGAAGATATTGGCAAGTGTTCTACACATTCTTTACTGCTCAATACACCAAAGTGCTAAATAGAAGATCTAGGTGATTAGCAAAGTGCTTAGTGCTAGTCTAGACCCTTTAGCGCATCTCTTAGGTGTTTAGCCTAGAGTTTAGCGAGGTTTGCTTACCTCTTTGCTTACCGGTACTTGCACGTACCAAGTGTTGTAAATTCGGGGCTTGTAGTCTTGCGAGACCCTCCAACCGAGTTTGTGGAGTGGCCGCCGGTGCTTGTGCAAGGGAGGAGAGGCCCTTGGCGTTTTGGCCGAAGCACTACCAAGTGAAGGCGGCGAGGAGCATCCGAGGAGGGACGAGCGGAGACCCACTTGCGCGTGGGGAAGTACCGTGGTCACCCACGGAGTTACTCGACCGGGGAGTCTATGCCCTTGCGCAGGCATTCCCTTTGAGAGGGGCTCCAACAACGAGGATTACTGGAAAGCTCGTGAGCTTTCCGATATCTCGGTAAAAATCGCAGTGCCGGGAGTTTGCTCTTCTCTACCCTTTAAGCTTCCGCATTTCATACTTGCATTACTTTCCGCATTTACCTTTCCTAGACTTGCCATGCTAGTATAGGATTGGACCTAGGGTGCAAAACTTTGTAGCGGTAGATATAGAAACACATAGAGAAAACCTAGAGCACTTTTAGATAGAAATTGAAATAAATTTTTATATGTGCTTTCGAGCCTTAGTTTTTAGAGACACCTAATTCACACCCCCTTAGGGTGTCACGGTCCCTTCATAGCGCCTCTGGGCAACAACGTCCTGACGGTTTCCACGGAGTTCCTCTCGTTGCAGTACTACGTCCGCTCGCTGCTCCTCCCCAACTGCCGCTACCGCATGGGTATTGCCGCCTATCATGTGGCCACAGTAGGCAATACTAATTATAGAATACAATCTAAGTCTAGAATACAATCAATATATTACCTCTTAGGAGGTAATACTTCGTTATCACCATCCAGATTGACGGTCCACAATTACTCCGGAGTACCGTAGAAAACCTCATATCATGGCTTGTCTAAAGTTGTGTCATTTTGATTATTCAATACCACATCTTAACGCCAATGCCACTCCTTCATATATTGGACATGTCAGGGGAAAATGTTACATGTCACCTATGTCAGGTCAAGAAATAAATATTACAACGCACCTATAAGAGAAAGAAAGGAGCAGATAAGGAATGCAGAGGAGACCAGGTTAATTTATTTCCTTTTCTCTAAATATTCTAATTATCAAAATGTTTCATTTATCCTAAAAATTTATGGTTGAGATTCATGCGAGGTCTTATCCCCTAAAAGATGATTGGAGTACTTTAGCATTGCCCCTCCCTACCAGTTCCAACCTCGAACCAAATAATAACTTTTTCATATTAAGTCAGATGAAAAGAACCGTTACATTAGAGTTTGATGAGATCTAAAACTTCATGTTACAACTTGTTTTGAAATTATATAGTTGCCTCAATATGTAACATTTTGCATCATACGTATCAATCGTGACCTCAAATAAAATATAATTAGTGTCAAGTTCGTGCTACTCGATGAGATCTATGACTTTGTAGGTGACATTCTTTTTACTTAAAATTGTTTAAATATCCAAATATTTCAAGTAGGTTAAAAGAATAATTAATACAAAACAAAAATATCTATTTTCTAACACAATTGAGTGTGTGGTTAGGTAATGAGGTCTCGCACAATACATGAGGTTATGGCCTTATGGGTTTTAATCCTCAATTATGCACTCTTTGCATACATGTGAGAAAAATGTCTTTTACTTGTCTTATAAAATTTTTACACAGTTTAAAAATATTCTCACCTTCGGTTCATGGCTGAAAGCCTCAAACTGGCAGTGAGAAGATACTTTCACCTCAATTTTGAGCTGGCTGTGTCAAGCGGGTTTCGAACTGGTGGTAATAATGTTTATGTAGCAGTAATGTATCAATGAACTAATTAGCTTGTCCTAAAGGAGATATATTACAAATATTAAAAGGTTAGGAATGCTATTTTATAATTTCCGTATTGTTATTTATAAGTTCTCCCAATGTTTGTGCCCAACCAAAAGATGGCATACTCCCTTGAATTAGCAAAAGCCAGTGCTACAAGTTCAAGACTTGAAGTTGCATGCATTCCCAATCGGAAATTGTCCCGTATACTCAAGTCTGATGAATGGTCATCTGCCAAACCCATTTCGTTGGCCGTTCGCCTTTGGTTATGCTTCGATCGGCCAGCTGGGCGCTTGGGCGTGCACTCCAGAAAATCATCTACGGCACCAAAGACGATGACGATACGTCGATCCTTTCTCTATCGTCTAAGCTCGTAATTGGGACGATGCTCTTTCTGTGCCTCTCGTGACTATATTCATCTCCAGCCGGCCCGTACTTGCGTCCCATATGCCACTTGTACGTTCTTTCTACTACTACCGAACATATTCAGATCTTGCCTTTGGTGCTTTTACCTTTGTTGCATTCATTTCCAATCGGAAATTGGCACGTGCACGTATACTCAAGTCTGTTGAATGGTCATCCGCCAAAACCATTTTGTTAGCTAATTAGTTTTGCAGCAAATAAAGGTATACGCTTGCAAACAGGAGCACAAAAATATGCGCACCTTTGTTAGCCATCTTAATTATTGGGCCATCATGGTGTGGAGTGACGGTGTGTTTCTGTTTTTTCTTCATTGTGCTGGAGGCATCAAGGGATGGTGCGCTGTCAATGCTTTTTGAGCGTGCAAGGATGAGCTAGGAATGCTACCAAAATCAGCAATAACTATTCTAGTGGAATTCAGTTATGTAGTCCTATACTCCACCAATATCTACTGTGTTACAAAGTTTCAGTTATCTAAGAATGTACGCCCTCCGTCTGCAGATGAATCCTCTAAGCATTTCTTCCGTTTGCGTTATTACCATTTCTGTAATTTACAATCTTTATCCAAAACAAATCATCCTGAACAAAGAATAGCTATGCAATACTTATTTATTCATGTATAGAATGTAATATTAGCCGCACTACTACAAATAGGATTTTAGGAGACGCTGCATGTTAATTTGCTGCATGTTAATTTTCAGAGGCGGACACAAAAAATGTCTGCCTCCATTAATCGGAAGCATTAACAGAGGCGGACATAATTTATTTTATGAGGTGTTTGCATCTGTCCGCCTCCGAAAATCGATTTACGGAAGCGCACATCTTAACATGTCCGCGCACATCTTAACATGTCCGCCCCTGAAAATCAACTATTTTCGGAGGCGAACGTCTTAACGTGCGCCTCCGTAAATCAATTTTCAGAGACAGATAGCTAAAAAGACCCGCCTCCTAAAATAGTTCGGCCAAAATCGAGTCCAGATGGCCCGATAAACGTTCATAATATATATATGTACACAACTCACTCTCTAACCCTAAAATTCTCTCCCTCACCCAGCCGTCCCCTCTCCCCTCTCTCGGTCTCCATAGTCGCCCTCCCTCGCTCTCCCTTGTCAGTCGCGACTTGTCGTCCGCCCGTGCCTTCTCCATCACACCTCCTACCTCGACGGCAGTGGCGCAGATCCGGAGTAGGCCTCCTCCCTCGACAGCGCAAGCGCGGATCTGGAGCGCCTCCTCCCCGTCGTCTCCTCCACTGCCAGTGCGGAGGCGGGCAGGCACAGCACGACGCGACATGGACTGGTGAGGCACGGCGGCGACTACCTCCATCCCCGACGGCGCAGGCCTCTCCCCTTCATCTCCTCCTCTATTGGCGTGGAGGCGGGATGGCGCGACGGTGCGGGTTGGCGCGGCGCGGCAGCGGCGCTGAGAGGGCCCTTTTCCCCGGCAAGGTGACGGCACGGCGAGGGGCCTTCTCCCCCGGCGAGGCTACAGCACGGAGCAAGCAACGACGGTAGCAGATCCGGCGCCAGTGCGTGGATCCGCGGCTGCTGCTGCTATGGATGGGCTCGGCAGGCCCAGATGGGCTCCACGGGGCTCATCTAGGGTTTGTTTTTTTTGAATTTTTTATTTGGATAAACGGAGGCGGACACCTAACCGCCTCCAAAAATCGTTGATTAACAGAAGCCTCATGTCTGAGGCGGACGCGATTTCTGCCTCTGAAAATCCTAAACGCCCGCCTCTGAAAACCGTATTTGTAGTAGTGCCAGTGACTCCAAAACCCTCCCTAAGTCAGTCTCGAACCAAAAGACATTTACATCGAAGACGAATTCCTTTACAACAATAAAGTTGCAATGGAAAAAGATCATCAGGGCAAGGTAAATAAAACTTTATAGATTTGGCTAGAAATCTTCCTCAAACACGATTTTGAAAAAGTACAATTATTGCCACACATAAATTACGTATCTTTCTTTTTAATAACTTAATTTTAATCCCGTATTGGGAATGGTGGTCACCCTGGGAGTGATGATCGATTGACAATCGTTGTGTGTGATGTTCTCTTAGCTTTTATGTGTAGGTGCGAAGTGTGGCACGCATGGAGCATGGCCCAGTGAGAGTACACGGTGGAGATGGCGTTGGCCAAGTCAAGGAGGATGGTGATGGCAAGTGTCGAGTAGACTTAGCGTTATGGCGGAAGCGTGAAAGAACTTGAAGGCGTCGAAGTGTCGAGTAGACTTAGCGTTGTGGCGGAAGCGTGAAAGAACTTGAAGGTGTCGTGGGCACTTGGCGGTGCGAGGCTATACAGACATCTTCACCGATGATTTGACCAGTTTCACATCAAAACCAGGGATTTCACATGTCATGTGGTGACTAGCTAAGGGATTTCATGGTTTTGAAGGGTTTAGGTGGCTTGTCCAAAAAACTACCATGGTGGCATGTGTCACAGTTTGGGCATCAAAACCAAGGGGCGTACTTGGCGCGGTCAAGGTCCAGCGGACGTCAAGTGGCATCATCTCCAAGCTAACTTCAAGGTGAATTGAAGTTGATAAGAAGTCATGTCCGTCTGATGCTTCCTAAACAAATTGGACCGAAACACCACTGAGTGGGCTTGTATCTTAATTTCAGCACTAGGGGGTGGTTTAGAGTTTCGGTTAAGCATCTATATATAGAGGTAGATAGCTAGTACGGGAAGGTGTCTCTTGCCCTTTCCATTCCACCTTTCTTAGTTTATTTCACCTAAGGCTAAGAAAGTGATTAATGGTAGGTTAGCTAGAGGTTAGGGAGTAATTAGCCTGAGTTTAGTGCCAAATCTTCAAGACGGTAGGATGACAGGATGATCTTGGCCAAAACCTTGGAAGAGTCATGTTTTTAATCTAATCATTCATGGTTGGATAATTACCCTAGGTTAGCTAATTCATGTGTTCTTGCTCTTTCCCGTGAGATTTTTTGTTTTGATCTTGCCCTAGCTAGTAGGAAGAAAGGTGACCGGGTTTTGAATAGGGACATTCGTCTCGTCATGTTCTTTATCTGAAGAATTTTTATTAGACATGTGAAACCGAAACTGGAGACGAAGATGAATGAGAGCCAGATAAAAATTCTTCCAATGAAGAACTCGGCCTAAAGGAATATTTCTTCCTAGAATTGCTCAAATGGGTGCAAGGTTCCACATGACAAGTCCAAACTAAACTATGGTGGACATATATAGAAGTGATTGGGCCCTATCCAAAGCCCACCTCGCAAAAGTGGTGGCGGCCCACCACTGAGGCGGCTCGGGCCCCCTTTGGCAAGGCGGTTGTATATATGGTGGTTCCGTAACTCAACAATGTCTACTTCCTAATTGGAGCCCTAACCAATCTTCGAGGTCTATATAAGCATGCAGAGGACCCCCCCCCCCTCCCTCTCATTTGAAAGCCACCAAAATTGAAGCCTCTCCAATTCTCTCATTATAACCCAAGTTCCATGATTAGGGGAGCCAAGTCTAGTTCATCATTGTGATCATGTCAGCATATAATCACATAATTCATCTTTGATGTTTGGTATGACTTTGTATTGATCTTTATCAAATACTTAGAGTAATTATATGAAGTTTTTGCTATATCTGTAGTACATTTCTTAATGAATTATGCTTTCATGAATTGTATGAATTATATAGATAGATTGATCATCCATGTTATTATAAAGTTCTGAGGTGTATTGTGCTTAATATTAGCCTTTCGGTTGACTATCCGAAGGGTGAGAGCCCTAGTGAGATTAGAGCAGTTTTCATGTACGCAAGCATGGTGCTTGGCAGTTCCACCAAATGAAAAAAAAGAAAAAAAATCTTTGATTTCCATCAAAATAAAATCAAACAAGCTTCTAGATATAATTCTAGGACTTGTTTCCGTTGAGTATCTTTTTTCAACTAACCTTTTAGGTTGAGACTCAAATGAACGAATAGTTGGAAGAAGTGGATAAAAGGCTACAACCCCATACGCTCAATTTTCGGCACAAAGTGCCGCAAAATCTGAGCATGGGGGGGGGGGGGCATAGTGTGAACGTGACTTTCAGTACCATGGACAAAAGGCTCAAGCAAGTCATCAACGTTGGTTTGCACTTCTCTTCCTTCTTCCCACTGAGGTTATTTCATAATATTGATATCATTAATGAAGCCTCTTGTCCATACAAAAATCACATGCATGATGTATGATGAAAATTTGGCATATAAAATAATATAAGGACATATTTTTTGTACGATGACTATTTAGGCCATATGAAAGATTGTTGGTTAAAGCATCAACTACGAAGTATCTTATCTACGTAGAGCTTATCATGCATGGCTCACGTAAATTACTTTGGTTTGAAATAGCAGGCCATTTTGGATTAAAAGCCAATATACATGATCGGCTCATGCAACGACGTATATGTAGCTAATTACGTGATTTGTACAAAGGCCCATGTCACGTACGATGCACAACAGGGGAGATGTATACATACATGTGGGGATACGCCGAGGGCATGTAAAGTTCCTGAATCTCGCTTGATTTTGCGTGAATGGCCTGGTGGTTAAGATTTTGGTGAGTAAGCGGCAAGCTTATCAAATTAGGCCCACAGTTCATAGAGCGATCAGGCGATGGACTTATCTTTCAGTTGAGACCGCAGGATAAGCACGTATCAGCTTAGCCGGCAAGCAAAGAAAAGATCTCAGAAATAATCTTGCTTAACTAACCAGCGGCGGTGGCAGTATATGAGTGATAGCTACGGAAGAGGGAATTGGAGAAGAGAAGAGGCTTGGAGAAGAAGAAAGACAGTGGAAGACGAGGAAAGATTGAATCATACGATAGTTTTGTCTTACAATGCCTCCCCTCTCCTTTCCTCGCCCTCTCCTCTATATGGTCACAACTAGAGTAGTACGGCGATTACACAGGTGTTGGGCCTTCTGACCCTAGGACAGCGAAGGGGCCCAACCTCCCTACAGCTGTCTTCAGATGCATCTACTACGGGTAGTTACCAAAAGTACTTTTTACTTCCTATTCATCCTCCTCACAGAACACGCATCCCTAAAAATTCCTTTTTCCCTTTTCCTATTCATCCCCCTCACATAACACGCATCCCAGGAAAAAAAAAAGTACTTTTTCCAACCTCAACTAAACACGCCCTAACATTCCCCCCTCCTTTAGGCTTGCCAAACCACCTGACGAGTACCTGAGTGCTGGGAGGAACACCAGTGCTGGAGACCCGCTTCTGCAGGATGCATTCAGGGATGATAGGAGTATCCAAATCCTCAGGAACCAACGGAGTAACATTCACATTTCCAGATACCGCCTTCTTGAGTTGTGAGACAAGGAATGCAGAGTGAATGAACGAGGAGTCAGGAAGCTTCAATTTGTAGGCAACGGATCCAACTTTCTCTATCACTTGATATGGACCAAAGAATTTGAAAGCTAACTTCTGATTAGCACGTGGGGCAAGGGAAGACTGCACATACGGCTGGAGTTTGAGAAATACCCAATCTCCCACAGAGAACTGACGCTCTGATCGGTTGTCTGCTTGCTTTTTCATGCGAAGTTTGGCTCGGCACATGTGCTGCTTGATCAGAGTTGTCATCACCTTCCGATCTTGAAGCCAAGTAGATAAATCAGAGCACTGTGCAGAGTCAATAGCTGAGAGGCCAAAGTGCCTAGGGGCATAACCATACAATGCTTCAAATGGAGATCTCCCCACAGCAGAATGCATGCAAGAGTTGTACCAGAACTCTGCTAAAGAAAGCCAATGCACCCACTTACTGGGATATGCATTCAGAAAGCAGCGCAAGAAAGTCTCCATGGACTGGTTGACCATTTCAGTTTGCCCGTCAGATTGCGGATGGTAACTGGAGCTCATCTGTAGCTGCACTCCAGCCCGGCTAAAGAGCTCCTGCCAGAATTTACTGGTGAACACTCGATCTGTGTCAAAGATAATTGACAGGGGCATGTCGTGTAACCGATACACTTCATTCAGGAGCAGCTTAGTTGTTGCTGGCTGCAGTGAATGGGTGGCGCAAGAGAAGAAAGTGAGCATACTATGTAAAGGAATTTGTCAGTGTTTTAGACCGGCGATCCTACTAGGGGGTAGCCAAGTAATGTGATCTAAATGAGTAATGGGACAGACGTCGAGAATCGAGAACAAGATGGTGACAAGGGACACAAGTGGCACGATTTATACAGGTTCGGGCCTCATGGCGAGGAACCTTACATCCTGTATGTTGGTGTATCTTGTATTCCTTGTAGATTGGATCTGTTGTGGAAAGCTTGGGCGTGTTGAGCCGTCAGCCTTTTAGGTGTATTGAGGTGTGTTGATCTAGGGACCCCTACTCTCCTTTATATATCTAGGAGGGTAGGGTTACATGGAAAGTATCCTAGTCGGTTACAAAGTAAGAGTCATAACAAAAATAGAAAACCCTAGGGTATCAGGATATCTATATCCGACAAGCCCCGAGCACTTCAATGTCTGACATGCAGCCTTGATGTGGATCTTGAAATGTAGTCGAGTTGGTCTTCTTTTGCATCGGTAGGACTTCTTTTGCAGCAGTCGGACTTCTTTCTCGTCTTCAAGTATCCTCAGCTGGTTGTGTTAGGGCTTTGATGTGCTAAAGAACTTTTGGAGAATCTAATTGGAGTACACCGAGCAGGTGTACCCAATTGGGTAGCCCCCGAGTCTCGTTTTGCTTTGAAAAAGGAATTCGAGGGTATTCAATAAATTTTGCCAAAGAGCTTTAATTTCGCATGAGTCAGAGTTCTTTTGAAACCCCGGCGTAGCCCCCGAGATTCATTTTGAGAATCGAAAAATTTTCGAAGAACCTCTGGAGATATACCCGCAGCCCCCGATCCTTGATCCGTTTTGTCAAATCGAATTAAGGATCTAGACCTACGGTTTGGAGAAAACATGCGGAGTTATCTTGGTAGGAGTTGTCTCTGTTGGAGTCGCTTCGGTTGGAGTTCTCTCAGTTAGAGAAAGAACCCCTACCACATTCGGTTGGAGTTCTCTCAGTTGGAAAAAGAACCCCTACCGTGTTTGGTTGGACTTCTCTCAGTTGGAGAAGGAACCCCTACCGCTTTTGGTTGGAGTTCTCTGAGTTAGACAAGGAACCCCTACCGCGTGACGTCCAGGTAGTCGCAGGCGAAGTTTTCGGCTAACGTTGTGGCGTTTAGCCCCCGAGCTTATGAGCCCGTGGAATTGTGATGGCGCACCAGCAGCCTAAAGAATTGTCATTTGGAGAGCAATCGGAAAAAAATAAAATATCATGTAGTACATAATATGAAATATTCAAATGCACTAAATAAATTAATTCAGCGAGATAATGGGGTCGTTGAAAGCGCGAAAAGCGCAAAAAAGCAATCGGCGAGGGTAGTTTGAATCCCTAAAATAAATCAGATAGGGTAGTTTGAACCCATGAAATAAATCGGTGAAGGTAGCTTGAACCCATCGGTGAACGTGTCAAGCTCTTGTTTAGGCAATGTAATTTCCCCTAGCAGTCCGTGCGTGCGGTACATGCACCTGAACTCTGTTTTAGCCTTTCCTCATTTGTATATGAGAATTGTCTTGTTGAGACGTTAGGCATTACCAGAGGAGGTTTGGGGTAAATTAGTGACCGTTTAAGAGGAGACGAAGATTGGAGAAAGTTCAGCTTGTGCGAATGGAGGAACCGCCGACGGTGTGGGTCGCACGGTGTAGTTGGTAAAGTAGTCTACATGTAGACTAGTCCCCGGGCAACAACTCGTCGCTTGACTTCTGGAAAAAGTCGGTGTGTATCCAAATATGTAGATACGAGATAAGAGAAAAGAAAATTTAAAATAAATACTTAGCTTGATTCATGGCGGTTGTCGACGAAGCCATGTCGATCGTCGAAGAAGGCCGGGCGATCGAGTTGATGAAGCCCGACCGATTGGAGTGATCGAAATTGTCGGCGTTGTAACGCGTTGGTGGCGGTGTAGCCGCGCACGCTGGTGTCGTGCCGAGTGCGGTCGTTGGCGCAAGCCATGCTCGATCGCTGCATGAGCGTTGTCGAACCAAGGCGGATGCCGAGGCTGGCGGAGTCATCTGTTTCGTTGTCGAGTTGACGATGCACCTAGAAGTCTCTGCTCCTAAAAAGAACGGAGGGGCGAGTCGTCCGCGTGAATCATCGCGTCGCGCGATCCCGCGCGTCGCTCCTCCTGTACGTCGCCCGCCCCCAGTCGTGCGATTCTCCCGTCGCCTTCCTTCTCCTCCTGCCGATCCTTCCGTGACGCCCACGATTGCTGGCCCTCCGGCTTTTCCTCCATGATTGATCCCTCGCCCTCTATCCGACTCTCCGTCTGCCTGCGATCGGTGCTCCCTGCTCTGCGCCCTCCGCGGTGCATCATCCAGTATTGCGCCGCCCCGGCAGCTCGTGAAGATCCAGTGGAGTCGTGGAGAAGCTCCCCTGCACCGCTGCACCTGCACGAGCAGAGCCTTCCCCACCCTCCCCGTCAGCGTCGATGACGCCGTGCGCGAAGCGAGGAAGACATCGCGAGATCCAAAACCGTAAGCTGCTTCTTCTTCTTCTTGAGGAATTGCAAATCATGATCATTGCACAATCGTTGGCAACAATTTTCTGCAATTATGTGCTATGTGCACGATGAATTCAATTCAAACATGCATGTGTCGCATCACATTCCAAGGCAGGGGATCAACTCGTTCATGTCTGGCAGGACAAGCGACTAGATTGTCAGGTGATCGACCTCCACACCGCCGCGTCCAGTGCGAAGGCATCTTCGATGAAAGATTTTAATTTGACGAAGAGCACATGAAACTGCTCACGATTAACCCTCACACCATCACCGATCACTGCTGCTTCATGCTAGGTGTTCGGGCAGATTCTGCCGTCGGAGGGCTTCGTACACGCGACGGTGTTCAACCTAGAGTATACAATGACTAGCCGGCGTGCCTGGCACAATTGCCGTGGCTGCACAAGCAGATGGCAGTGTTGCTTTGACTGTATTAACATCAAAATCACTTAAAATCCTTCCAACGTAGATGCAAAGGAAGATGATTGCAAATATAAGCATGAAATTAAACTGATTCATTTTTTGCCTGAACCCACCATGAAAAAAGATCCAATGATAGTTGTTATTGTACGACGTGGTGAATTTTTTTTACTGAACCTCCCGTGAAATAAGATCCAATGACAGTTGTTATTGTACGACGTGCTGAAATTTAAAGTTAATTTTGTCTCAGTGGAGTTTTAGGCACCATGCTCGTAGTATTGATTGTAATGTACATTTCACATGACTTAGCATGATTGCGCTCTGATTGTTCACACGAAGCAAATCGATATTGGAAGATGTTTCCGACCAATATAAAGTAGTATCTTAATCGCATCACGAGGTTAATTATATAATAGACCATATTGCTTTGTTTTACAATAAGCATATATAGTTGAATTAATGTCTTTCATGACGTTCTACATAGTTCGTTATGTAATTTTTGTTGCCCCGTAGCAACGCACGGGACGATGCTAGTCGACGTAAAGTTGTATACGTGCTTGCGGGTAGCTTGATCTGTACGTAGGAACATGCATATACTCCACGCTCCAGTAGCATCGTCAACCATGCATGTGTGCGCCCATGCATAGCTTCCTAGATCCACGCATGGAAAAGTATTTTTCCACCGCACAAACGACTTGGACTTGAGATGTATCTCGACGCACGTGTACCAGCCAAAGCTTCCTTTGCTTGCATGTCAGACACGGCTTGCAGGGTTGTGTCGCCCATGCAAACCCGATCTAGAGTCCGCCACAGATTGGATCTATTAGATTCAATCGTGGAGTCACTAATAAAGATGAGTCGATACACGATGATGCCAACGCCCGTGCTATACTCATCCGAGCATCGCACGCTTTCAGGTTGTCGTTGTCGCACATATCGACTTGTACGTAGATGGACGGAGCCGCCGGCACGCCGTGGTGGAGATTGCGATCTATTTTGCTAGCGGAGAGAACAGTCGACGGTAGAGAAAATCGTTGCTGCCCTGGATTCTGCGAGGCGGCGATGAAGACGCCGTCTTGATCGGTGATGCAGATCCAGGAGCCGAAGATGGAGATGGTACGTTCCTCGATCTTGATATCGAAGTCGGCGTAGACAATGTGCAATCGAGTTCAACAGCGGATTCTCGGCGCAGGCCCCACGGTGGGCGTCAGATGTCGGTGTTTAGACCAGTGAACCCATTAGGGGGAGCCCAAGTGGTGTAGATCCAAATGAGTAATAGGGAAGACGTCGAGGATTAAGAACAAGATGGTGACTAGGGACACAAGAGGCACGATTTAGACAGGTTCGGACCTCATGGCGAGGAACCCTACGTCCTGTATGTTGGTGTATCTTATATTTCTTATAGATTCGATCTGTTGTGGAGGCCTTGGGCGTGTTGAGCCGTCAGCCTGTTAGGCATATTAAGGTGTGTCGATTTAGGGATCCTAACCTCCTTTATATATCCAGGAGGGTAGGGTTACATGAAAAGTATCCTAATCGGTTAAAAAGTAAGAGTTCTAACGAAAATAGGAAACCCTAGGGTATCAGGACATCTATACCCGACAGAATCGACCACCACCAAGATACAATTGGTCTGACCAGAAGTTGGAAGGCCCTTCACAAATGAGTTGCCATGCTTCATCAGTGACCGGCAGTGGGTGCAGCTTAAGAATGATCTGGCTTGGCCGGCAGTGGGTGCAGCTTACCAGGCAGTTTAGAATGATCTGGCTTGGCCTGTTGACAAACTGTGCAGGATTGGACAAACTGGTGCATGACTGCCTTCATACGTTTCCAAGCAAACATTTGTTTCATGCGTCTATAAGTAGCAGGTACACCAGAATGACCCCCAATGCACTAGAGTGGCATGCTTGTAGGAGTTTAAGCTGGAGGGATGGATTGGCGCTGATACAGATGAAATCGTTGTACCTGAGAACCCCATCTCGAAGGGAGAAAGGAGGATTTGCATGAGGATCAATGGACATCTTCTATATCAGGGACATGGAGAATTCATCCTCCTGGTAGCCCTGCACCACCTCCTTAATCCAGGTAGCTGAACAAGAAGAAATAGCAGCACATGAGGCAGTCGCGTCAGGCTTCCTTGAAATGCATCAGCCAGCAGCCACCCGATTCTCAGTTCCTTCTTTTGTACACAATGCGGTACTGCAGGCCCAGAAGCTTTGTGAAAACATTATACTGCCAATTTGTGTGTAGGCGTTGTTCTAACCGTAGAGAAAAGCTTCTTTGGTCTGTAAAGATGACAAATTCTCCATGGCTGTGTTCAGATAGGAAAGCGAAAGTACTTTTTGTTGGGATGAATAGTATAAAAAAGTACTTTTGGTCCAGAAAAGTACTTTTGTGGCAGGTGTTCAGATTCAAAAGTACTTTTGTACATATTTTGCTAGATGCACACAAATGCTTAACACAACAGTTTATATATCCTAAGAATGTGTTCCAATACAAGAGGCACACATGGCACAAACATTACAACAGGCATGAATAATCATGAATAAACCATGATCTCAACAGGTCACACTTGTCTTCCAATAGACATGTCTACACACATTAGTACTCGTCTGGCCTAATATGGTACCCAAGACTAAAGCATTCATTAGCAATTTCATCACGCAGCGAGTTCATATTACCATCTTTCTCTCCGGAGTCATCTTGCTGGATCCCCTGGTCTTCCTCTGCATCCTCCACAATCTCCCTTTCCTCATCCCCATTGTCGATGAGAAAATTATGAAGTGCAGCACATGCAAGTATAATATGACCTTGTGTGATCTCAGGATAACTAGGGATACCTTTCAGGATCCTCCACTTTTCTTTCCACTGTCCAAATGTGCACTCTACCGCTGACCTCAAGCTAGAATGTGCTTGGTTGAAAACTTCTTTCTTCGTTGTTGGCCGGCGGCCTGTGCGCCATGCTTCTTGATGATATTTGACCCCCCTGTACGGTGCCAGGTAACCTGTCTTGTTGGCCTATCCCGCATCACAAAGGTAATATTTGCCTGCACACGAAGTCAAAGATCATGTCTTGGGACGTAACATAATAAACAGGAGATTCGGACAACAGGCATGTATTATCATTCGTACCTGGCGGTGGATGTGGGAAATTGACTCCATACTTTTGCCTTGCTTCATTCAACACCCTAGCATCATGTGCCGAACCAGGAATACCAAGAGCAATAAAAGTAAACCTGCGGTCGAAGTCAACAATGCCCAATACATTTTGACTCTTCTCACTCTTCCTATTAACATACTTGCCCACTTCTGTCCCAGGTACGCACACCTTGATGTGAGTCCCATCTAGAGCCCCTATAGCATTTCCGAAGCACTGACCATACCTATGGTTCGCCACCTTAGGGTGAACCATACTAAAGGTTGGGTCTCTAGGACACACATTATCTTTTGCAAGTTGCAAAAAACATGCAATGACTTCATTGAATTTACTGCTGACCGTGCCATTTGACCTAGAGAATATACAATTCACAGTCCTAACCCCTTGCGGTGCCCCCAACATCCACAGTGTCATTCCTAACGCTTCCCTAGATGCCATCTTTCTAGTGGATTTCAGACCATAAGAGTCAACCAGTAGCTTGTGCAACAGCTGAAATAAAGGTGGTCTCATTCTAAACATAATGTAGCTACGTTCCCAATCAGCTGCGTTGTTGTCTAATATTTGTAAACCGGATAGTAGCGATGCAGCCGAATATGCCGATCTTTGCAAGGTGAGGTGTTCATGTTGAGCTAGAAGAGATGCCATTTGTGTGAGTCTACGCATACCTTCCAGGTCAGCCAAGAGCAAAGCACCGAGCTGCCGAGCCTGTGGACCGTTAATTTGCCCCAACAGGGCCGCACATCCGTCGTCCACGTCCATGCCATCTTGGCCCATTGCAAATGATCCATCATTTTCCGCTGTAATGGAACCCTGCCATGCAGTAAACAAATATTAGAAACATGTATGAGTATCACACAGAATAGTAATTACAAGCAAAATCAACAGCAAAGTTGCCACCCAAAAGAATTTACAAGCAGTACACAACAGCAGGAACAAGGGGCTCAAACAATATTAGAAACAAAATTTGTACAGCAACATACAGAAGACAAAGATATTCAAACAGCATCATAATCAAGAACCAAAGTTCATCACGCAGTTGTACAAGCTCAAAGTTTGATACTACTAATTAAACATTACAACAGGGGGGCACAGAAAATCAATGTCAGGACAGTGTAATTATTGAAACGGACATAAAGCAACAGTGACCCAAGTCTACAGCAAATTGTCTATATTGTTGATCCAATCCCTTCTAGCTTCCTCATTTTTGCAATCCATGAAGCTGCTACGAAACAGGTTGTTGCTCAGGATTTTCATGAGCTTGTAGTACTTAGGATCATTAGTGGAGATCCCATGCTCCACCACCAATGTCATAGCCTCATTGAACTCAGTTTGCACTTGAGCCTGTTGGTTTAACATCCCAACGAAGCCATCCTTGATAGCCGAGGTGTGCTCAGATAGACCATACGCAAAGGTGTTCCAACATCCCAGAACATGTGCCTTGGAGCGCTTTGAACCACCACTCTCACCCAGGGTGGTTGCTCCACTGCTAGCCCTCTTGCGGCCACTAAGGTTGTTGGCCGCCTGCCCCATTGCAGTGGGCTGCAAGGCTTCATGTGCTTTGTCTTCGTCCGCGTCCTCCTCATCTTCCTCTCCTTCGGCCTCCTCATCTTCCTGTCCCTCTTCGGCCTCCTCATCTTCCTGTCCGTCCTCTTCAGTTGGGCTAACCATGGTGGCAGGATCAATGGTAATGTCCTTGAACATGTCGTGAAGCCTTGCCAACCATGGAATGCGGTCTGTCTTAAGCCTCAACACGTCGGGGCATTTATGCATATTATGCAAAACGACATTACACGATGCAAAAGTATGAATCAATTGAACAACGAGGAATGAAAGAATTGCATGCTTACATCGGACAGTTCCTGCCACTTCTTTTGCCTGGCGGTGTACCCACCACGGCTGGTTCGACCCGCCCCGCTCTGACTGCTCAGCCATTTATGTGCTACATACACTTTTCTGAGGGCATTACACCTGTTCTCCATGGCTTTTTTGTTCAGGTGGATCCCTGTGAGCGCGTAGAACCTGAGGACCATGCGGTTCCAACCGGCACTCTTCATTCTACTCTTTGAGCAGTTGCCCTCTACAACTTCATCCATCCAAAGGTTGCAAAAAACTTGTGTGTTGTCATCGGTCCAAACAGTTCTAATGCGACGTTGCTACCACATAAGCAAGCAATGACTAGTTCAGAAGGACCAACATCTCATGCAGACAATTAACAGAAGGAAAATTGGTAAGCGCGGAGGAAAATGTATACCTCAGCTTCCTCCTCATCCTCGATGGCTTCACCGCCGGCCATGGAAGCTGCCGCAGCACTAGCGGCCCCACGGGTTGCCGTTGCACGGATGCGTGTTAGGGGAGGCTCGGGCATCGCCGTCGCCGAGGCGTTCCTCCTCCTCCTGGTACTGACGCCGGCGCGGGTCGAACCGCCGTCGTCGAGGGGAGCAGGCGGCACAGGGGAGTTGTCATTGGTGGCATTACCCCCCTGGCGAGCCCGTCTTCCTCCCTTGCCTCGAAAGAAGGCGGCCAAACCCGATGCCCTTGCAGATCTGGGCGGCAGGTCTCCCACCGGCAAGTCGTCGTAGGGCTGGAGGTGCAGCCGGCATGGATCCACTACATCGGCGTTCAGATCCAGTCGCGATAAGGTCGGCGGACTGTCGGATCAAAGTGGACGAAGCCCTGACGCCGCCGACGAGCCCTCCTGGGAGAAGAAGTCGTAGGGAGGGATACCTTGCGGGGGGGAGGCGCGTAGTTGTAGGTGACGGTCGGTCCAAACGCCACGGATGGAGGGTAGGCGCCGCCATGGGGCGCGTACGGGGCTTGCATGAAGGGGCCGCCGGGAAGCCCACCGACGCCTGGCGTGAAGGGGCCGCGGGGAAGGCCGTCGTGCCTGCCGTGAAGGGGCCGCCGGGAACCCCACCGGCGCCTGGCATGAAGGCGCCGCCGGGAAACCCACCGTAGCCTGGCGCATAGGGGCCACCGGGAATGCCACCGGTGGGTGGCAGGTAGGAGCCGGCGGGTGGAGGGTAAGCGGCATGACCAACTCCGGCGGTGGGTGGCGCCTGCGAAGCTGCGGGAACCCCACCGTCCGCCGTCGGGACAGACGACTCGGAGGTTGCACCGCCGGGGTGAAGTAGCAGGACCCCAGCCACCCCTCCCACGCCCCGTCCGCCATTGCTCTGAGCCGCCGCGACGAACGACGAAGAGGAGTAGATCCGGATTTCCGGCAACGTTGACGCCTTGCAGGAGCCAGGGGGTCGCAAGGCGGTTCAAGGCCTGCGGCCGCGGCGGTGAGACGGCGGGGGAGGTTACCGGAGGCTGGCGGCGGCGGATGCGGGGGAATCTACGGCGGCTGGAAGAGGGCGACTGGTGGCGTGCAGATGATGGGGGAGTGAGGCTGGCGGCGTGCGGCTGCGGGAGGGACGGGGGGTGGGCAGGGGCGGTAGGGTTTATCGGCGGGCCGTGTGGGACCCACATAAACGGCCCAATAATGCACCACATGAACAGGGCCCAAGAAGTTCTTTTTTGTGGCAGGCCCGTCAGATGAATAGCGTTCGGCCTGCCAGTGCACCAAAAGTACTTCTTGGGCCAATCTGAACATGGCCCATGTTGCAAAGTATGGGCGCCACTGCTGGACTGGCAGTATTATGGCCATATACTCTTTCACATACGTGGAAAGGCCTCTAGATTTCGGGCCCAATCCTTTACTAATGAAGGCTAAAGGGGTGTCCATTTTGAAGCAACATCGCACCGACTGCCACTACACTAGGATCAGTTTATGTTGCAAACTCCTTAGAGAAATCAGGCTGTTGGCGCAGTTCTGGTCAATACACGAATGTGCTAGATCGCGCGGTCGTCGAAATCTTCTCATCGGAGCTTCTGGACGCAGCCGGTCAGACCGCCCAGGACGGCCGGTCTAGACCGCCTGTAGCAGAGGTGCTGCGAAAACCTACGATCGCCGCGTCGGGAGGGATCCGTCGGAGGTTGCGAACCTAGGGTTGTTCTAAGGTCGGTAAGGCCACTTAGAACATCCTAAAATGTAGTAGAGACGAAGAAGGAATCAAAGGGGGTTCAGAAAGCTATGGTTTGGAGAAAAAAGTAAGATAAATAGTTTGTACGATTGGGTAGAGTTCCTCAATCGGCCACGTCCCTTTATATTTATAGGGTGGGGAGGTCTTGCCCCGCAAGAAAGTCCATATACACATCTAAAACGTGAGAAATCTCCAATTCGATCTACTCGGACTCAGGGACAGGCGGTTAGATCTCCTGTGATAGGCGGTTAGGCCACCTGGCATATTGCCAGATCGGCTAAAGGACCCAGCCGATCTAACCGCATGTCACGGGCGGTCTAGATCGGTTGTCCGAGCCAGATCAGCTATAAGCCATTTTTTGCCATCAACATATGCCCTCTTGTTTTTTTATAGCTTTGCATACCACAAAACATTTATTCAGACTAGGGACGACTCTCTATTTTTGGTCATTTTTTCTCTAAGGGTGATATCACATATCGGTCATATCCTTTCAAGCATGTTTCCAAACACTTGGATAAAAATTTTTCATGTATTTCCCATTGAGTGCTCTTGGTAACTAAAATCCCTGCAAAGTCTCTACCATATAGAAATTCCCAGAACAAACCTTCACAATACGATATGGTCCTTCCCAACTTAGTGACCATTTGCTAAACTTGTTGCTCTTCGTTCCTATAGGTAGAATAGTCTTCCAAACCAAATCATCAACTTTAAAGGATTTAATTTTTACCTTCTTGTTGTATGATCGAGCTACTTTTCTTTTATCTTTCTCAATCTCCTCCAGGGCCTCCAAATGCTTGTTGGTCACCTCATCAATGTTATCCATCATCAAATTACAATATGTACTAGCATCAAGATCGTTTTGGTTAGCCAATCTATAAGCAGCCAGATTCACCTCAACAGGCAAAACGGTCTCCTGACCGTAGACAAGCTGAAATGGAGTAACCTTGGTAGCACCATGTATATGTATACGATGTGCCCATAAAGGCTTAGATAAAACTTCATGCCACCTCTTAGGACGATCTTCGATCTTCTTCTTTATGAGCTTGATCAGAATTTTATTGCTAGACTCGGCTTGACTATTAGCTTGAGCATAATATGGAGATGACTTGAGCAATTTAATACCATAGGATTCAACAAACTCACGTGCCTCCTTAGATATAAACGACGTTCCTTGATCCACCGTCAATGTTTGAGGAATCCTAAATCGATGTATAGTATGCTCAGTAATGAACCCAATCACCTCTCGATCTGTCATGTTCTTGAGGGGAACAACTTTAGTTCACTTAGTAAAATAATCAGTAGCCACAATCACAAAACAATGATCGTTGGATGAAGGAGGATGAATCTTAGCAACAAAATCTAAACCCCATCCTCTAAAGGGTCAAGGTTTAATGATTGGATGCATCAACGCAACAGGTGCAAACTGAATATCCCCGAATCTTTGACACTCTTCACATCCTTTGTAGTAACGAAGACAATCGGCTATCATTGTAGGCCAATAAAAGCAAGCCCGCCTAAGGAGCCACTTCATCATACGAGCCGACTGATGCGTACCAAAAATCCCTTAATGAACCTCTGCCATAGCCAACCTATCTTGATCAGGATCTGAACATTTTAAGAGCAAACCCCGCAGTTCGACGATATAGTTCACCATCAACCAAAGTAAACTTGAAAGCCCACTGTCGGATATTTCAAGCTACTGACCTGCTAGTATCCTCCACAGACCGGCCGTGCCGGTTAGACCGCCTATGACAGGCGGTCGAACCGCCTGTTCCAGAGCAAACACATCGGCTTCATGAAAATTTCTTTTCTAAATATTATAGCCTGATGCTTGCTATGCCAACGCATTAGCTCTAGGATTCTCTTCTCTGTGCAAATGATAAATTACGAATTGATGAAAGCAAATTATAATACCTAAGTATTAATCAAGATAAGTATTTAAAAACTCATCTAAGTATTGACAAACCTTAGATACTTGCTGCACCACAAATAGAGTATCACCATAAGCTTCCACATGCTTTACTCCTATGCCATGTAAAATCTCCAATCTGAATAATAAAGCCTCATATTTAGTTTGGTTATTAGTGCATCTATGACCTAATCGATTAAGAGCTTCAAAAACAACATTGTTTGGTGATATAAGAATAACACCAACTCCACAACCACTTTTACAAACCGATACATCAAAATGCAATTTCCATAGAGTAAAAGTAACATAGCCGACATTTAAATCAAGTTGCTCATCAATCCTATGTTCAATAATAAAATCGACAACAATTTGTCCTTTAATAGACTTCAACGGCTCAAAGACTAAATCATATTCAATCAAAGCATAAACCCATGTACCGATTCTACCACTTAATATAGGTCTATGCAACATATATTTAATTATGTCGGCTTGTCTAGCAAGTATGCAAGTATTCAATAATAAATAATGCCGCAACTTTGTACAAGCATTTTATAATGACAAGCATAGCTTCTCAAGTAAATTCAGAATGCCGCAACTTTGTACAAACATTATATAATGACAAGATAAATAATGCTTGATCTCATCAAATGTCTCTTACTGTTTCCCCCCAAGTAAATTCAGAATCATCTTTCAATTGAAGTAAAGGAGTAAAAGCATTTAGCTTCCTCGACAAATTGCAAATAATTCATCTCAAATAATTCACCTTGCCCAAGAACTTTTGCAATAGTATCAACCTTCTTCGAATCTATTTCTATGCCATTCTCATGAACTATGAAACCCAAAAACTTCCTAGCCGGTACATCAAAAGTACATTTGAGTGGATTCATCTTCAACCATACCGGCGCATCCTTTCAAATGCAAGTCTTAAATCGGCCAAATGAGAAACACTTCCAGCCGATTTGACTACAATGTCATCGATATAAACTTCCAAGATAATGCCAAGCAAATCATGAAAGATCAAATTCATGTGAGGCTTGGATAGTCAAGATGTGATTTGCCACTCTCTATAAGAGAGAGATATCTCTGGGCCCCTTGAGTGATCGGATCAAGAAATGCATGGCCGTGTTATGGTTAAAAATTAACCAATGAAAGACCCGACTCACAGTATCGAGAAAGAGTGGAATTTGTACATATGTTGTGATAATTCGTTCGATATGATCTTTACGTGCGTATTGGAGTTAATACGTCTTGCTGGAGGCACTGCTAACTTTTGGACCGAGTAGGAGTATTCGGGCCATGTCTATTCGCATGTGAATCCATAGGGTCACACACTTAAGGTGTTGGAATGTTCAAAGGCTTGCCTATATGATTGTCTTTAGTGCAAGTGGGAGACTGTTGGATATATGCCAAAAAGCCAATTGGATTGGATCCACTTGGCCTGAAGGTATATTAATCCATGTGGGATTAGGGATCATATTGGGTCTATGAGATAGAAGCCCATTAGTACCCCTATATATACGTGGGAGGGGCTAGAGGCGCCACCACCTTTGGTCACCACCGCCGCCGCCCTCCACGTCTGTGCCTCCCGTTGCTCTCGCGGACCTAGCAGTCCTGACCATGACGCATCCTACCCGTACGTGCGGATACCTCGGAGGTGCTGCGGTTGACGCGCAAGGACGAGCCGGACCAGATGGATGTTAGCAACTGCACTGTTGGCCACATCGACGCGCTTTCCTACACCGAGACGGTTCCGCTGCATCCACGTTTCTAGCGGTAACAATCTGTGATCTTCTACTCGTAAGGTTTCTAGATTTACGTGATAGTTAACTAGCGTAGCCTAGTTCTTACCGGTACTCTCGGGTAGCACTTACCGGTACTCTCTGGTAGCACAGCTGCCACATGAAACCTCTAGGTTGCTCCCAATCTAACGGGTGAAGCATATGGTTGGACACCTGACCCTATGCGCAAAAAGTCTAACATCAGACTTTAAGGCTAACTGCAAATGTGTTACCATGTTTTGTCTTCTCTAAACCTCAATGCCCATTGCGGTTTTGACGATATTGATATGTAATATGTATTTGGGCTGGCTTCCTTGTTTTCTACACAAGCTGAAAAAAAAACCATGGATTATTATCAAAATACTCAAATTTGAACCCTTTTGAATGTTTCGAAACGTACATGAAGTAGTAGCAATGGGTGGTGATCGGAGCCAAGCGTCACCATGACGTTGAGGTCAGCCAAGAAAGAAGTTTAGGCCATTCTTCCGTGGGGTCAAAATTCCAAATTGTGCACGGCAGTGCCGCAGGCGGTCCACCGTGTTTGACTCAAAGTCGCCATTCTTCTGCCAAGAAGGTCACCACTTGGACAGAATCAGTCACCAACATGTGACAAATTAATGATATCGGGCCGCACCACAACAACCGTCGTCGTCCCCCCACTTCCAAGTCTCCCATCCCCACTTTCCTAAAAAAAAGAAGGAAATGCTTGGCAGCTATGGCATCCTCGCCATTGTCCTCGTCCTCGTGCTTCCGCAGGTCGCCATATCCAACGTTCCCAGCTGCGACTCCGGCGGCCAAGTCGGCTCCTACACGGCGAACAGCACGTTCCAAAGGAACCTGGACCTTCTCGCCGCGACCCTCCCCGGCAACACCTCCTCCGCGCCGGCCGGCTTCGCGAACGCCAGCGTGGGCACATCGCCCGACCAGGTGTACGCGCTCGCCCTGTGCCGAGGCGACATCAACGCCTCCTCCTGCAGCCTGCGTGGCTGCGGCGTTCCCCGACGCGGAGCAAGCATGCCCCGGCAACATGGGCGTGTCCATGTACGAGGATGCCTGCGTCCTCCGCTTCTCCGGCCAGCAGTTCACCGACTTCCTCAGGGCAGACCAGTGGAAGGTCTCGGAAATCATGTACGTGCTATCCAAGAACTTATTTCTTCCATATTGCATCCCCAAGCCGGAGCTATGGAATATGGATCAAAATTAATGCAAGGGAGAAGTGATTGCTCAACTCGTTGCAAACAGAAGGGTACCTGAGACGGCTAACACGACCGTCGACGTTCCGGCCGATTGGTTCAGCGCCGCCGTCACAAAGATCCTCGCCGCCGTGATCGACCAAGCGGGCAACTCGACGGGCGGCCACCAAGAAGTACTTCGCCACGGGCGAAGAGGACTTCGACCCCAAGATCTACGGGCTGGCGCAGTGCTTGCCGATCACGACGCCGACGCAGTGCCAGGGGTGCCTTGCCAACTTCCTCACGTTCATGGGCACGCAGTACTTGGGGCAGAGGCTTCAGTGGGTCAGGCTTTATTCAGTGTGGTGCAGCCTGTTGTACAGCGCGCGGCCGTTCTACGAGGGCCCGGCGATGCTGCAGCTCTCAGCGCCACCGGCACCGGCAGCCATGCCTCCATCAGCCACCCCAAAGCCTGGACCAGGTAGGAGAGGATCTTGTATTTGGGTATTTCTGAAAACTGTACATGGGAAATGTGTTCGACTTAACTGAAGTGCATAGTTGTATGCAGTGAAGAAAAGAAGTCCGCTGGAACCCTTGCAGGCGTCCTATGTAGTGTTGTCATAATATTGATCCTATCAGTTTTTGTGTTCGTTTATCCCAGGAGAAGGGCTAAACCAGCCGAGGTAGACAACCGTGAGTACTAGTATCAAAGTTTTTTCTTCAACAGTTTGGGAGTTCTCTGTTTCCTGACACAAGTCTTGTTAATTATGTCGCAACAGCGTTAAAGAAGATAACGAGGGCACAATGCATGATTTTCGATTTACCTGCTCTGCAAGAGGCAACTGAAAATTTCTCAGAGAACAACAAGCTCGGCGAAGGTGGTTTTGGTACTGTATACATGGTAAGTTAGCAGGGAGAGTATGGGGCTCTAGTTTGCAAAACAAGCAATTTACTCTGCACCGTCTGACAATTGACCTGTCCCTGGGAATACTCTCAGATGGGCAACAAATTGCAGTGAAGAAACTTCTAGGAAGCACTAGGCATGGATTGCAACAGTTACACAATGAAATTGTGCTATTGGCAGAGCTTCAACACAAGAATCTTGTGAGGTTACAGGGTTTCTGCTTGCATCGGGAAGAGACACTTCTTGTGTATGAATACATTCAGAACGGGAGCCTGGACATCTTTCTATTCGGTAATTTTCTCTCGTTGACATCTGCCGAAGCATATCCACAACTTTGTTGACAGTTGCCACCATAGAAAAAGAAATTGCTGTCTCAACATATACTCGGTATTACTGGAGTTGTCACTTGTCAGTACCAGACGTGTGAATATAAATAGACAAATATGTAAGATAACAAATAAGAACAGTTTGAGAAATGCAAATATGCCATCCATTGCATTTCCGGGCAAACATTTGTCATACCGAAGAAGAGAGTTTACATTGTTTTCCTGAATTTAGTTTGATAAGCGGGCACTATGAATAAGTTGAGTATTTTGTTCCCAATAGATGACAGTGGAGAAAATGCACTAAACTGGGAGCAACGGTACAACATCATTCTTGGAATTGCCAAGGGCATAATGTATCTTCATGAGGAATCAAGCACGAGGATTATCCACCGTGACCTGAAAGCAAATAATATTCTACTTGATGAATACATGGATCCAAAAATTGCAGACTTTGGATTGGCAAAGCTGCTAGGAGAAGATCATACACATATGAAGACAACTAAAGTTGTTGGAACATTGTAAGCCTAGTACTACCAAAATATTCATAGGAAACAGAAATCTAAAACCACGCAGCAGATTGAACGTGTACTTCCATCACTAACTTTTCATTCTCTGCAGCGGTTATATGGCACCAGAGTACGTAACAGATGGAAACGTGTCAGCTAAGATAGATATTTTCAGCTTTGGCGTGCTGGTCCTTGAAATTGTGACTAGGAGAAAGAACAGCAGTTCTGAATATCACGACGCGGTTAATCTCCTTAGTGATGTAAGTGTTGATCATACTCCACTATCCTTATCTTTCGAAGTTTCCTTGCATACTGAAATGGCAAAACAGCACAAATTGCTCCTTCATTATAGGAAAAGTCTAGATAATCCTCTAAACTATTTTATAGTTTTTACCCCCTAAACTATGTGTTTGGTTTAATTTACCCGTAACTGTGTCTTTTTATTTCTCCATGTACAAGTGAAGTCAAAATTTAAATATAGAGTTCCTCGCAAAAAAAATAAATATAGAGGACATCATGAATTTTTCATCATTATTTTATATACAAATTAATTATTAATATTATCTATGTCCATTACTATCCTGTAAAATTCTAAATAAAAATTCCACTTGTGTAGGGTGGCACATAAAAGATTAATTGTTTTAGGTGTTAATTGAACCAACAGAATAATTAAAGGATTATCTGGATTGTGGATATACTTAAGTATAGTAATTTGGACCTTTTTCTACCCACAACATTTTTTTCTGAAATAAACATATCTTAATACTTCAGTGCAGAGCTCCTGTCATACACTTGTGGAAAATGAAATATCATATCTGAATTTTGAAAGAATACTTTACCACTTTGAGTTAAAAGGTATAATGCGTTGGGCAGGTTTGGAATTGCTGGACAAAAGGGACAGTTTCAGGAATGGTGGATCAATCCCTGGATGGATACTTTCGATGGCAAGCGTTACGATGCATTCACATCGGTTTACTCTGCGTCCAGCCAGACGCTGACGACAGGCCTAGCATATCATCCGTCGTTTTCATGTTAACTAGGGGAAACATGGAACTTCCGCCACCGGCGCAGCCTGCATTCTATTTGGGAAGAGAATCGAATTTACCTTCTCCATCATGTTGGCAAACCAACTATGATTATCGTCCATCTAATGTCGAGGGTATTTCTGTAAATGATGTTACACTTACTGAGCCGCATCCCAGATAACCGTGGGAGTATTGGGATATTTTGTCAAAATATGTTACAGCTCTCTTTATTGATGACATGGAAAAATTGCTAAACATCTATTATTGAGGGATCAACTTTTCCTAGCAAAGTTAACAAAAATTACTCTATTTAGCATCAACGACAGGATATATAAATCACATACTCCCTTCGTTTCAAATTATTAGTCATCCTGGATGCCATTTTGAGTGTCTAAATTCATAGCATCTTCTATGAATCTAGACATATATATATTTGTCTAAATTTATAGCATCATCAATTAATTTAGTAAAAAGCCAGAATGACTAAAATTTTGGATCAGAGGGAGTACACAACTCCCAAAGAAATAAAATCTTAGCCACTCTTGAAAATCTGACAATTTGGCCAACTATCGATCAATCACTCCGATTGGACCAGGTCCAACCTAACCACGACTAGGGTAAAATAGGTCTCCTGGTCGGCGCAAAATAAAAAAGCTATTTTTTTTTGCACAAACACAACTTATTTTAGTTTTAGCACTCATTTTATTAGGAAGAATGCAGTTACAAACATTACATGGTATAGGACAAACTAAGGTTGACGTTTCCCGAGCGCACAAAGGACGTGCGCAAGGATTGGGGAAAAACAATGTAGACCCAGAAAAACACGGTAGCTAAGTCCTGGGAAACGTGTTCTGTGAGTAGGAGTAATGGGATAAATAAAGAAATGTTAGATGAATAGTATTTTTGGTATCTTTTGAGAAACGGGGCCGAAAAGGCTGAAAAAAGCCAATGGAACAAAAAGGCAGCAAGCTAACCAAGCATCCGATCCACAACATCTGAACCTACAGTAAGGACAATACCACCGAGCGCCGGCTAAGACTATAGAACCACATGAAGGAAGATGCAATACAACAATGGCAAAGCTTCCAACAGAGGCTACCAACAAGCATCACGACAATGATGGCAAAGTATTAGCCAGAGCGGCCAAGCATATCCATGATAAGAGTAGCTGGACGGCTAATCATCTGCAAGAGAATTGTAGCAGGCGGCAGCGGCAAAGCATCCGCCAATGAAGTTATAGCTCTAGTGATCCATGATGATGAAGGGTCTATGAACCACATAAAGAGAGACTCCCATGGGATAAGATGACCACACTAAGACTAACACCATGACCATCTGAAGATAGTGTTCGGCAGCAGCCTTTGCAGTGACGGCAATAACGAGAACCTACAGAGCTTTCAAGACGACACCTCAAGCGAAGGGGCAACGTTGCTAACGCCTTCATCATCCGACTAGCAAGGTCTAAGGCTTTCACCCAAAGAACTCGCTGGATGGAGAATGACACCCTCATCAAGGTGAGCAGCACCTAAGAGCATCACCATCATTGACCCGCAAATGGGTACACGACTTTCGCCTTCTCCCATTGCATCCCCAGACATCCCCGCCGCGATCACTACCACAACACCAGTGATGATTACAACACACGAAAAGGATGTGGGAGAGAAGGGCGGTAGCGTTTGGGGGTAATCCAGTGGATGAAACTATTTTGCACAAATCTCAAACACATGAAGATAGAAAAGCTAAAATCTATCATAAGATGGATATGAATTGCGCCCCACGTGAAGATGGATAGGAATTTCAGATCTAATCGAGAACCGAAACCAAAAGAACAAGAACCAAATATTTCAGTTTGTTTCTTGGTATCTGTTCCTGAGGAACCAAAACTTATTACGTTAGTATGGTTCGATACTCGGTTAATCGAACTAATCGAGGCCTCACGAAGGCAGCCAACTAGTCAAGGCACTCTAACTCTCTCCGTTCCTCATCCGTCACCCTTCTCAGCTCTCGCCCTCGACCGCCGGCCAGCAGGCACCAGGCGACGGCGACCAGCAGCCGGCCCGCCGACGGCCGGCCACTCCACTCCCACCGGTCGCTGTCCTACGTCCCCCTCCGGCCATCCCTGCCCCATAGGCCATCCGTGCAGGCAAAGCGGCGCTGGCCCGTGCACTGGCCGCCATCCGCCCTTCCCCTCCCTGCCGGCCGTCTGCGCAGTGGCGTAGCCGTAGGTCCATACCTCGGCCGCCATCTGCGCAGGACCGTTTCTCAGCCGTTATCGAACCCGTCGCCCTACCTCATCGCTTGCTCGACGCACGCCTGTGTAAGTAACTAAGTAGTGTACTTATGCGAGTAGCAATTGACTACTGGCTAATCTGGATGAGCAAAGATTTTACATTTTGTTTCTTTTTCTTTTGGGATGAGAAAGAGATCTGTGCATAATGCATTAATATCCTACTATGTGGAGATTGATATCGCGACTTGGCTACGATATCAGTAAATTGACTGTGGTCTCGTATATTGCATGAAAAATAAGGTGAAATTATATCAAAACTTGTTATTGAATGAGCTATTTTTTGGTGCATCCTAGAAGTTCGATTACCTCAGTTAGAATCGGAATCGAACTGAGAGAACCGAAACCGAAGTACCTTTCTTATTCTGAAAAGAACTGATCGGCACCTATTTTTCTGGAACCAAAGTTGGGAACCAAGGATCGGTTAGTACCAAATGACCTTTCCTACTTTTTCCCGGGGAGGCCACGGCCCACGGGAGTATTTGAGCCCACCAGACACGGTGTTGCAGTGTTGCTGGCCCAATCTACTCATCTTCCTCGGGACCACCCTGCCTCTGCCTAGCGCCCTAGCCACTCGCACAAGTTGCACCCCCCTTGGAAAAAAAGTCGCAACCTCCTCCGTATTGGTCTCTCCTCTAGGGCAGCGCCTCCACTTAGGCACCCTCCTCCACAGCGGTGTTCCATGGCGATACAGCAACGCGTACGCCTCTTGGAGCTGGTGAGGAGTATCTCAAGATCTGGAACGAGGAGTTTTTTTTAGAATGATCTGGAACGCAGAGGTATCAAGGTCAAGTAGTTTGTGCTTGCTCTTCATCTAGCCTGCCTCTCCCTAACCCTATTTTTTTTTGTGGCGCTGTGGCCATTTTTTATGTTTTGTGCAACTAAGGAAACCTTGTTGAATCAAGAGTGAAACTCTACTACCTTTTTGTGGAATTAAGTTTATTACTGATTTGGTGTTCGAGAAAAAAAAGTTTATTACTGATTTGTGCTGTCCAGGACCTATGAATTATTTGCTTTACTAATCAATTTATGTTCTGTGGAATTTCATTTTTCATGTGACTACATCACATTGTGAGGATCCTGCATCTTCAAATATATGTTTTTCTTTGTGATAAAATGATCTATCAGCACAAACCTTGGATAGTTTTCTGTATTCTTGGTTAGGTTTCTCTCAGATTTGATGACTATTGATGACATGTGCCTTTCATAATACATGGATGTGCAATCTTTCTTGATCCTCAACTGAATGTAAATGTGAAAGCAGTAGTAGTTACAGGATCTTATTTGGATGGTAACCGATAGAACATTCTTTGCCAAATCTATAACTTTCATATTGGTCATCATTTCTCCATCCGAGATAGTTTGAAAAAATTCAAACTTATATTGTACATGGGTATTGCAAACTTTTCCAACCACAAACCGGCTGTAATATGAGGCATTACAGCCGGTTGGTGGCTAAAACCATCTGCGATGCCCCACGTACTCATCACGGCAGGTTGGTTTAAGAAACTAGTTGTGATGCGTTGTATCACGGCCGGTTTCAATTGGAAAATGTAGAAAATAGTGGGCTAAGCATTTAGCGGTAGGAATGCCGTTATGACATTTAGCGGGCTATAGCCACTATTTAGTGAGCTATAGCAGGCTAAATGCTATAGTGCCTGTCCTTCCTAGCAGCTATAGCAGGCTATTTTGTACTATTGTTGGAACTCGCTGTGATGACCTTTTACAGCCGATTTGCTCAGAACCGGTTGTAAAATGGCGTCTGATGAGATCACTTCTATAGTAGCGTATAATAATAAGCAATATACAAATTCAGAGAAATAATTGCTCAATAGTCAATAGGATTGGAAATTTCTGGTACACACTTAACCTTACGGAACCACACTTTCAGACACAATCAGCTGACGTCTCTCATTCAGGCCCGTTTCCCAGCCGTTATCGAGCCCGTCGCCCTGCCTCTCGCTTGCTCGACGCACGCCTGTGTGAGTAACTAAGTAGTGTGCAATTGACTACTGGCTAATCTGGATGAGCAAAGATTTTACATTTTGTTTCTTTTTTCTTTTGGGATTAGAAAGAGATCTGCGCATACCGCATTAATATCCTACTATGTTGAGATTGATATCGTGACTTGGTTACAATATCAGTAAATTGACTGTGGTCTCGTATATTGCATGAAAAATAAGGTGAAATGATGTCAAAAATTGTTATTGAATGAGCTATTTTCTTGGTGCATCCTAGAAGTTCGGTTACCTCGGTTAGAACCGGAATCGAACTGAGAGAACCAAAACCGAAGTACCTCGATTTATTATTCTGAAAAGAACCGATTGGTACCTATTTTTCTGGAACCGAAGTTGGGAACCAAGGATCGGTTAGTACCAAATACCCGTTCCTACTTTTTCCCGGGGAGGGAGGCCACGGCCCACGGGAGTATCTGAGCCCACCAGACACGGTGTTGCAGTGTTGCTGGCCCGATCTACTCGTCTTCCTCGGGACCACCCTGCCTCTGCCTAGCGCCCTAGCCTCGCTCGCGCAACTTGCATCCCCCTTGGATAAAAAGTCACAACCTCCTCCATATGGATCTCTCCTCTAGGGCAGCGCACTACTACAGAATAGGCAACGCAGCCGGTTGGGAAACCCCCATCGCAGCCGGTTTTGGGGACCGTTTGATTTCTAGCGGTTGTGTTGCTTCAGACAACACAGCCGGTTCCCAACCGGTTGTGATATACCCCATCACAGCCGGTTGGTGGTTAGAACCGGCTGCGATGAGCTTGTCCAGGACGGCTTACAGGAGCTCGAAAAAATAGTAATTTTTTAATTGGGGGAGGGACCCCACCAGAGAGCCACTACTGCCCAGCCCAGTCGCAAGTCGCAAGATTTTTCGCGGGCTACGCGGTAGCTGGGATTCGAACCTGCGACCTTCCCCTCGCGCGTACCCTCTATTATCACTACGCCACACAGGTGGTTGTGACCATATCACAGTTTGATTCCCCAAATACTATACGGACTCGAGCGTAAATGACTTATTTGAGGGTCTAAACAAATCCAAATTAAAAACTTGTCAACTACAAAGTTTCGAAACTTTTCAAACACCAAAATTTCATGTTGTCCATTTTTCCATTCGAGGTCGTTTGCGAAATTTGAATTTTAAATTTGAATAATTTCAAACTTGGTTTTTGTTGACAATACGAATTCAAGTGAAAATATTGTCAACTACAATGTTTCAAAACTTTTTGATTCTACAATTTTTATTTTGGTCATTTGTTCATACGACATAGTGATAATAAAAGCGTTCACTAATCGTACATCTCTCTTGTAGTTTCATACCCTAAACCCTATATGAGAGATGTAGGATTTGTGAACACTTTTATTACCACTTTGTCATATGAACAATGACCAATATAAAAGTTTTACATCTTCTGAAATTATACGACTTTGTACAATTTGACAACGTTTAGGGCTTCAAAAATTGTATTTGCCAAGTGCCTATGTATATAGAACCGGCTGCGTTGATTAACACAAACGGTTCATGGCTCCAACCGGCTGTGATGAGTAGCAACGCAGCCGGTTTGTAGCTGGAATGGCTACGTTGCCCTCACCCCTCATCACAACCAGTTGGTGGTTGGAACCGGCTGTGATAAGAGCAACGCAGCCGGTTGGCGGTTGGTAATCCAACCGGCTGTGATGAACTTTTACAGCCGGTTGTCTCGAAACGTCGCTCAATACAATTGCTCAATAATAAGCAATCTACAAAGACATAGAAACAATTGCTCAATACGATTGGAAATTTCTGGTAGACACTTAACCTCATCCAAACACAACCACATCTTTGAGACACAACAGCTGACGTCTCTCATTCAGTTGTAGTAGACGGTGGAAGTTGCACTTATTATTCTGAGACAATAATGCAAATGGTTTTTCCCCCATATTCTCATTTTAGCAAGCTGCCGGTAGCATAGTCCACATCACTGCCCGCTACCACCATTGTATTCCTTGAGATGATGACATAGATTGGAGTTGGCAGTTGCCAATCTCTGTTAGACAACAAACGAAACACCAGTAAGACCATTGTTCTTCACCATCACATATCCTATTCATTTCTCAATTTGTTCCAGCTGGTTAGCAACACCAGTAAGATCGATCATGAGCGTGAACTCACTTGGTGATTGGTAGACGACGGAGCCAGCTCCGGCAAAGTCGCAGGCGCTGGCGGCTCGGCTGTGCCGTTGGTAGTAGTCGTTGAACGCGTACGACGCGTGCGACACCGTAGTGTCCGGATCGAAGCACGGGCCGCCGGGCTGGATGGCGCTGCAGTCCGCGCCGTGGCCGCACGCCCAGTCCAGCTCCACCTGCAGCAGTGCGTCGCCGACATCCGCTCTCGCCACGCACCAGCTCTCCGGCTGGTTTGGGTCGCATATGTCTGCTCTCATCGGAAGAGGATATAACGGATCGATTAGCAATAATTTGGAGCACGATACATAGGTGCTAGTGATGGATCGATGAACATGAACAAGCTAACTCACTTGGCTGCTGGTAGACGATGGAGCCGGCGCCGTTGAAGTCGCAGGCGCTGCTGGCTCGGCCGTTGCGCTGGTAGTAGTCGTTGAACGCGTAGGTGGCGTGCGCTTCCTTGGTATCCGGGCTGAAGCACCGCGCGCCAGGCTGCATGGCGCTGCAGTCGGCGCCGTGGCCGCAGGCCCAGTCGAGAGCCTCCTGCAGCCGCTCGTCCCCGACAGCCGTGTTCGCTACGCACCAGCTGCTCGCCGCCGGTGGCGTGGGGGCCACGGGGCACCTGCCGTGTACGAAGTCCACGTCGTAGAACGGCTGCATGTTGGTGGGGTCGAACAGACCGAATTTGCGCTCCGACTCGTCGCCGGGCTTACTGTCCTCGTCGAAGAGCGCGAAGATGTACCCGGAGGTGGCGCCGCCGCCGGCGCTGCCGAGCAAGCGGCTGGCCGTGTAATTGGAGCGAGCGGCGGAGGTGCTGGCGTCCAGCGTGTACGAGATGAGGCCGTTGGCGAAGTCGCGGCACTGATGCGGTGGGATGTTCCAGCGAGAGCACCCACACTCTGAACAGGTTAGAGCTATGTCGTCGGCCCGGGTACCTTGGGCTAACCAGGCCCTGAGGCTGCTTGCAGGCGACACCTTCCCGATCGCGTACCGGAGGGCGTCCATCTGGGCGTCGTAGAGGCTGTAGTACACGTGCCCGGTCAAGTCGTCGACATGGCCATCGTTGGGCTGGAACGTCCACCACTCGACGCTGATGCTGTGGTTTGGGTCGTCCAGGTACGCCCTGTACGGGTAGACGTTGATCATGAAGGGCGCGTCCGTCTGCCTCAGGAAGGCGACCAGATCGACCATCACCGACTGAGCGATGTCGTCCCGGAACTCGCCCTGAGACGGCCGCCACGACACCTTGAGCGCGCTGAAGGCGACCGGCGTGGACACCTTGATGACGCCGTCGAGGCCCAGGCTGGCAAGCGCCGCGTGGACGTTCCTCATGGCCGGAACGAGCTGCTGGTTAAGGTTGCTGGCCGAGTCGAACACCTCGTTCCCCACGGCGATGCCGTTGATGAGCGTGGAGGGGTAGTACTTGGCGACCTTGTCCTGCACCCACTGGCGCGCGTACGAAGGGCTAGACGCCGCGTTTGCCAGCTGCTCGTTGGGCAGCGCCACCATGAGCTTGATGCCGGTGTTGGCCAGGGCGTTGATGATCCCGCTGTCGGTGTTGTAGATCCTCACCATGGTGATGCTGTTCTGCTTCAGCAGCTGCACCACCTTGCCTGGGTCCGGAATACTGTCCCCTATCGTCCCCCAGCACACGCCCACCTCGCCCGCTTCTGTAACATTTGCATACATAGGCGTTTATCAAAAAGGAAAAAACAAAACGGCTCTGCTTGCAATTGTTATAGCTCAACGACAGCTGAAATCCACCAAGCTCGTTAGCCACATTAAGAAAATCTTGGAGAGTGAAACCAACCATCTCAAGTTTGACCAAATTTATATAACACTGTACTAACATTTATGATACCAAATTAGTACCATTATTATTTTCTTCATTTAGGTATGTTTTTATTCTATATCTGTTCGGTTCCATAAATCTTTATGATCTATTCTACTGCTTTGGTCAAAGATAAAATAGTTTTACTCTCCATACAAATTAGATGACTCACAATTTGAAATTTAGGGAGTATATAGTAATCCTCAATTGTGTTTCCTAGCCTAAGGCAAATTAAAGTTACACAAGTCATTTATTCATATATATATACATGTATAGTATCCCAGTAGATGCCTGCCTTAACAGGGTAATTAGCTCGGCTCCAATGGGATGCAATGTGCCGGAGATGGTGTCGAGGATTGGCGGAGGTTTTGGGCGGGTGCCGGGTGCGTGTAGTAAATGAGTAAACCACGCGGTGAGTCAGAGAAAAACATAATAAGATACTTGGTGGAATTAGTTCCCAGCTAGCGATCGTTTTCCGTCCATCCCTTTACATGATACATTAGGCCTACGTCTTCTATGAGACAAAGAGGAATGGGTGCAATCTCGCAGAAAATTATATCTCAAAGACTTAAAGTTTCGCTAGCGATTTTGACCCAACGGCGCGGACCACTTGTTATTTCTGTGCACGTTTTCTCCAAATTAGAGCAAGATATATAGCGCTATATATGTTATTGTTCGTCGGCGAGAGGACCCGTTACCTGCACCGGGGAAGAACATCATTGGCAACGTCACACCGAGGAGGATGAGGACGAGGAGAGGAGCGTGCACATCCATGATGAAGCCCTGCTTCTGCTGTGGTCGACAAAGACGAGGTGAGGTGTGAGTGGGGACTGGGAGTACGAGCGTATCGGTGGGTGCTAATTTATAGCAAGCAAAGCCTTGCAGGATGGGCCCGTGTGTTGAGTGCAGTCAAGGTTTGAAAAAGAGCTTGGACCAACACGAGAAATGTCCATAAGCCAACAACTAAAGTGAAAGTAATATTGTATTCGTTCAAAGAGACATGCATCGAGGAAACTACTGGCATTCGGTGACTGAATTTTTTAATAAGCATCACGGTTTGCAGTGGAAAAAACAATGCTTGACAGTCTCCCACCTAATTCGAGCGCTGATTTGGCACTACACCGCGGGTGCTCTATGATGCGGCGTACTTCAAGTGTCTTTAGAGTGACCAAGACCCTGTTTAGTTGGTGAAGTTTAAGAAAAAAGTTTTTACACTAAGAAGCTTGCTGCAAGAGAGGCACGTTTCTACCGTAAAAAAGGGTAATTTAGTAATTCTAAGAGTAAAACTACACTAGAGGTGTGAAAATGGTTAGTCTAATGGTTAGATGACCTGCCTAGCATCTATTAGACCTGGATTCAAGTTCTCCTTGGAGCAAATTAACAAGTCTAGAGTAAAATAAAATTTAAAAAATAGGTTGGAGTTTCCTGATTGAGTGTCACTTAATTAGACCATGTGAAAATATATTTTTTTGGGTCCTATAAATTTTTATTTAGTTCACCATAGGTGCACATAGAGGTGACATGATATATAGACTAAAAATCTTTGAGACTGTGCTTGTCTTAGGTTGGCTGCGAATTACATCGATGTGCATGGTTGCGTGGATGGGGAAGGGTATGGTCCAGATGTCCACACGAAGAGGCAACATGTGGTAGACGGTGGTGACGGATATAGGTACCAAGGGGCCTATGACACATAAAAGCTAGTTGGCCTAAGGCCCATCACTGACAAGATCTATGATAAATAGGGAATGCAAACCGTATCATTTAAGATAGAGGACAACGTAATTTGAAAGGTATATCTACTTGGCAAATATAGTCAAACCCGGATATTACAGAGAGAGTATCATATATTAGATTTCTTGTTGTAAGGTGATAGAACTGAATAACCGACATGAAAACGCAAGGCTGTTAGACCTATATAAGATGGCTTAGGCACACTCCCGGGACACAAAAACATTGCGTCCAGCTTATACATCCATCCAACTCAATACAAACACCAAGGAGCATCGGACGTAGAGTATTATACTTTCAGGTAGCCCCAACCTATATAAACCTCTTGTCTCTTGCGTTACCATCAAGTTTTTAGTTTTGCACTTACCCTTGCCTACAAATATATCATTTGGGCAATAATCCCTTTGTGGATTGGTGGATTTGGGAACTAAAAATTCGACAGATAGACGGATCAGATCGTCTGCTAAGGCACAACTAGCTCTGCTTGAAAGACTGAGAATGCGATATGAGATAGGAGATGCATAGTTAATATGCCATGTCATCACTATGTTCACATGGTTGAGGCATTAATCTACTGTCAATGATTTAAAATGTAATGGACCCAAAATACACTTGAGTGTTTTTTTATTAAGCACTTGCTTTTATTAAACTTTAGAGAACAGCGCACAACCAAGCAGCTCCTAGAATAATGTAGAGGGGATAGCTTTCAGTCCAAAAAGCATAGAAGACCATAACAAAGAACAAAAATACAAAAGGGCCTTGAAGGCATATGTGCTTGCCACAAATGCTAAGCGACACCGTTTCTGGAATCTAACGCTAAAGACAACGACAGAAGCCACAACAAATGGTCCACAACTCACCGAGATAGGAAGAACATCGCCACACCTTGGCTTTAGTTGATCCGTAATAATATCCCACTCTAGAGGGAAGGAAGAAAGTCGATATTGCCCATCGACCGGGGTCTCGTCCCGTGCCTCCCTGATCCAGGACTGGATCACATCGCTAGAAAAGAGTGGAGTACCCAGATCCTCCTTCCTTACGGCCTCAAAACCCATAACCACCACTCCAACATCGAATAGCAGAGCCACCCAACTGCCAGCTAAACTGGTGAAGACGAAAAACAGCTTAACCCTGTACAACCCATAGGATGTGCAGCAAATCCACAGGACCAAACTGTCACAAGCTCTGCAACAACGTTTGGGAGAATACTGTCATGACAGGATCAGAGCAGGAGAGACTTATTCTAAAATGGCACAACCATCTCCTTGGCCTCATCGTCAACGCCATGGAAACACAACCTAGATAAAATAGGACCTAATAAGTAATACCATACCATACCAGATTGAGAGCCATAGTCCCCCCTTCCTCGCGAGGCCTAGAGGCCATTGAAGGTTGGGAGACCTGCGGTATCACTGGTGGAAGCACCTAGGACTCGAGTCTCGCTCAGCTGAGGTCTGGGGAGGAGAGGTTATGGGTGTTTGCATATCAAATGCACTTGAGACTAGACATTCATAAGTTTCATATAAGCAAGTTGATCTCTTATGTTTTTTATTGTTAGTAAACCATTAAAAGATAGGAATGTTATTTCTTCTTGTTGTCTTGTTACCGTTTAAGCTCTCCTAATGTATACTCCCAACACAGATCAGTCTTAAAGTTGAAGAGCTGAAGTTGCATTTCCAATAGGAAACTGTCATGCATTTTCGCATGTTTGCATCTGTTTTAGAGCCTATTTGGATCCATTTGGACCAAAGTTTAGTTCGATCCTATTTGGATGGAGGGACTAAGGGGGGTCCAAAGTTGTTAAGGCAACTGCACAAAGACTATGTCGCCCTTGTGCACATTTGCTATTCAGCTTTCATTGGTGCTTTTTTAGGAAAGGGGGGAGGGGGCATGATGTAAAAAAAAATGACTTTTGGTCCATGTTAGTCACCCCCTTAGGGACTAATGGACTAAACCCTTTGGCACCTCTATAGGGTATTTTTGGTTGGGTTGTGACTTTTGAAAAAGCTGTTGTGGACTGTGACTTTTTAAAAAGCTACTAGAATATGGGTTTTGACTTTTGGAAAAGCCTCCTTGGTTGAACAGATGTGGCTTTTGGTATACCTACTCTCACTTACGACCAGACCCCACATGTCATGGAGACAACTTTCTTATTCTTCCTCCTCTTTATCTCGCCTCATCATCATCTTCTTCTTCTCTCCCACACCTCTCTCTGACCAAGCCCATCGCCGGTGTTGGCGCTCGTTAGTGTCAAACTTTTAATGCTATTTTGGGTGGTTTTTTTACTAATTCATATACTGACCCACCACTTGGCATGTGAAATAATCTCGCTTTTGCATGTGCGCTTATATTTGGATGATTTCTGTTTACACTAGATTTTGGACCGTTTTGGAGCACATTTGGACGAAGCTCAAGACCTACATTGATTAAAGATACGAAAGCCCTAGAGAAACTTAAAAAGGATTGAAGCATGTTCACACTCTGCTCCAATGGTACATCCTTCAACAAGGGTTAATTGAGGACAATGGTAGGATGCTTCGGGATCTAAATCAAGGTCCATCCATATTCCGAATGCAACCGATGTACATCACCCATATGCATTGGAATCAAGACTCGATGAGGACAAGGAGCTTGCACGCGAAAGGTGAGCCCGAGCGAACCCAAAAAAAGGTGGGTTGGCTGGCCCAATAGGGCCTAGGCCGGCCGCCATTGCCTGTTTTTAAGCGGTTCTATCTCCCCTTTGACCAAGTGTTTCCTTGGTGCATAAATACCCGATGTACTTAGCTGAAAGTTTTCGAGGGTGTCTAGGGGTTGGCTTAGTCTTGACCGAGCCAGCATGGTTGGCCCTATGTGGTGAAGCCATGGCAGTGTTTCGGGGCCATGCCTTGGATTCGTCAAGGTATATGTGCATTTAACATTCGATGGTAATGAAAATCTAATCTTGTCTCTACTTTTATCTACTTCAATGCTTGCCTTTGTTTGTGCATAAGTAAGTCCTTCATATGTTCTTAGTAGGATTAGATCTAACCAGGGTGGTTAGTCTTTTCTTGTGGATTCATCATTGCAGTGCACAGGAAGTCTAAGACTGATTATCCTTCTATGGTGGCATCATGCGAGGTGAAAAATGCTAAATGAACATGTAATAATGAGTAGAATCGGTGGTGAGTATCATGGGAGCTGTCATATCAGGAACTACCAAATTAAAGAGAGGAGCTCGGACAAGTGCACTTGCTAATAGTTTAAGGTAAAGCTAGAAATCCATGGCATTGATGCTCATCACGTGGGTGCGACCATGGGAAAAGTTTTAGAGATGACTCTTTTATCATAGTGTGGCTATAGATTGGTTACCAATTGGGCTAGAGTTGCAACTGGAGGATGTAGGCTCGTGCTACCTTTGGTTGTGCTACCACCTATCGACTCGATGAGATCCGTTCACCATATTCACTACATGCTCATATTTAGCCTAGTATGCAATTTATGCTTCATGATGCGATTAGATCCATTAGATTAGGTAGACAAAACTAGGTAGTTCTCTGTCAATCGACAGAGTGATAAACCTGGGGGGCGGGGAATACTCTAAGGGAAGATCCGTACGACTCGATGAGATCCGTACACTTGTGGTCCATGGATTTACACGTCTAAGGGCCGACCAGCTGGCTGGGCCTAGTCATGTCACCCAAAGGGAGGTCGCAGCATGGTGAGCTTGCGGTGCAGTGTGCTTGCAACTGTGGTGGTGTGAGCTCGATGGACTTGGGAGGCCCTAGGTGCAGCGGTGGAGAATTTTAGGTGTGGAGAAGTGTCAGGGATGTTGATAATGAGGGTCTGCCATCATGGAGTGCGCGCTCGCAGCAGTTCGGAATGCCACGATGGGGACCTAGAGGCGTGGAAGTCGATGCTCACGAGCGAGGTGGTGGGGCTGTCGTTGGTGGCTACCAACCTGAGAGGCACCACCATGGAAGGGCGGTCGTCGATGGCTACTGGGTAGGAGAAGTGATGGATAAAATAGAATGCAAACCGGTGTATTCTTTACCAATGGTAGATGGATATTTTTTATCCCAAAAGCAGCTCAAAGCAGGGGGAAGGTCCTTTCCATTTTGTATTAGAGTAGAAACAACTTTTGGCCAAAAAATTGTTGGTGCTTATCATCCCTTTGGTTGGGCGTTTGGCTTTTGAGGACAAGAGCCAGACACAAAACTTAACCTACATATATGTGGGGTGCCCGTTGACCAGCCGAACCACTCCTATCTTTTGTACAAGGTTTTTGCCATTCCCCATTTCCTTGTGTTTTGATGAGCAAGTTTTTTTAGATAATGAGAAGAGTTCTGACTTCATCCCCTTGATAAAAGGGAATCAATCCACAAAATATTATGCCTATCACACGCCCTTTAGGCATCACAAAATCAGTTTAGACAAGTTAAACGTTAACCAATCCTTAAACTAAAAGGCCATCCATGTAACGTTAAAAAGCAAAAAGCTGATTCTTGACGCAAAAATCGGGAAAGACCTTCACGTGCTAGCACACGAAATTAGCTGTGACCGATGATGCAGGGCGTGCCAGTCAATCTGACCTGTTGATTGACAAGCAAAATCGGACGTTAATGTTACAGCGAAATCGGCTGGGTTTCCGATTTAGCGATGAAGACCAGATCGGCACAAGATTCCGATCTACAATAATGAAACGGCTAGATCAGGCGATTCTGATGCAAAGCAAAGTAAGATTACTAAAACGTAACCTAACAAGCTAAGCAGAGCAATACTTAGAATAGATCTAAACGGCTATACCAGATCCGATAATGAAGTATAAATAACAGCCGATCAAAGCTTATTCTATGCTGGATAAGGGTTGAATAAAATCTAAACGAAGTAACAGCGATACGCCGGTTACTAAAGCCTAGATACTTATCCGATAACTGTTGAATAACTTAAATGAAGCAACAGCGATACGCCGGTTACTAAAGCTTAAGGATTATTCGGTAAAAGACGGAACTTACGAAGCAAGCCCTGAGATCTGATCACCCTTGACGTGCTCAAAGAACTCGTGAAAAGAAAATAGTGAAGTCGCCGACGATTGTATGTAAAATGCGAAAAAGTGTAAAAGTTTGTTTGATGTTGGTGTGTACCCCCTTCTATGACCACGCAGGGTCGACTTTTATACCCTGATAACAATAATTCCTAAACGTATACGACAAATTTACTTGACGCAAAAGAAAAGGTCTTTCTTACAACCGTTTACAACTCAAACTCTGTAAAAATAACCGACTCTTTATTTCGGTCTTTCTATAAGCTTAACCTGGTAACCTCCCAGGATCCCTTCACATCATCATCCTCTTTTCCGATTCTAACTCTCATCGGATTTTGATTCTGACTCAAACTGCCCTTCCCATCGGACTTCGATTCCGATTTGATCTGCTCCTTTCCTCGGACTCCGATTCCGATTCTATACCTCTGCTTCACTTTTTGGCACCGATGTGGCCTGTTTAAAATCCGGTGTCAACACATGCCCCCCTAGTTTCGCGGAAGAATTGATTCTGACTCGAAACTATTTGATCCTTATCTTTAGGTCAACCATTTTAGGTCAAAACATCTTCTCTCTCCTCTTTGCCCTCAACGAAACCTATATAAGGCCAACCCTTTCGTCTTCCCCATTCATCTTCTTCCTTCAGCCGCCGCTGCTTCGTCTTCCTCTGCCCCCATCCTCGAATCATCGAGCACAAACGATCTCTGGCCAAGATTAATTCTTGAAGACTTCTTCAACCTCTTCCCATGGCATCCCTTTCAGAAATCCCTGAGGTAAGCTTTCCACCCAGTCTTTTTAGATAAAGATCCATTTTACTCTTGTCAGATCTATTCTTACTAGTAATGCATTTTTCGTTAGGCCGTCCGCAGTAGCATTATCATCCCAATAGCAGATAAGCCGGGTCTTGCCATACTAGGTCCAGTAGGTTCTCCAGATCCCACTGACTTTATCAACCAAGAAACACAACGGCTTCCCTACAAATCGTTTGATTCAGAACACGACTGGAGCAATGCTTTTAGGTCATGGCCAACCCTTACCACTAGATGGAGAACTTGGTATAAAAGGGTTGCCAAATCCAAGATAGATGAATGGGAATCTTATGACCTTCGCCAATGTATTGCTCTTTCTCTGGCTGACATGGAACGAAACGAGCCTTTGCTAGCTGCTGCTTCATATTTCTGGTCTAATGCTCTGAATGCTTTCCTCTTCGGCCAAGGTCCGATGACTCCTCCCTTAACCGATGTACTGATGCTCACCGGTCTGAATATATCAGAATCGGACAAGACCTTCCTTATTCTCTCCAAAGCCACTCACAAGATTGATACCAAACAGATAGGGGGTTGGAAAGGATACATAGAAAAGTACTCTAAGACATCAGGTCCTGTGGATGCAAGAGAACACTCAGCTTTCTTGAATATGTGGTTGGAGCACTTCGTCTTTTGTGGGAAGACAGTAGGCCCATCAATCCACTATCTCCGATTAGCGGAATACTTAGCCTTAGGCAACAATTTCCCAGTCGGAAAACATCTTCTTGGATCAGTATACAAGCTTCTTCATGAGGTTTCCGTCCGATTGAGATCCAAGCAACAAATCGGACATCTTGGAGGTCCATGGTGGTTCGTCAACCTCTGGCTAAACATGCATATGCAGAAACTGCTGGAGGTCTCGGTGATCAACAAAGTATTCCCCGCCGATCAGTTGAATGAAGAAGAAGCTGAAGATCGGCGATGTATGTCCTTTGGCGAGGCTGCCTCAGGTTTCCCTGGAGAATGGCTTCCTTCTACTCGCACAGCTAAGTACTTTAGAGGATTCTACAATGGTTTCAAGGAAGAATCTATGTCTTGGCATGTGTATTCCGATCCTGATCATCACTTCGAACTCCCATTCAAGTTCCGATTTGACGATATTGATACAGATGAGGATAGCCAAAAGAACTTCAAGGAAATTATCATCCTCCAAATACTTCCTGCAGACATCTTTATGGGGAAAAAGCAGCAGTCTTTTGAATATTATCATCCATCACTGGCTGCTCGTCAAATCGGATTTAGCCAAGGGCCAATTTCCTTGTACTTGGCCGATATGGTGAAACCCAGAGACATAGTCCCCTCAGGCATAGCATATGATAGACTGATAAGTTTATCACCTTCTCGGGAAACCATAGATCTATCTCTCTGGAAATTCTCAAGCTTCACCACCGCCTTATTCAAAACATGGTGGCAAGAATGGAGGAATCACCTTTTCAGCCGACCTGCCCAAGATTATTGCATAATCCTCAACCCCGATTTTGAGACCAGCGATCTGGTAAAAGCCCCACACTTAATCATTCCTCTTTAGTCACTGATTACTTCGTATTTAACTTCTTTTTCTCTTTCTGATACAGGATGTGGCAATAAATCTTCCTTCGGTCAGCAACAGTGGCCGTCCGATTGAGTACATGCCTCCCTCAGACAATCCTTACATCGGGAGTTCCAGTCCATCCGTGATGGATGTCGCTAATGGTCGGAACAAGAAATCGGCCGAGAACATCCCTTCATCTATGCAACAAGGCACTAGCTCCTCCAAAAGGCCGAAGAAAAAGACCCAAGAAACTTCTTCTTCCATGGCTAGCCAAGAAGAAATTAAGCCATCAGAGCTACAAGCTACGCCTTCAAGGATCGGAGAAAAACGCAAACTGGCGCTATCCAAGACACTTTCGAAGAAGATACCGAAAGTTGTCCGGAAAATCTCAGCTTCAGAGGCCGCCAGACGCATATCAAAAGCACGCTCAAGTATCGGCGGTTCATCATCCATCCCTGAAGCTGACACATCAAATCCGATTCAAAGAAAATCCATCGGATACTGCAGCAACAACTACATCGGAACAGGTAAGCACATCTCTGACTTGTTGTAGCTTTATTATTTCTCGACCTAACTTCATGTGTAAACAGGCACCTCCTAGACTCATGAACAATCCGGTCAGATAGGAACTGCTCCGACTCCCTCTCCACTGCCGATTCCTCTATCGATCGGCATTCAACCAATTCAAGTCCCGGAATTAGCCCAAGAAACTATAGTAAAGACAATTTCTAAAATCTTTACCACTACGAACGTTAATCCATTCCATTCCTTACATCCGAATTTTTATGCTTAGGAACGAACGGTAATTGCTTCCATCGGAACTGCAATCGGCCTTCCAACTTCTCAACCGTCTCAATTTGATGAAGTTAACTTGAAGAAGGTAATTTCTTTTTCTTCGTCTTCCTTTTCAGAATAGAAGAAGATAATATCCGATTCTTACTTTTCTTTCTTAGGCACAAGATTCTCCGACTCCCAGTGCCCTTGCAGCAGAACTGGCCGGTCCCTGTACTGCAGAATCAGCTCCAAGCTCTGATCCAATCAAGCTCTATCTTGAAGATATGCTAAGCCATTTGAATACTAAAATCGAACAACTCGTGAAAAACGTTGATCCCGTCCGATCAGTTTTCAAACACTTGCAAGGCCGGATACCTGAATCAATTGAGGAAGTTCTCTTTCCAGCTGCCTTCATAGAGTTCAACTACTACCAGGTGACCAAGGCCCAGAAGAGATTGTCCGATCGAGCCGAGTTTGAAAAATCCTCTAAGGACCAAGAGCAAATGGAATCGGACATCGAAGGTATAGCAACCCAAATCGGACATATGAAGCAAACCCAGGAAACTCTAGTCTAAGTCCGATTTGGAGTCCCAACGCGAAGCCCACATGCAAGCCATAGCCAAGATTGATGCGGAGCTGGAAACTGTAGAAGCCAACCTGCAGCAAATCCCAGGGGCACTGACAACCTTTGAACAAAACAAGCAAGCCCTTATTCAGAAGGTTGATCACTTGAAGAAAAACTCGAAGCCGATTGAGGGTTCGGCTGATGAAGATCGGAAAGCCATTTCCGATGTAGATGCTATTCGCCTGCGTGCGATTGAAGTGATCCAAGATTTCCTTGGGTCGTTGTAAGACTTATCCAATAACATCCTTTGTAATGTAATATATTTATTGAGGTTACCAAACTATTCTGCATCTGTAAATTTTTGACTCATCTTTTGACCGATCCCTGCCAAGCCTGTAGCGTATTCATTGCCTTTAACCAATGCGATCAGCTTTTACAGCGAATCTTCTGAAAATAGTAACTTTTGACCAAAAATACATTGATTCTTGCACTCATCTATATCAAAAATCGAATGCTCTGAATCGGGTAGGTAGATCCTTTTGCCTATAAATAGAACCATACGCAGAATCAACCACATCACCCTTCTTACTATCAAACATGTCATCTTCATCCAATGAGGTACAGAGTAGTTCTCTTTCTTCATTATATTTTTTATTAAAACAAGCTAATCTTTCCAACTTTCAGGTTCAACAAAGACTTGAGCTCATCATTACTCAACTTCAATCTGGCACTCCCCGAAGGCCTCACCTCAGTGTCATCTTTCCCCCACGGCCAAGGATCCTCATGTGACAATATATCCAGGATTCAACGCCAAATCCATAATCTTGAAGACACTTTGAACAAAGAACAATCCCGACTCATCCATCTACAGAGTAGAAGAAATCAACTTTTGGGAGAAATCCACACAATCAACCAATCCATATCTAGGTCTGAAGCCATCATTAGCCAGATTCATATGTCTCTTGATTTCAGAAGTCAAATCATGGAGAACCATGAGCGCCATGAGTCCTGTATGCAAGCTATTAAGACAATTCAAAACTTTCTGAACACTCTGTAACGTTTTATGTTTTTTGCCCTAAGGGCGATGCATAACGCATCGGCCATGTATCCCTAAATATGTAGTACATTATTTTCACTTATTTTTCTACTAGAGGCGATACTTTGTATCGGCTATGATATTTTCCGATTTTCCAAAAATCGGCTCATGCATCAACCCAAATACTGGGATAATATTTTTTCAAATATTTTCCATTCAAAGCTCGAGGAAACTCCTCTCCTTCTAAAGTCTCCAATATATATGCATTACCTAGAGCACACTGATTTATCCGATACGGACGTTCCCAAGTCGGAGACCATTTACCGAATTTAGAATCTTTAGACCCAATTGGCAAAATTAGTTTCCATACCAATTCTCCCTGAGAAAATTCCTTAACTTTGACCTTCTTGTTATACCATCTGGCGATACGCTCCTTATTAGCCTCTAGATTTTCAAGGGCTTTCAAACGATACTGAGTCAATTCTTCCAACTCATCCTTCATAATAATCGAGTATTCATCAGCTGTTAACTTATTTTGAAACTCAACACGTCTAGAGCCGATTTTCAACTCCCAAGGTAACACAGCTTCATGTCCATAAACCAATTGATAAGGCGACATTTTAATTGCACCGTGACAAGCCATCCGATGACCATAACGCTTCATGTAGCACAGTATGCCATCTTCTGGGAAACTCATCAATCTTTCTTTTTATCAACGTGATCACACTTTTATTGGAGGCCTCTGCCTGACCATTAGCCTGAGCATAATAAGGAGAGGAATTCAATATTTTAATTCCCATGCTTTCAGCAAATTCTCCAAATTCTCCTGAAGTAAACATAGTTTCTTGATCGGTCGTAATCGTTTGAGGAATACCAAACCGATAGATAATATGCTCCTTAACAAAATCCACCATATTAGCTGATGATACAATCTTCAGAGGAATTGCTTCAACCCATTTAGCAAAATAATCATTCGCCACTAACACAAACTTGTGTCCTTTACTTGATGCAGGGTTAATCTGTCCGATTAAATCAATGCCCCATCCTCGAAAAGGCCAAGGCCTTAAAATCGGATTCATAGCAGACGCAGGAGCTCTTTGAACATTCCCAAAACACTAACAATCCTGACATCCCTTGTAATATTTAAAACAATCTTCAAGAATTGTAGGCCAAAAATATCCATTCCTTCTGATCATCCATTTCATTTTGAAGGCCGATTGATGCGCTCCACATACCCCTTCATGGATCTCTCCCATTAATATCTTAGCTTCCTCCGATCCAATACATTTGAGCAAAACTCTATCAATCGTCCGATAATAAAGATCATCTTCAAGTATAACATACTTCACTGCCTGAATCCTTATCTTTCTTTCAACTTTCTTTGATGAATCTTTCAAATATTCATAAATCCCTTTTCTCCATGTAACACCCAGATTTCCAAGAAATCCGAATGCTTCCATATGTGTGCCCAGGAAGTCCACAGAACACATATAGATTACAAATATTGAATCACAGAGAACACAATGCTCGAATAAAATAGTTTATATCAGAGTTTAACACAAGACATAGTCTTAAACAAATAACACAGCGGAAGTCTTAATACTATTAAACGTTTCAACTTGGTAGAGCCTCAAATCCACAGGGACACCGACTGGTTGAACACAGCTTAGAAGTACGGCAGATCCTCCGGAAACTCAGCAAGCGACTGATCATTCATTGCTCCATCTGTTACCCATCCGGGATTTTGTTGAATAGTTGCAAGTGTAAGTAAACCATCTTACTTAACAAGTATAACACGGGTTATGCAAGGACAAAAGGCTTGACACGGTTATACTGCATTAGCACTTTTAGTTGATTCATTTTATTTTCTTCCAACTTACTACAAATGAGTAGATCCCAAGTATAAACCCATTAATAAGGTATAAGTGATTATAGAACAAACCATCATCATCCACTAATATCATCTTCTAATCAAAAAGGATCCAGGCCGCTCGTATCCGTGAGCACGGCTATCATGATAGATCAACACTCTGCAGAGGTTTCGCCCTTTACCCGCCGGTCACATAAATCCAAAAGAACTTATGTTACGAGGACTTTCACAAAACACCCTAACAAGCACAGTAGCCGTTTTGGTTCAACATAGGCAGCATAACCCGAGGCATCGAGATTGACGTACGCTCAGGGCGCAACGTGAGGGGGTCAATGGCGTCCAGAGCGAGAGCGCAATCATCGCAACGTGTGAAGCTGCCGTACATCGGGCGCTTACATCACGGGACTTTGCCTAACGGGGCATAGCCAACGGATAAAACCGTCCTCGATGGATCAAACTATACTCTCACCCATGCACCCCACATACGCCTTTCGGTAACCACTGGCGAGCTAGAGACGTACAAGCTAGTTATCCAAGACCAGAGCCATTATAGTTCCAACGGCGGCGAACAAGTTCCTGGGTTGCCGCTTTAAGAACCGGACCTTATGGAGAGACATTAGAACAAAGCACGAAGCACATGCTCTAATTCCCAAGATTAAACCTTACAGAGACACTAGAACAAAGCACACAGCACATGCTCTAGTTCCCCGAACCATGTTGCTAAAAAGCATCTTTTAACCATCATTGAAGTGAACCATTAGTTCAGTATTAACATAAAAATAAATGTTGGTTGCAGCGCGTAGCATAGACTAACCATAATGCATAAAACCCTGGGTAACAAGGAATAGGGTAAAGACTAGGAACATCCTTAGTGGCTAACAGTATTAGACACATGCATATGATTTATGTGATTAATCGGTGTATAGGTAACAAGGATGGTCCGTGTTATACTTGCCTTCCTTAGTGAACTGCTGCTTCACTTGATCTTCGTGAACGGGATCGTCGGCGAACTCGAACGGCTCGGCAACTACTCACATCAATCACCAACAAGCATCCACACATACATGCAAACAAGATTATTTAATTAGAACAGTACACCAAACATAAACAAAAGATGAAAAGAAGGTTTTAGACTTAATCTACGCTTCACTACGAACACGTGAGCGCGAAAATCACTCAAATCGGAGTTAAAACGGAGAAACTACGCTTAAAACGGGCTCTAGGGGCTTGCTGGTAAAGATTTTAGGCTTCCAGGGGTGTTTTTGAAAGAAACCAGGGACCTAAAACATAATTTCATATAAAAACACAAGGTCTGCGGTGTAAAAACGACTTCTAGGACGGCGGGCAAGATTTTTCAAAAGAACAGGGGCTAAAACGAAAGAAAAAGGACTTGGTTGCAAATACTTTTGAACTGCGCTGGACCGCGGGTTGATTTTTGAAAAACAGAGGGGCTCTTTTGCAAAATCGCCACGGCAGCGGCTAGATGCTGACGTGGGCTGACGTCATGGTCTACTGTGCCATGGACCGGCCGTAGACCGCGGTCCACGGGTCCACGGTGAACCGGACCGGGTTTTTAAAACGGGTTTAGATCTGGGCCGTCGGTTTTGGATCGAGCGGCCGGGATTAGATCTAGCGCTCGGCTCGCCGGGAACGACGGCTCGCGGCGGCGCGCGGCGGCGACCTCGCCGGAGTTGGCTCGGCTGGGGGTTAGGGAGCTCGGTTTCTCGCCGTGATTGGCCCTAGAGATAGAGGAGACGACGGGGAACTCGATTTGGGGGTTGTGGACGAGGATTGAGCGGCGGTGGCGGCTGGCGACGCACGGCGGCGGTGCGGCTGCTCCGGCGAGCTTGCGCGGGTGCTGCAGAGCGAAAGAGGAGGGGAAAAAGGGCTTGGCGCGTTCCTTACATGCTCGCGAAGCTCCGAGGCAAGCTCTTGGTGACAATGCAACGACGAGGCGAGAGCTAGACGGCGGCGGCGCGAGCTCGGGGTCGGCGGCTAGGGTTTGGGCTAGGGTTGGGGGTACGGCTCGAAGGAGGGGCTGGCGGCGCTATTTATGGGGGCTTCAAGCTCCTTGGCGTGCGCGCCAAGTCGCGAGGAGGGAGACGTGCGCGGAGCGGAGTCCGCGGCGGCGCGGGGAGGAGTTCGACGCGGCTACGGCTGGAGGAGGAAGACGCGTCTGACACGTGGGCCCAGGCGGTCAGTTGCTGCGGGGAGAGAAGGAAGGCGCTGACAGGTGGGGTCACGCTGTCAGCCACAGAGGGAGAAGAGAAGTGAGCGCGGGCTGGGCTGCGGCTAGCTGGGCTGGCTCTGCTGGGCCGCGCGGAAGAAGGAAGATGGGCCGCGCGAAGAGAAGAAAAGAGTTGGGCCGCGCGAGAAAAAGGAAAAGAAAGAGAGGAGGAGTGGGCTAACTGGGCTGAAAAGAGAGAGGGAAAAAGAGAGAAAAAGAAAAGGTTTTTCTTTTATTCAAACACTCACTTGAATTCAAATTCAAATTCAAATTTGAATTCAACAATCAAAAATAAATGCATCAGCATGAATGCAACAGTAATGTTTCTATACCCTATATTTGCTTTTAATTATTCAAAAAAAATTTATTTTCCTACATTAATTATGAGCACTTCAATATAAAAACCAATTAATTACTAATTTTTAAATAGGGCATTTTTAGGGTGTTACAATTCTACCCCCCTTAAAATGAATCTCGTCCCCGAGATTCGGACGTAGATTGGAAGAGATATGGATATTCTGCCTTGAGGCCATCCTTTCTTTCTCAAATTGCTTCACCTTTTAAGTGACGTTTCCACTGAACCTTGCACATGCGTATCACCTTGTTCCTGGTGACCCTCTCTGATTCCTCCAAAACCTTGACCAGTCCCTGAGGACTTAATTGCCTGATACTCAATCTTCTCTCCTGATGGAGCCACTAACTGAACTGCACGCTTAGAACACTGTATGACTGCTTCGTACTTCGCTAGCCAGCTCATTCCCAAGATGAGATTGGATCCTTTCCAACGGAACTCAGAACTATTGGATGCTCTACAAGTCTACCCCCCTTATGGTCCCTGACATACTCCTCACAAAAACTCAGAGCTAGACCTGATAAACTGAAGAAGATCCACTGAACTGACAAGATAAGGAACCCAGAGAACAGAGAAAGGGGTAGATGGTGTGCACAGGAGATAAGGAACCCAACTATTTATTCATTATAAAATCCTTATACCTTAATCCAATACTAAATGATTGCAGACTTTCGTCCACGCTCATCAGAAACATTACAAAGATCCAAACCACACATAAGCATAATGACAATTCATTCAAGCATTCAAAGACATGGTTCACACAAGACTCGACACTCTTAGACTAGTTTTGACTCAAAAACGTTCTATTTGATCTCTACTAGCATTTAGGGTCGATAGTGGTGCAGTGAGCTAGGGTGCTGTATCAAGTCCTTCTGCGTGGTGGCGACTGTGCACCTAACTCTGGACTACATGGCGCAGGTCCTTCCGACTGATGCTGCAGCTCCTCGGGGTTCCCTTCTTCGGCCTCCTGCCTAAGAAGCTCCTTGTAGGCGTCCAGGTTGCGTGCCTCCGACGGGTACTCATCGATGCGGGGTGGGAGGTAGCCATCAGTGCTCTTGCGGACTATCTATCTCTGTCGAGCCATCTATGGAAGAGAAAACTAGAGGAGGGCCTTAGTTTTAAAGCTTAGAAAGTTTTCAAAAAGAACAGAGGTAGAATAGAACACCATTTTTCAACAGAAACTCAACTCTAGGATGTAAAATAATTTTTAGAGCAAGAATTAAGCAAGTTCTGATCGACCGTTCTATCTAGGCTGTGATCCTACAGTCAGCACGGCTCTGATACCAACTTTGTAACACCCAGATTTCCAAGAAATCCGAATGCTTCCATATGTGTGCCCAGGAAGTCCACAGAACACATATAGATTACAAATATTGAATCACAGAGAACACAATGCTCGAATAAAATAGTTTATATCAGAGTTTAACACAAGACATAGTCTTAAACAAATAACACAGCGGAAGTCTTAATACTATTAAACGTTTCAACTTGGTAGAGCCTCAAATCCACAGGGACACCGACTGGTTGAACACAGCTTAGAAGTACGGCAGATCCTCCGGAAACTCAGCAAGCGACTGATCATTCATTGCTCCATCTGTTACCCATCCGGGATTTTGTTGAATAGTTGCAAGTGTAAGTAAACCATCTTACTTAACAAGTATAACACGGGTTATGCAAGGACAAAAGGCTTGACACGGTTATACTGCATTAGCACTTTTAGTTGATTCATTTTATTTTCTTCCAACTTACTACAAATGAGTAGATCCCAAGTATAAACCCATTAATAAGGTATAAGTGATTATAGAACAAACCATCATCATCCACTAATATCATCTTCTAATCAAAAAGGATCCAGGCCGCTCGTATCCGTGAGCACGGCTATCATGATAGATCAACACTCTGCAGAGGTTTCGCCCTTTACCCGCCGGTCACATAAATCCAAAAGAACTTATGTTACGAGGACTTTCACAAAACACCCTAACAAGCACAGTAGCCGTTTTGGTTCAACATAGGCAGCATAACCCGAGGCATCGAGATTGACGTACGCTCAGGGCGCAACGTGAGGGGGTCAATGGCGTCCAGAGCGAGAGCGCAATCATCGCAACGTGTGAAGCTGCCGTACATCGGGCGCTTACATCACGGGACTTTGCCTAACGGGGCATAGCCAACGGATAAAACCGTCCTCGATGGATCAAACTATACTCTCACCCATGCACCCCACATACGCCTTTCGGTAACCACTGGCGAGCTAGAGACGTACAAGCTAGTTATCCAAGACCAGAGCCATTATAGTTCCAACGGCGGCGAACAAGTTCCTGGGTTGCCGCTTTAAGAACCGGACCTTATGGAGAGACATTAGAACAAAGCACGAAGCACATGCTCTAATTCCCAAGATTAAACCTTACAGAGACACTAGAACAAAGCACACAGCACATGCTCTAGTTCCCCGAACCATGTTGCTAAAAAGCATCTTTTAACCATCATTGAAGTGAACCATTAGTTCAGTATTAACATAAAAATAAATGTTGGTTGCAGCGCGTAGCATAGACTAACCATAATGCATAAAACCCTGGGTAACAAGGAATAGGGTAAAGACTAGGAACATCCTTAGTGGCTAACAGTATTAGACACATGCATATGATTTATGTGATTAATCGGTGTATAGGTAACAAGGATGGTCCGTGTTATACTTGCCTTCCTTAGTGAACTGCTGCTTCACTTGATCTTCGTGAACGGGATCGTCGGCGAACTCGAACGGCTCGGCAACTACTCACATCAATCACCAACAAGCATCCACACATACATGCAAACAAGATTATTTAATTAGAACAGTACACCAAACATAAACAAAAGATGAAAAGAAGGTTTTAGACTTAATCTACGCTTCACTACGAACACGTGAGCGCGAAAATCACTCAAATCGGAGTTAAAACGGAGAAACTACGCTTAAAACGGGCTCTAGGGGCTTGCTGGTAAAGATTTTAGGCTTCCAGGGGTGTTTTTGAAAGAAACCAGGGACCTAAAACATAATTTCATATAAAAACACAAGGTCTGCGGTGTAAAAACGACTTCTAGGACGGCGGGCAAGATTTTTCAAAAGAACAGGGGCTAAAACGAAAGAAAAAGGACTTGGTTGCAAATACTTTTGAACTGCGCTGGACCGCGGGTTGATTTTTGAAAAACAGAGGGGCTCTTTTGCAAAATCGCCACGGCAGCGGCTAGATGCTGACGTGGGCTGACGTCATGGTCTACTGTGCCATGGACCGGCCGTAGACCGCGGTCCACGGGTCCACGGTGAACCGGACCGGGTTTTTAAAACGGGTTTAGATCTGGGCCGTCGGTTTTGGATCGAGCGGCCGGGATTAGATCTAGCGCTCGGCTCGCCGGGAACGACGGCTCGCGGCGGCGCGCGGCGGCGACCTCGCCGGAGTTGGCTCGGCTGGGGGTTAGGGAGCTCGGTTTCTCGCCGTGATTGGCCCTAGAGATAGAGGAGACGACGGGGAACTCGATTTGGGGGTTGTGGACGAGGATTGAGCGGCGGTGGCGGCTGGCGACGCACGGCGGCGGTGCGGCTGCTCCGGCGAGCTTGCGCGGGTGCTGCAGAGCGAAAGAGGAGGGGAAAAAGGGCTTGGCGCGTTCCTTACATGCTCGCGAAGCTCCGAGGCAAGCTCTTGGTGACAATGCAACGACGAGGCGAGAGCTAGACGGCGGCGGCGCGAGCTCGGGGTCGGCGGCTAGGGTTTGGGCTAGGGTTGGGGGTACGGCTCGAAGGAGGGGCTGGCGGCGCTATTTATGGGGGCTTCAAGCTCCTTGGCGTGCGCGCCAAGTCGCGAGGAGGGAGACGTGCGCGGAGCGGAGTCCGCGGCGGCGCGGGGAGGAGTTCGACGCGGCTACGGCTGGAGGAGGAAGACGCGTCTGACACGTGGGCCCAGGCGGTCAGTTGCTGCGGGGAGAGAAGGAAGGCGCTGACAGGTGGGGTCACGCTGTCAGCCACAGAGGGAGAAGAGAAGTGAGCGCGGGCTGGGCTGCGGCTAGCTGGGCTGGCTCTGCTGGGCCGCGCGGAAGAAGGAAGATGGGCCGCGCGAAGAGAAGAAAAGAGTTGGGCCGCGCGAGAAAAAGGAAAAGAAAGAGAGGAGGAGTGGGCTAACTGGGCTGAAAAGAGAGAGGGAAAAAGAGAGAAAAAGAAAAGGTTTTTCTTTTATTCAAACACTCACTTGAATTCAAATTCAAATTCAAATTTGAATTCAACAATCAAAAATAAATGCATCAGCATGAATGCAACAGTAATGTTTCTATACCCTATATTTGCTTTTAATTATTCAAAAAAAATTTATTTTCCTACATTAATTATGAGCACTTCAATATAAAAACCAATTAATTACTAATTTTTAAATAGGGCATTTTTAGGGTGTTACACTCCAATCGGAATCTTCTAACTCTAGACTTGAAACCTCTCTAATCGGACGATAACCAGATGCTCCTTGAGCCAATCGGTTAGCTTCCCCATTATGACATTTGGGAACATGTTCAACCTTGACAAGTCTAAATTCTTTTAACAACTGGAGACACTCATCATGATATATCCTCAAAATGTCATCGTTGCATTCATATTGTCCCATCAATTGCTTTACTACCAATAGAGAATCTTCGAATATCTCAATAGCATCAGCCCTGATCTCTTTGAGTAATTTGATACCTTTAAGAACAGCCCGATATTCTGCTTGATTATTGGTGGCTTCTTTCTCAATCGGAAAAGAGAATTCAAAGCTTGCCCCCCCGAGGCGAGGTCAATACAATTCCGATTCCATAGCCAGCTCCACAAGAAGATCCATCAAAAAACAAAGTCCATGGAGCAACTTTTACTAATCCAATCTCTGGACCACAATGTTGAGTGACAAAATCGGCCAAAACTTGCCCCTTGACTGCTTTCAACGATTCAAAGCGTAAATCAAACTCTGAAAGAGCCAAAATCCACTTTTCGATTCTACCATTTAAAATCGGCAGTGACAGCATGTATTTTATAACATCATCTTTACTGACAACTATGCACTCAGCCGATAGTAAATAATGTCTGAGCTTGGTACAGGAAAAGTATAGACATAAGCATAGCTTTTCAACCGGAGAATACCTTGTTTCTGCATCCAAAAGCCTTCTGCTCACAAAGTAGATAACACGCTCATTTCCTTCAAATTCTTGAATAAGGGCTGATCCGATAGAAGAATCATCAGCCGATAAATACAATTTAAACGGCTTATTTTTCTGAGGAGGAACTAAAACAGGAGGAGACACCAAATATCTCTTAACCCGATCCAAAGCTTCTTCCTGCTCTTTTCCCCAAACAAACTCCTGATCGGCCTTCAATTTCAATAAAGGTGTAAACGGCTTAATCCTCCGAGAGAGATTAGAAATAAATCTCCTAATAAAATTAATCTTGCCGATCAATGATTGAAGTTTAGTCTTATTTTCCGGAGCCACAATCTTATTGATAGAACCTATCAAGGTTTGACTGATCTTAATTCCTCTTTCATGAACCATAAATCCCAGAAATTGACCAGCAGAAACCCCAAATGCACACTTCATCGGATTCATCTTCAAGCCATGTCTCCTTGTGTACTCCAGTGTCTTGCGTAAATCGGCTAAATGCTGTTTATAGCTTTCCGATTTAACCACTACATCGTCAATGTAAATTTCAACAATTTTGCCGATAAGTTCATGGAAAATATAATTCATAGCACGTTGGTATGTAGCTCCAGCATTTTTCATGCCAAAAGTCATAACTACCCATTCATATAAACCAATATGCCCCGGACATCGAAAAGCAGCCTTATGAATATCTTCTTCAGCCATAAAAATCTGATTATAACCAGCATTACCGTCCATGAAGCTTATGACTTTGTGTCCTGCTGCAGCATCAACTAATAAAGCGGCAATAGGCATAGGGTATCCATCCATTGGAGTTGCCTTATTAAGATTCCTGAAATCAATGCAAACACGCAATTTCCCATTCTTTTTATATACAGGAACCACATTAGAAATCCACTCAGCATATCGGCATTGCCTAATGAACTTTGCTTCAATCAACTTAGTAATCTCGGTCTTTATGTCAGGTAATATCTTAGGATAACATCGTCGAGAATCTTGCTGATATGGCCGATATCCTGGCTTTATAAGCAACCGATGTTCAACAATGGATCGATCTAAACCAGGCATCTCATAGTATTCCCAAGCGAAACAATCTTTAAACTCTCTTAATAAAGAGGTTAATTCTTTCTTATACTCAGGATCTAATTTTGCACGAATAAACATCGGCCTTGGCTTATCACCATCTCCTAAATCTATTTTCTCTAGTACATTGGCCGACGTGAAGCCATACCCTAATTTCCCTTCATCTTCTTGAAGAAATTCATCCATTAGGACGATTCTTCTGAGCCGACTGCTTGGATCGGCTGTAGACCGAAATCGGCTACTCTGAGGAATTCAGTATCGAAAGCTCTTCCAGATATACACATTACTTGTTTATAATTCCATGGCTGTGCTTCTGCAATGGCTATGATGTATGATGCATCTGCTTTGACAACTTCTACTGTATCCTCAATCCATTGAACCAAACATTGATGCATGGTTGATGGAATGCAACAATTAGCATGGATCCAATCTCTCCCCAGCAACAGGTTATATGATCCTTTGCCATTGACTATGAAGAAAGTAGTAGGCAAAGTCTTACTTCCAATAGTTAACTCCACGCATAGTGCCCCCCGAGCCGGAGAAACCTTTCCTTCATAATCTTTCAGCATCATATCTGTCTTGATCAGATCATCTTCACTTTTGCCGATTTTGTGAAAAACGGCATATGGCATCAGATTAACAGCTGCTCCACCATCAACCATCATCCTGGTCATTGGCCTACCATCAACATGTCCCTTCAGAAACAAAGGCTTCAAATGAACCCGCTCTTTTTCTTCTGGCTTCTCAAAAGTCTCTTGCATTGGTTCTAAATTTAATTGAGCCATTGCTTCCTCAACCTCAAAATCTTCTTCATCACTAACCGATGCCATGAATTCTCTTGGTAACATGAAAACCATGTTAACATCGGCTGCATTATCATTTTGAGCACGTTGTTTAGGACGCCATACTTTAGATGACACCTTTTTGCTCCTCAAAAGCTAGCGCGACTTTTCTTCTTGAATTTCATCAAATCAGAGCCTTTGCAATCTCCTTTTCTGTGATTTCGTAACTCCATCTGGGCACCACCTTGGTTGAGGTATTTTAGCTTCTCGATAAATATTCCGATCCTGATTTGGTAGAGGTTCTTCATCAGAAACCAAATTTTTAGCACGCTCTTCTAATTCTCTGCTCATAATCGGCTTATTTCCCAACCGATCATATACACTCTGCCTGCCTCCGATTCTTTCATGGACTGGAGTACGCCGATATTCTTCATCTCTATCTCGAATAATCGGCCGGCGCTCCCTATCTTCAAATTGGGGCCTTTTGAATGACCTATCCCTTCCATAGCCTCCATTGCACTCTGGGCAATCATCTGGAGATGACAACTTGATTCCCTCTTCCCAGCAGTAAACGATAAAAGGACATCTCTAATGATCCTCATTCCGATACATCCTTTTCTCTTGCTGCCTTGTTCTCTCTTGCTGACGTTGATATTTCTTGATTAACCCTTGAGAAGTAACATGTCTTTGAGGGTTTCTGGTATAATCACTCTTCTCCATCTTTCCTTTATCCTTTAAGTCAGAAGCAGAAATTTGCACTCTAGGATCAACAGCTCCTTTTTCTTTTGCAGATTCCGATGTCAAAAGCTTCATCTGTAAAGCATTTCCCTTAACTGGCTCTACCATATTCACTGGGAAAGGATGCCCATCAATCTTCATCGGCTTGAGTGGTTTAGAAGGAATCTCAAATTGCAACTTTCCTTGCTCAATCGCCGATTGGATTTGGTTTCTGAAAACCTTACAGTCATTGGTATTATGAGAAGTAGCATTATGCCATTTGCAATATGTCATTTTCCTGAGCTCTTCTGCAGATGGAAGACTGTGATTGGCCGATAATTTGATCATCCCTTCTTTAAGCAGCAGATCAAAAATTTTATCAGCCTTAGTAACATCAAAACCAAATCTTTCTGGTTCCTTCTTACCAAATGGACAAGCAATCGGCTTTTTATTTTTTACCCATTCTGCTAAGCCGATTTCTTTATCTTCATCGGAATCGGAATCGGAATCAGAACTATACCCAAGGTAATTTATCTTCTTATGATAAGGTCGCTTCTGCTCATACATCCGATTCTCGTGCCTTGACATTCTTTGCACAATATAGCTTAAGCTTTCAAACTCCTGAGCATCATACTTCTCTTTGAGATAAGGAAGTAAACCATCAAAAGCCAACTGTGTCAATTGGGAATCTGTCAAGTTAAATCATAGCATCTATTTTTTGTCTCCCTGATTCTCTGAATGAAGTTTGCTACTGACTCATCATTCCTTTGCTTCAAGCTCGTTAAATCAGTAATAGTCTTCTCTTGAACACCAGCAAAGAAATATTGATGAAATTGCTTTTCTAGGTCAGACCAGTAGATAATTGAATTTGCTGGCAATGTCATGAACCATGAAAAAGCTGGTCCAGATAAAGAGCTTGAAAGTAATCGGACCCTCAACGCATCAGTAGCAGCAGCTTCTCCACATTGCACCAGAAATCTATTGACATGCTCAATAGTGGAGACATCATCATTACCAGAAAACTTGGTAAAATCAGGGATCTTGTAACGATGAGGATAAGGTAGCGAATCATAAGCAGGTGAATAAGGAGTTCTATACATCACATGTTGACTCTTGGGCTTCAATCCAAACTGATTTTGCATTATTTCAGCAATTTGAGCTGCCCAATCTACTTGATTTGCTCCCTGTGATATTTCTTGCACTAGTTGATGCGCTCTTGCTATCTCTTGACTTGGCTGAATCGGCCTTGCATATCCCGTTGGTGCCGATTCATTTTGTCTAAATGGCTCTGGTTGACGAATCATATGTCCTGAAGATATATTCTGGTTGGACATTTGACCCTGGCCTTGATGTTGAGTATTGCGATATACTTCCATAGCTGATGTAGTACCATGTGGCTCTGACTGATTCGGCATATTCATATTAGGTGCTCTTACCGATTCTAGTCTTGGAGTCCATACTTGATGTATAATTCCTTTTTCATCAACTAGTACCCAATTAACTCCATCAGTATGCTGTACCCATGCCATCTTTGGCTCCTCAGGTTGAGTCTTCTGATTTGATTTAGGAAAAGTCACGAAATATTCAGGAGGCATCCCTAATCCTGTTTTAGGATCATATCCTTTGAAAAATTCTTCTCCCTTTGACGCCGATGGTATCGGCGATGACGTGGTAAAAACCGCTGAGCTGTTTGTTGGAATATGAATCCGAGGCATTGTTACTGCTGTTGTTGCTGGAAAACCTCCTTGCATAATCGGCCTGGATGCCGATTGTGTTTGTCCGATCGGCTGATCGGATGTCGAACCATTGAACACCTGAGAAAATGCATTTTTTGCAGCCCTTGCTTGAACATCTTTTGCTGAGGTGTCAACTTCAAAAGGAGGAAGTTGTTGGTATGCTGGGCCTTTAAATTGAAGATCACCCTCACGCAATGAGCGAATCACTTGGTTATGTAACTCATTACCTAAGACCCTGCCTTGATTTGCAAAAGCATGATGGACTGCTTCATTTATCAATTCATTTATCATTTCAGGTGTCTCAGCTATCCTGACTTCACGAGGCAATGGAAATTCAGTTTTCTTGATAGCTTGGCCTCGTTTAGTAGTACTGAATGATTTCAAGCATAACAATTCAAAATCTTCAACTGCTCTTTCCATGTCAGCTTTCTGCTCATCAGTGAGATCTTCTTTAGTAGTATCAATGACATTCTGAGGTCCAACGTCAAAACGACCACCTTCCTTCTTCGACATGATTGAAGTTGTTTGGTCCCACCGGGCGTGCCAAAAGTGTGTTGACGCAAAAATCAGGAAAGACCTTCACGTGCTAGCACACGAAATTAGCTGTGACCGATGATGCAGGGCGTGCCAGTCAATCTGACCTGTTGATTGACAAGCAAAATCGGACGTTAATGTTACAGCGAAATTGGTTGGGTTTCCGATTTAGCGATGAAGACCAGATCGGCACAAGATTCTGATCTACAATAATGAAACGGCTAGATCAGCCGATTCTGATGCAAAGCAGAGTAAGATTACTAAAACGTTACCTAACAAGCTAAGCAGAGCAATACTTAGAATAGATCTAAACGGCTATACCAGATCCGATAATGAAGTATAAATAACAGCTGATCAAAGCTTATTCTATGCTGGATAAGGGTTGAATAAAATCTAAATGAAGTAACAGCGATACGCCGGTTACTAAAGCCTAGATACTTATCCGATAAGTGTTGAATAACTTAAATGAAGCAACAGCGATACGCCGGTTACTAAAGCTTATGGATTATTCGGTAAAAGACAGAACTTACGAAGCAAGCCCTGAGATCTGATCACCCTTGACGTGCTCGAAGAACTCGTGAAAAGAAAATAGCGAAGTCGCCGACGATTGTATGTAAAATGCGAAAAAGTGTAAAAGTTTGTTTGATGTTGGTGTGTACCCCCTTCTATGACCACGCAGCGTCGACTTTTATACCCTGATAACAATAATTCCTAAACGTATACGACAAATTTACTTGACGCAAAAGAAAAAGGTCTTTCTTACAACCGTTTACGACTCAAACTCTATAAAAATAACCGACTCTTTATTTCGGTCCTTCTATAAGCTTAACCTGGTAACCTCCCAGGATCCCTTCACGTCATCATCCTCTTCTCCGATTCTAACTCTCATCGGATTCTGATTCTGACTCAAACTACCCTTCCCATCGGACTCCGATTCCGATTTGATCTGCTCCTTTCCTCGGACACCGATTCCGATTCTATACCTCTGCTTCACTTTTTGGCACCGATGTGACCTGTTAAAATCCGGTGTCAACACTAATATGTCCAAAGTGTGGCACATATAAGTCATTATGTCTGTTAGCTCCTCATCGCGTTGTAACCACTCCCATAGGTGGAGCCAGTATGTCCCCCTGAAAAGAACATGCATGAAACTATTTGGGTGGGATTTGTCAAAAAACAACTTCATTTCTTGCGAGCCATAATGCCCAACATAGAGCTATTGTCCTGACAATAAGTATCGGTTCAACTCCCTTGGTTTAACCATTGGTGGAAAAAAATCTTCCATGTTCAGTGGTGGTGTAATTCTAAAGTTGGAAACCTCACGATGCTTTGGTGATGCTGCAACGATCCTCTCTTATTATACATATTGTCTTTAGAATTACACCACCACTGAACCATGTTTTTAATTACTGGACATAAAGTCTTGTTGCTTAAATACTTATTTATTAACAGTTGTTGCCACATCCCATCTGATGCAAAATTTAAAAAGCCATTTACTAAGTAGGCATTTAATTTGTATGTCTAGATTTTGTATCCCCAGTCCACTTCCTTTGGCTGGCACAAAATGTTTCCTTGGGATAAAATAAATAATGATAACATGAATTAATCCAGATTGAAATACTACAATAGTATATTTATGCGCTTGTGGATAAATATTTGATGTCGATATTAATATTGTAGTAAGCTGTTTCATGCCATGATAGTCTCCTAGTGTTGCTTTACGGTGCCCAGCCATGAGTAATTTAGTAGCAATGCTGAAAGATGTCAACACTTCACTACTTTTGGGAAGTAGAATCATTGTCATGAAATTTAAGCTATGGAGAGGCAAGGTACCATCCTGATATTCCTTAAATTTAAGAGCTGTCAAGTCCTCTCTGATTTGATAAACTCAGGAGGGAAATCATCGAGCCTTATTGTGCTCCATCTGAAAAAAAAAATTGCTTCTCTTACTTTGACCAGCCAGTTGGGGGTGGACTCCAGAAAATCAGTCTACGGCATCAACGACGACGATGTCACCTTTTCTATAGTCCACAGGCTTGTTGTTGCGATGCTCTTAGGCTTTTTTTTATTCACAAAGGTTACGAACAGTACGTTTTCATGGTTTTTCAACTTTTTTGCGAAATAGAACTAAATACATTTGCAAAAAGTACTCCAGAACGCAAAAAAAACTCTCACATGTGCACAAAGATCAATGCGACAATTATTTGCAAAGTTCATGGTATATTTCCAAAAAACTTGTTGTAATAAAGTTTGACAACTAAACACATCCTTAATTTGAGCTATGGAGAGGCAAGGTACCATCATGACATTCCTTAAATGGAGCTGTCAAGTCGTGTCTGATAATGTGCCAAAAGATTTGAGGCCATTCTCAATAGGAGTTTGATGGACACAACTACCTAGAGTGCCACGTCATTTAAAAATGTTTGAAACTAGGATGAAACACCCCTCTCTTAATGCATAGTTTCATTTATTGTTGTTCCCTAGGTTACATACAAGACACATGCTGTCTAGGTAACTGTGTAGGGAGACTTTCATCACCATGAAACCCATTTCACCTCTCTCTTCGTTAATGCACTGCCACATCATCAAAAATGCCTATATGGCACTCTATTTATTACCCATAAAACCTCCACGGAGACTGGTCTGATAAACTCAAGAGGAAAATCATAAAGCCTTATTGTGCTCCATCTGAAAAATTACTTCTCTTACTTTGATCAGCCAGTTGGGGCTGGAATCCAGAAAACCAGTCTACAGCAAGAACGACGATGATGTCACCTTATCTGTAGTCCGCAGGCTTGTTGTTGCGATGCTCTTAGCCTTTTTTCACAAAAGTTTGCGAAACGTTTTCATGTTTTTTCACCCTTTTTGAGTGAAATAGAACTAAATACATTTGCAAAAAGTACTCCAGAATGCAAAAAAGAACTCTCACATGTGCACAAAGATCAATGTGACAATTATTTGCAAAGTTTATTGTACATTCCTAAAAAAAACTTTTTGTAAAGTTTGACAACTAAACGCATCCTTAATTATTTAATTTTGTAGCTCTCGTGACTACAGTTATCACCGGCCGGGCCGTACATTTGTCCCTTATGCCCACTTTTACGTTGTAGGTAACCGGTCATTTTCACTCTTGCCTTTCTTCTTCTTTATTTTTTGAACATCCTTACATTGTTGACGAGCAGGCCTTTCCATTGGAAAATCCAGAGCGACATAGAGAAGAGAGGAAGACTCACAGAAGACGACGACAACTTGACAACAGCTAGCTGCCAAACAGTTCATTGTTTCGTAAGGAAAAAGCCGCATCCTAATTTATTGCTGTTTTTCAAGGTTTGGTGACTCGTGTGAAAACACGTCTAGGCAGGTCAAGGCGTCAAGCAACGACTACGATATTTCCAAGCCACATACTATATATCGCTTCCTTCATTTTAGCATGATATATAGTAAAATGAACCCTGGAGTCCAAAGTAAGAGATCAATAAAGAAATATACCCACAATAAAAGAATTTATAACATTGTATCACTTTAGTCGACCAAGTTGAAAAGCACGCAGTTGCTTGCAACAAAAATTCCCTACGTGCATATACGGTCCTCATACACGAGACTGTTGTATCTTGCCACGGCGTCCTACTTGGACTGTAAATAACACCCTGCACAATTAAAAAAAATAGAAAGACCCTGCCGAGCTATCTCTCTCCGATCCTTTCTCCTACAGGAAAATTCCCCACCGTCCAATCCTTCCATAGACCATACTCATACTCTTAGGACTTGTTTAGATGCTAGATATTCACTGTTCCTCCTATCACATCCATCATATCATTTCCTATCATTTCTTCACTATCCATTGCTACAGTGTATATGTGCTACAGGAAATCTCCACCTTTCTCCACCACATAAACACCCGCCGTTAATTGCAGGGAGAGCATCGGTGAGCCTGCAAATGAAACAACTTTATTTTCAACCTTCTCAGGAATATTGATAGATGTGTCCTGGCTGACCTTCGACCACCATACAGCGTCGAGTCGGCCGGCCACTAACCATGGGCGGGTCAAGTTCTGACTAGCCTTACTGACCAGTCACCGAGAAGCTCTAGAATAATTCCATCCTTATTGTGTTATTACAATGGGCTGCTAAATGATGCTTGCATTTTTATTGGTCAGGGCCTGTTTAGTTGGTGGAAAAACTTTGTGAAATATACTTACTGTAGCAATTATAAACCAAAGATTAGGAGGACTAAACGTGATCTATTTTTTTTTACCAAAGTCGGGAAACCCAAACCTATTTTTTTCTGCATATTGTTTCTTTATTCCATAGGAAGTCGAACCTAGGTATACTGCTCAGGTGCCCTAACCACCCTTTTGCTAAAGGTGATCTATTTATAAAACTAATTACATGGATGAGCATGAAATTACGAGACGAATCTACGAAGCTGAATTAATATACTATTATTATATAATGTAGCACAACATTGTCTTATTATAGCCTAATTAGGCTTAAATATTCATCTCGCAATTGCACTGGAGGTTATGGAATGAGTTTTGTTAGTTATTTACATTTTGTATTCCTAATTCTTATCCAAACATAGCATTGAAAAAGTTAAAGAACTAAACATGTCCTTAGTATAGGATTGAAACAACCTGATTCTATTACTGGTAGGCGGCGTATTGGTTGATAGCAAGATGCCTATAGTGACTTGCTCAATGTTGTGATCGAGTCGACTCCATCTGTTGGAGTTACTCATAGTGATAAGGTTGTGTGTGTTTATGTGAGAGTCTTTGATTGCACATCACGTGCAAAAAGAGGTAATACTCAAAACCTTTATTGCAGTGCGTGGTTCCTGACGTCATCAGGTGGGAACGACCGATGTCATCACAAGCCTAATTGGCGGACGGTCCGCCGTTATAACCTGCACAGCCCAGTGAACCATTTTCTCTTTGATTCATAGAGATGCTGCATCTTGCAAAATTCATATAAAATTCAATATAGCTCCGCAAATTGCGAAACAAATTTTGTTGGTTTCATAATAACGTCAAGCATCTGTTGAAATTATGCTTGACCCAAAATAGTTAGTTTATTTTCCATATTAATTAAAAGAGTGTTTAGCTTGTTAATTGCATAATTAATTCTCTGTTTGTCCAAAAATTATGAAACTAATGTTGTTAGCTTCCTTATGTTATGTGTTAACCATTAGACATGTTTGTTTGCATATATCATGTCTATATTGGTACAGTTTACTATATGCTTGTTTAAATCTAGTTAACAAGTTATAGGCACTATTAATACATGTGTGCTTCTAAAATTGTTAATCCATTTTGGCTAGCTTTTTTTGATCTTATTGAACCAAATAAAATTGATAACAATCATGAAATACTTATATATTTGACAATTGCTTATGTTTGTGACATGCTAGTTTGATGTTAATCTTTTTGACAACTAAAATTAGTTCACCTAGCTTAATTTCATTCTCTTGCTACAACTTGTCATAATTTATCAAGTGCACATCTATGAATGATTGTTTGGTACTTCACTTGTGTTATGCATTTGTACCATCATTCCAATCCATAATTATTTGTGTAATGACCTTGGACCTTGAACCATGCTAGCCTTTTTTCTCTGACGAGCCATTCTAATTCATGCATCTTTAATATTCCGTAGAGCATGACGTTCCGGAGAGATGTGTTGTGGAGCACCAAGTCTCAGGAACCTTTCCAACTATTTTCAGAATGTAAATTTGTTTATTGTTTGTGCATAAGCCTCCCTATAGTGATTCATACGTGATGTTTAGAGTAGAACCTAATAGACATAAGCCTTAGCTCTATATCAACTTCTAACTAAGTATGATTGTTGAATTATACAGACTAATTGCTTAGCCATGCTTAGCCGGTAGAAGTAGAGAGGTGACAAGGGCATCACCACTCGCGAGATACAGGAGTTTGTCTAATCATACTTGGATGGTTGAAAAGGTTTGAAGATGATCAACCATGAATATGAGATGATATTTGAGCAAGTAATGTAGGGCCATGTTGAGAGTGGAACTCAAATGGTTAGGCTTGCTTGAATTGGTTAAGGACCGATGCGTATCGCTTTGGAACTTGAGGCCTCCTCGTACAAACCACATGCTTAGGATGGGATGGGCAAGCAAAGTACCATAAGCCGGACCTTGCTATAGGACGGTTTGACACGGGTTATGATGAGGAGTAGATAACAGTGTCCGTTACCCCTATACATCTCCGGCCGCCCTCTCATCGCCGTGTGTGGGTACGTGAATGGTTGAGGACATGAATTAACACTTATCCTTGGCGCTCGGATATGGTCATTAGTCTTGTGCCTCGTGTGGAAAAAGTTGTACACCCCTGCAGGGTTTTTGATCTATTGCAATAGCCACGTTCTTGGTTATGACACGCTCATTTGACTTTGACTTTACGTAGAGTTTCGGAAAGGGCTTATGGAAGATTGAGCTCATGGTTGATGTTACATGATCACTTTACTTATGTAATTGTATTGGTGTATGATTTAGGGATTAGATATCCTATGTCTTTTGCTTATTCCCTTATGGTGTTGTCGCTAAATTGTTTTGCAGGTTGTTTTCTTTGGAGTGATGTCCAGAGCCGGCAAGGTGGATGAACGGTGGTAGTTGCTCAAGCTTAGGCAAGTGGTTTCCATTGGGCAAGGACATCATTTTTCTTCCTAAACTTTTCTAATCTTTCCGCTGCGTTACATCTATTGATCTAAGAAAAACCATGGCGGGGTAGCCACATAAACCTAGACTATATTCTAGTTGAATAATAATATATCACTTTAGTTGGTAAAACTCTCACGTTCTAGTTGATAAAGATTGTAGTTTTAATTTGAGAAATTCTTGTAAGATGGTCAAGACTTGTAATCCAAAATTTAAAGTTTGCTCTCATCTATCCTTGCGATGATCTCCATTTTGTAAAAACGGTATGCGAGTTGATCCTGGGCGTTGCTCGAGGTGCATACCTGGGAATACCGGGATTATTTTGCTTAAGCCGGGTCGGTTAACGGAAGATAATACCGGTTTAGGTAGGATAATTTGGGCGACTCCTTACAATCCCCTTCTTAATTGGGCATTAATGGAGGTGGTAACTCAACTGCCTTCGTTGTGCATTAACAGAAGCAGTCCATTTAGAATGACCACCTCCATTAATATAACATTAACAGAGGTGGTTGCCTTATAACAACTGCCTCCATTAATCCATTAATAGAAGCGGTTGGATGGCCGCCGCCCCGGCCACAACCAACCACGATTAACAAAGGCAGGTCCACCTCTGAGCTCCATTTTGAGTGTCCCCTAAAATTGATTTTTAGTAGTGAATACAAGGTTGTGTCCAAATTTGGTACATGCACATCAGGTTGAACCTATTATATGTTATTCAAATCTTAAGGTTTGACTTGAGTTTTAGGAAACTATGTGAGGGATGTATCGTTTTGTTAACAATGTATTGTCTCACTTTATGAAAATGATATAATTTTTTGGGAATACTATGGACCAAAAATATGTCCATTTCTTGAACTTTTTACCAAATTTAGATGTTTTTCTAATTACTATGTTGATATTTTGAAATAGAAGTTTAAATTTCCCTAGAAGACAATTGAAGGTTTCATCCATCTCCAAGACATGGCTATATTGGAACATATGAACGTAAATATATTTTTTGAATACTTTTTCAAATCAATTGGGGTACACATATTCCACCTTTGAAGTTCTTTTGTATAAATTTTGTATAATTTTTCAAATCTTCCCATTTTCAATAACGGACAGCATGACTTTAGAACGACCGTTATTGAAAGTGGACACTAAAATAACGGGCATCCGTAGCGGATATTGAATGGTGGAGCTTGCAGTAATGGACAGATGTTGATGGTTCTTAAGTGTTAAATATTCTCGTCAACATCTAAAGAAAAATACTACTGTACTATGTTAATTTGTTTAGTATGACATGGTTCCACTTGTCTTTGTATGATTTCAGGAACTCAGGTTGACAACTAAGAGATAAGAGCATAAAAGAATAAAGAATATTATGTCATGGACCTGCCCAAATTGGTGGAAAAGCAATACAGATCTAATAGAAGCTATCATCAACATCGAAGTGATTGGGCCTACACCAGATCCAACCTCACAAATGCGGTGGTCGAGGCATGCCAAAGGGTCACCGGCCAGCCCCAAGGATAAACTATCCCACCACTGAGGTGGTTCGCCTTCCCCTTTGGTGTGATGGTTCTAAGGTGGTTCCTTATGTTGGCTATGCTAAGTAGCATATTTAGAGGCAATCAAACCGACATTAGAGGCCTATATAAGCAAAGGAAGACCCCCTATTCCATTCATTTCATTCCGGTTGGAATCTCATTGTAACTTTAGTTTTAGGATTATAGGAGCCAAAGTATAGTTCATCAACCCTATCAAGTTGTTATTTGGGGTCAAAATTGATCTTGGGTAATAACTTTGTATCTTTTTTTTCATATCTTTATTAATTCTTTAAAGATGTTATATAAAGTTTGTGCTATATTTATAGTATCTTTCTTCATATCTTATGCTTTCATGAGACATACAACCATCTATGCTATTATAATGCTCTGAAGTACTTTGTGCTTGATTCTAGTACTTAGCTTGACCATCGGTGGAAGTCACCGGTGGGATTAGATCAGTTTTTCGGTATGCATGTATGGAGAAAGACCTCTGGAATAGGCATTATTTCTTTTGTCGTTTAAGGATTGGTTAACGTTTAGCTTGACCATCCGTAGGTGGAAGTCACCGGTGGGAGTATTTCTTTTGATGGAAACTCCAGCAAGTCCCCTCGGCCATCAACCATCTATGCTACCTCCTAATTCGGCTACCATTGTTTTGATGGAAACTGCGCAACTCCCCTAGGCCATCAAGAAATTGTAGGAAGAGAAGCTGGTCTTGGCACGTCACGTTTATTAGGTCCATCAGAGCACCCAGGCCATTCTGGGATCAGCTGAAGAAGATCAACACGTTATAGACCAAGCCGATCAGGTTCGCCTACGTGCAATAAATGCAATCCGTGGCTCTCTAAGATTGTTGTAACTTTGTGTTTCTTCTTCTGATACTTGGCAACTATGATGTAGCACACACTCATCTTTTTGCCTGTAAATATTTATCTGACTCGGCCTGAAACATTGGATATCTTGCTCCTGAATTTTTCTTGGAATATAGTGACTCGCGGCCAAACATTGGGTATATTTTTGCCTCGTGAAGGAAATCCCCAAAAATGTGAGTCCCAAAGATATAAACATCGCAATGTATCCAGACCAATGCTTCCCATGCACACAGTTGTTCGATCTTTTATAAATAGAGCTAACTGGCCTCTTATCATGTAATACTCCAAAAAAATATTTTGACCAAATTAATTAATGTGGACAAAAAGTTGACCTTTTGAACCGTAACTCAGATGGACGATCGGAGACCGTGGATGTGTAAAGCTCGTCGAAACGAATCTATTTTACTACTCATAGGCTACATTTGCACATCAGATGAGTCAGTGGCCAACCGATAAATCTATACCGTCAGATATGGCCTAGGTTTTCCTTTTCCGAACTCCCAACTCGATCTGTTTTCCTCGTCGGTTCTTCCCTTCCCTCTGCTGCCGCAGCAGAGCCTACAGCAACGCCGCCGTCTCGTGTTTCTTTCCGTCTCCACCCTTTCCCTTCCCTCTGCTGCGGCAGCCTTGCCCGAATTGGTGCGCTGCGGCTCTGCTGCCATGAATCCATCCACTACGTCGCTGCCGTCGCCATACTCCTGCTGCTACTGTCGTTCCGGGTATCTGCACTTGGTTCTCTCGACTGGACTCTCTGTTCTGAACTGCTAGTAGGATGAATCTATGGTTGCTGCAGTGTGTGGTCGATTGGTTGAGCAATGGTTGTTGCAGGGCTAGCGCTCAGGAAACTCCACATCCTGGGAGGAAGTAGTAGGATGCATATATGGCAGACAGAACAGAAGAATAGGAGGGAGGAGTTGACGCCTGCCTTGGGGCTGTGAGGGGCTGTTTGCTTGCAGTCCTGTTAGAGCTGCCTGGTGCAGGCAGCGCTCCCAGGCGTACGATTTCGTGTGCTTGCGGTGGAGATCGCTGCCTGGTGCTCCGGCTGCCTGCCAGGCAGCAACCAAACAAGCCCTCATAGATTGTTCTCTTTCAACAATAGGTAACCTGAAATCAGTCCCTGGTCCTTGCGGATGGACTTAGATGGGGTGATTTCTAGTTAACGTTGGATTCCAAATGACTGAATCAGGCAGGGATCTTTGCTTGATCTGGTATTAGTTGGTTCAGAAATTTTAATATTCAGTAAATACAAACATTGCAGGTTCTTCCTTATATTTCTAGCAGACTTGTCATTCAGCCCCTTCGTGGTTTAGGAGTAATGGCTGAAGTAGTGCCGCTGGTCTGTTAGTTTAACTGCACGCAGGAACTTGCTAATCTATTTTCGCCCTATATAGAATCAGAATTTGGTCTGGCCACCAAAATGAAAGTTGTTGAAAATTTTATCTAGATATCCAAGCTGTATTCAATTGTTGTATTCGGTTAAGAGAATAAGAAGTTATTGACAAAACAGTGAGCCTTACAGCCGATTGTCGAATTTCTGTATGACACTAATTAGATTGATTAGAGGGTTTAGCTTCATGCTTCGATTGTGTAATTTATAGCCATATATTTTCTGTCAGTTCTTAAATGTGGAATACTCCACAGGTTTGCATAGTGTCCTAAAGCTGAATGCGATACGTCGGGTTCCTATAAAGATTAAGGCAAGTGCATGGCGAACTTGTTTGTTGGCACGTTGCTTGCCGTCTACTTTCTTATTATATCAGACTGCTTTATTCATGTGCTCATGATATTCAAGTCCATGATTTGTTCATGTTTCATGACACAAGTTTCAAGTTATTTGTTTAAATTCTATTCATGTTCCGGTGGATCCGGATGTGCGACTTGGTTCTTATATTCATGTTTCTGTGGTTCAAGTTCATTTAAATTCCATTCATGTTCCGGTGAAACCGGATGTGCAATTTGATTCTTATATTCTTGTTCCTGTGAGTAAGTGCTGGCCCCACTTGCTCGGCTTTACCGGTAAATGCTAAGGATGTTTCAGGTTGTGTCCGTTTGAGATGGAAACTACTATTCCATTGGTGTTTATTCTTTCGTGTTTCATGGATCATTGCTGCTATGTTCTTCCCAGTTCTAATTGTGCTTGCTCAGTGTTTTTACTCACCCTTGTGTTTATTTGATGTTTAGGTACCAAATGAGTACGACATCTGTGGGAATTGGGAGTACCACACAATCTACAAGAGCACACTTATTTTCACATGCTTAGTTTAAACCTTAATTAGTTCATAGAGTGTAATTGGTTGAACTCATCTCTTCATTTCTGTGTTGGTTGAGAAAGCGTTGGGCTTGGTCAGGTTATTTTATTTTGCTCATGGTTTGGGCTATGGCATTTATTTATCATTCATATGCCATTGGTTAATTTAGGGTTTAAATTGCTTGTCCAATACATCTTATGTACAGGGAAAACTCTGTCAAAATTTTGTAAACTCATCATGCTTTTATTTTTAGTATGTTTTTGGTAGCCTGCGGATACTGGAAAAATTCGGGGTGTTACATATCAACACATCACATTTGAGCCAAAAATGGCTTCGCTTGGTGGTGTGCATATGCGCCCTCCTAAAGATTCATAAGAATACCCCAATGCTAGTAGAATACTTTCTAAGCAGGGTACTCAATGATTGTCTGCAGGCTTCCTTTTTCAAATCGGCCTAAGAACCATGTTTCCCTCACTGCCGAAGGCAACCTGAAAGTTGTAAGACCCATCGACTTCCTGCTAGAACTTTGCCGCCATAGCCTCAATGCTAGTAGAAAACTTGTGATAAGTTCATATGGACCAATTTGGTTTTTATTTCTAGCTAAAGCTATGGAGACGCCATTCCAAACCGTCTTTGAGGTGGTTAATATCTTTATATCTCCATATGATTTTGGATCATTGCTTATCCTCTATTCATATAAAGCCCTTCACAAGCATATGCAAACTTTGGAAGAAGAACATGTGTATTTATATTTTTTCCCTTAGGGCGATGCATAACGCATGGGCCATGTAACCAACTGAATCTTAATGAAATCGGCTATGTGTACAACTTGTATCAACTATGACTATAGAGTAAATTTGTACATCGGCTTTATATTATGATGTTATAATATGAATTAGCCGATGCACGATTACAATGTAATGCCTACTTAGAGCCGAATTTTATAACTTGCCGCGACTCAAAATATGTTATCTTCAAGAAGTTTTGTCTCCCAAGCTTGACTAGAGAAACACCCAACTCTTTCATAGCTCATAGCTTCAGTAACCGAAATGCTAAACGAGGAATCGGCTGACACAACTTCAACGTTGTCTCCAACCCATTGAATGAGACATTGATGCATAGTAGATGGAATGCAACAATTGGCATGAATCCAATCCTAACCCAGCAACAAATTATACGAGTCCTTGCCATTAATGATGAATAAAGTAGTATGTAGAGTCTTACATCAAATCGTCAGATTAACGCAGAGTGCCCCCCGAGCTGGCAACACGACACCTTCGAAATCTTTGAGCATCATATTGGTCTTGGTTAGATCTTCATCAGACTTGAGGAACAAAACTTTGAGATGTTGGTGCTTTATGTTTTCTGGCTTCTCAAATGTAGCTGGTACTAGTTCAAGAGCTAATTGAGCCATAGCTTCTTCCAACTCTTCTTCTTCATCATCATTGGGCGCCATAAACTCTCTTGGTAGCATGAATACCATGTTGATCGATGGAGCTGATGACCCAGGATCTTGCTTATCATCGGCTCTTGGATCGACACGCTAGACTTGAGACTTGAGCCTTTTCTTCTCAAGTTGCTTCTATGCTCCTCTTCCCATTATTCTTGGTTACATAACCTCTGAACATGCCTCTTCTATGAATGTGTCAATCCCTCAGGGCACCATTGGGATCGGTCAACTCCTCTTTTCTGGAATACATGGATGTTCACGAGCACGTCGGAAGATATGGTCATCAGGAATATGGGCATTATCTCTTTCTTCTAGCTCTGCGCTCATGATTGGACCCAATCGGTCATGCACAGAAGCTTTACCCCCTAGCTGATCTTGCACCAAGGCATATCGATCATGCTGTCTATCCCTAATAATCAGCCCATGAGCACTATCTTTGTATCGTGACTTCTTTGCGTTGCATTGCAGGCAATCTTCAACCAATGGCAAAGTTAATCCTTCCTCCTAGCAATGTATGAAGAATGGGCAGCTCCAATATTCCTCATTGCGTCGTGCCATCTCTTCTTCATATTGTCTCCTCTCTTTCTATCGTTGCCACTTATTCAAGAACATTTGAGACGTAACTCGTCTCCGTGGTCAGCGAGAGCCTTCAACTTCTTTTGCCATATCAACCCAAGTAATCTTATTCTTTGGCTTCTAAGACCCTTCATCGTCTTGATCAATTATCATTGGGCCTTTATCTTTGGACTCTTCAATCGATTTGTGACGTCAGCTATTCTGTCTGGAGTGCATTCTTCTTTCCGCCAGCATCAACCATATTTGTGGGCAAAGGATGGCCATCAAACTTCATAGGACTATTAGGGACTTCAAACTTGATCCGCCTTTGCTCTAGGGACTTCAAACTTGATCCGCCTTTGCTCAACGGCTGTCTGGATCTGCTGTCGGAAGACTTTCCAATCATTCGTATTATGATATGTTACATTGTCCGATTTACAATACCTCATATTCTTGAGTTCATCGCTGATGGAATCTTATGATACGACTGTAGCCTGATATGACCTACTGAAAGCAGCATATCAAAGACCTTGTCAGCCCTTGTGATATCAAACTCAAACTTCTCACGTTCTTTCCAGCCAAATGGACATGAGATCGGCTTCTTGTTATTCTTTACACATTCAGCTAAGCTGATTGCGCCTTCATCATCTTCAGAGTTGGAGGAATCAAAATACTCATCATAGTTGATCTTCTTTTGGAAATTGTTCTTCCTATGTTCATATGGTTCGCATTCACCTGACAGTCGATAGAGAATCTAGCTAATGCTTCCAGAGTCATGTGAATCAAATTTCTCTTTGATATGTGGCATGAGACCTTGAAAAGCCATATCGGCTAAGTGGTGATCCGACAAAGCCAAACTGTAGCAATGATTATTGACATCTTGGAAGCAATGAATATAGGTTTCTGTAGTTTCATCGTTCCTCTACCTCAGACTTGTGTGAGATCTGAGAGCTTCTTCTCATACGTCCCACAATAGAAGAATTGAAGGAATTTTTTTTTCTAGATCGACCTAATATATAATAGAATTGGTTGGCATTGATGTGAACCAAACAAAGGCATCATCCAGAAAGTGACGTAGAGAATATCTGAACCCTCAGCGCATCTTGACTTGCAGCTTCTCCACACTAGATGATGAACCGATTGATGTGCTCAACTATGGAGGTTTCATCCTGACCAGAGAACTTGGTGAAATCTGGTATCTTGTAGAAATTGGAATACGGCAAGGCATCATATGCGACAGGATAAGTAAACCTATACATTGGGGTTGACAGCTTTGGCTTGAAACCAAATTGTTTCCGAATCACTTCGTCTATCTTGGCATCCCGATACATCTATTGACCGTTGCTCTGCACCTATTGTGAAGTAACTTCATTGATTCTTGGGACTGGCATTAGGTGAGAGGTAGCACGAGAAATCAGTTGACTAGCCTATGTTGCTTGGTGCTGCTGATTAACACCTGCCCGAGTCGGCTGTTGGTATGGCACCAAAGCATTAGATGTAGCCGACTTTTGTACTGCTCCTTGATCATGTGGAACATTTACATGCCTTAGGGTCCCCAGGTCTGGATCATAGTAAACAAAGGTATCTCCTCCTGGATATGGAATCTTCATGGCACATGGCCTAGTTTCCTCAGCATTCATAGGTCTTGTCGGCAGATCAGCCGATTGTGGTTGCTTTGAAATCACCATCTGATTTATCATCTGCGCAATCTGGGCTTCTTGATTCAACAACTGAGAAGCCGACGTTCCTTGATTGGCTGAAGCTTGGGCACATCCGGAAGATGATTGTCCTTGTGTCAATATGTTGAAATTTTTTTGGAGGCATAACCAAACCAGACTTCGAGTTCCATCCAGGTGGGAGTTGTGTGGTAACCTCACCATGCACCAATGTACAATTCAATGGTGATGATGTAGGAGTTTCTGGTGGTAAGACTTCCAATGGCGTCGGCTGTGGTAATTGATCAGCCAATTGATCTCCTGCATGAGCTGGTGCCGCAACACTAGATTCTAGATCTGAACCACCAGGTTGCTGATAGCAAGGCCCTTTGAATTTTGCTCCCTGCTTCAATGCATATAGCATGGCATTCCCAATAGAATTAGTCAGAACTTCAGCATTACTGGTAAAGGACTGACCCACTTCTTGATGCATCATATCAATGAATCTGCTCTCCTGTTGACTTTCTGATAATGGTTGCGGAGAGGGCAGATCATACCTGTTGATGACTTCTCCAGTCTTGGAGACACTAAGGGGGCGATTGGTTGCCTGGTTCAACCAGAACCAGGCTCGTCGTGTGCAACGTCCCAGTGATTGGTTGGCTTGATGAGCACCACAGCCTGGCTGGCGGGATGCAAAAAGCTATGTCTGGCCTGGCTCTGGAGAAACGAAATTGATTTCCGTTTCCCACGAGCCTGGTTCGCTCGATGCAGCTTGAGCATTCAAGCGTGCATGCGTTGTCTCTTAGAGATGCAACTATCTAATTTGTTCTCAGTCAACCAAACAATATCCCTTACTAGCCTGGCCGCTGTCAGCTAATGAACCAATCATGCTAGACTTGCATGAGCAAGCCCAGGCTCACGAGGACCTGGTTCTGACGCTAAGCCAGGATCAACTCATTCACGCAACCAATCGGCCCCTAAATGCATTAAGACAATCAAACCTGAAAGCTTTGACAGCCGAATCTACTTTGGCTTTCTGGTCCGCCTTTAGCTTGCTTTTATCAACTTGGATCACATTGTCCTCATTGAGATTGGGATGAACCTCTTTGCTCTTCAACATAATGAAGTTTTATGTGTGCCACCAGGTGTGCTAAAAGAGTGTTGACGCAGAAAACCAACACTCAGGCTCAAGAGTACTTTAGACCAAGACTGAACCGATCGCGTTGGTGACCAGGGCGTGTCCGACAATTTGACCTGTAAATTGATGAGGAAAGAGTGCAAATATCAAATACAAAAGCTTATCAGTTGGATTTCCTAATGCACTCTCACACGTCGCATCGGCTATCATCAGACGATGTGGAAAATGATAAGAATTAGCCTGTGGCAAATGATTCAGGTGATCAGATCTAATGGTTTTCGGTTATGGTTTGTGCTATATGTGCTAGTTTAACAAACAACTACAAATGTACAACGTGGACACTATCATGTAAGCTTTAGACAGATCTTGATCAGTTTTACAATATATTTAGCAATTAAACATAATAAAACACTGATTGGATCCTCTAGGTGAAGGTATAAAAATCTACTAAGGATCCGAATGTACACATCTTAACAGATCTTACACGTGCAATACTTTAAGATAGTAACGAATCTAATCAGCTAGATGAGGATATAAAATAATAAGGAACATTAGCATCCGATCAGACACGTTACAACATGGATAACTATGAATAAATCTGAACGAGATAACAACGATGCGCCCGGATGCTAAAGCCTAGATATTACTCGATAGCTGTCGAATATTTGGAAGAGGAAATGGTGATGCGCCCTGAGACCAAAGCCCAACATCTTCAGTAACAAAAATTCACCAGCAGAACCATGTCGATCGAATGTGAGACGTTCTTGATCAAGCTCAAAAAGCAGTCACCGCGAAAAAGAAAAAGAAAAGGCGAAGTCGCCGAAAAATAAAAGGAGTTTGAGTAAGAAATTTTCTTGTATTGATGTGTATATTTTTACAATCCCTCAACCTTCATATTTATACCTTGGAACTACGACTTCTGGTCGATTATGGCAAGCTACATTACTTGGATCTAAAGAAATAAAAAATTTCTAAAAGATAAGACCCAAACCGGGTCAGACTCAACTAGATACAATCCGGCTTATCCGAACATTTGCTGTCGTCCTTGGCCACGATGCCACCAAACTGACATTTGCCCCTTGGTCAGGCGAATTCTCCAATATCTCTGTCAGCTCTTCTGAAATGGGTTGGAACTCAATAGGCTGAAAGCAGGAAAATGTTGGCTGACCTATTTGATTCAACACTCTCTCGTCCGATCAACCCGCTTCCTTCCACTGGATGGCAACCTTGACACATATCGAAAAACGGTGTCAACAAATATCCTTTAGTCGATAGAACAGTTAGTGAATCTAATCATTTTGTTTTCATATGTTCAGATTCCCAGAAGAAGTACTGAACCCATGACTTCTTTTTGCATCAGCTGGTGTAGATTTACTGTTTTTAAGATAGGCCAATACTTTACTATCACTTTTTTCTTCTACTACCTCCGTTATTAAACATATGACACCATTGACTTTTTCCTTCAACTTTGACCAATGATATTTTATTAGTTACTTTGTTAAATAGCATAAAATGGGTACCACTACATCTATTATTGATAATACTTTGGATTTAACTAGTAGACTTATCTAATTGCATAAATATTTGTAGAAAAGACGAATAGTCAAACGAAGAGAAAAAGTCAATGGTGTCATAGATTCAAGAAAGGAGGTAGTATAACATAGTCCCTAAGTATATGCTCTTTTGAATGCAGAATGTGTGTACTGAAAATCCTTAAAGGTCTACCATGGAAAAACAAGACAACCAAAAAATTCTGATATCTATCATGGTATGGCTCAAGAATTAATTATTGAAGCAGAGAACATTCACAAGGCAAGTATGTATGTTGCATTTCAGTCTTGGAGATGGTTCTTAAGAGACCTTGTTTATTTCATATTTACTTGAGGGTTGGTGGTGAGAGCAGGACATGTTTATATAGTCTTATAATCCAGTTGCATTGGGTGATAAGTTGCCAAATATTTTTTAACTATTGAAGCCATTTACGAAATTACCAGATCATACTTTCTGTTGCCCTTTGTACCACGTTGATACAATAATCCTATATGCTTTTATGAACCCGATGTCTACTTGATTACTCTAATAATTTTCCTTTTTATGTTTTCTAAGGATAAGGAAGTCTGAAACATCTCCTACATATGTCGTCTATATATATATAGCTAGTCTGAACATTTTTTTGACGAATATGACATTATTATTAGAACTTCTCCTTTTGGACTAGCAACTAAAATACTGTGACAGGTCTGCTCTATTGTTTGTGGTTTTACCTTCAGCATTGCAGCATGTTTTTTTTTTTGATAGAGGGTTGCCCCTACTGGTTATATATTAAATTTATATTTGAAGGTTTATACAAAGCTAAGTTAAGAAACAAAGAAAGTGTGAAAGAAAATAAAATAAGTTACAAGATCGTTTCTATCCATGTGGACATAAGAGCAGGTAGATTCTTCTTTGCTTGAAGCACAACCAGAACAAATTCTTTCTGAAATAGACTCTTGAAATTTGAAGTGGAATGCGGCACATGTCTGAAGATAAGATCATTCTGTGCCATCCAAATGCACCAACAGATCAATATCACAACATCCATGAAAAAAGGAATTTGCAATTGATCCCTGAAACATTCCACAGAGCTGCGAAAGTCCATTGGAGAAGAGACCTGCAAGGCAAAGAGGGCCCAACAATGCTGTGCAAAAGGGCATTGCAAGAACAGATGCTCTGCAGTTTCTTCATGAGTGGCCACCCACAACACACATTCATAGCTTGGTAGCTCCATTCATAGCATTGCAGCATGTTATTCATCTTACGCTGTCTCTCTTGCTACAAAAAAAAACCGGTGCAGCAAGATGTCAGGTCAAAGCACTACAATTTGGATATTGTGCTTTGCAAGGCCACCACTGGAAGCTTAATGAAAAGAGTCATTCGGTCTCGATGGTACGCAGCTAAAGCATTCAAGCCTCAAGTTGATATGTCAATTCATTTTGGAAAATTTTCTCGTGAGGATGCTGATTGCTTCATACTTCTGTTATTCACTTGATTCAGCATTAAGACCAAGTATGCTTTACATGTGACTCTGAAGAATTGCATATATGCAGGTCTATGTTGTTGGAGTCAGGATAGGTGGCTCACAACCTTTTAGCCTGCTACGACCGTGTCATAGGAGGAGATGTTGGCCTCATACCTCTATTCTTATTTTGCATCTGTATTTAACTGTACGTTCAGTCTAAGTTATGAACCTCTGTTTGGCTACTGTCCATTCAATTATGTATTGCAACAAAATCTCCATGTAGTATGTATGTATGTGTGTATGAACAAACGAGCTGCGCCAATATTTTTTTTTCTTTTTATCATTAGAGACGGGAATTAGGGAGACATGTCACTATTTATACTCATTTGTGACATGTGTACACCAACACATGTCACTATTATAGTCATTAGTGACACGTGTAGACTAAAAGTCGTCACTATTTATATTCATCTGTGATGTGTGTACACCAGGGGCGAAGCCAGAATAGGAGAGCACTTGGGTCTAGCATAAAAATGAACAGGTCATTTAGGTTTTTAACAGCAGTCTATAGTGATTTTACACACAAATTTAGCAAAGTCGTCGGGGTTGGTGGACCGCAGCAACAAGCCTGCGCTCCGCCCCTGGTGTACACTAAGGATCGTCACTACTTATACGCATTTGTGATGTGTTTATAGCAGACACATCTCTATTCTCGATAGTCAATGACTTTGGTACATCATAAGCATAACTAATATGTATTATCATTGAAGCATGTTGATACAGAGTCGTTACTAATTGGTCTGCATTAGTGATGGATTTCTCCCCATCACTAATGCGATTCATATAGTGACAAAAATTATGTGACACCAGGTCTTGCCGTCACTAATTAGTATATAGAGCCGTCACAAAATACCGTGTTCTGAAGTATATACTATTGTTAGGGAAGGAAAATCATTGTATAGCGATATCAATCCATAGAGACAGAAAAAATCGCTATATGCAATTGGAAATTTCTTTAAGCGAGATATTTGGAAAGTACAGGGGTTGTATTATTCTGGTAGACACTTAAATCTTATTCAAACGCGACCACAGTTTTCGATACAACCAGCCGTCTCATTCAGTAGTGGATGGTGGAATTTGTACTTATTATATTGTGAGTCAATAATCAAATGTTCTTTTCCCATATGTCTATCAAGCTGCGGGTAGCATATTCCTCGTCACTGCGCACTACCACCATTGTATTCCTTGTGATCATGCCTTAGATTGGAGCTGGCAGCTGCCTATCTCTGTTAGACCACAAAAGATACACTCGTAAGATCATTGTTCTTCACCATCACGTAGGTTATTCACTTCTCATTTTGCTCCTGGTCAGAAATAAACACCATTAGGATCCTGAGCGTGAACTTACTTGGTGCTTGGTAGACGATGGAGCAGGCACTGGCAGCTCGGCTGTTGCGCTGGTAGCAGTGGTTGAACGCGTGCGACACCTTGGTGTCCGGGTCGAAGCAGTCCGCGCCGTGCGGGCCGCACGCCCAATCCAGCTCTCTTGGTTCGGGTCGCAGATATCTGTTCTCATCGGAAGCGGATGTTGTATCATGGATCGATGATTGATTATTTATTAGCAATTTATTTGGAGCGAGATGCATAGGTCCGGGTGATGGATCGATGGGCAAGCAACTCACTTGGCTGCTGGTAGACGATGGATCCGGCGCCGTTGAAGTCGCAGGCGCTGCTGGCTTGGCCGTTGCGCTGGTAGTAGTCGTTGAACGCGTAGGTGGCGTGCGCGACCATGGTGTCCGGGCTGAAGCACCGTGCGCCGGGTTGGATGGCGCTGCAGTCGGCGCCGTGGCTGCAGGACCAGTTGAGCGCCGCCCACAGCTGTGTATTCCCTACCGCCGCGTTCGCCACGCACCAGCTGCCGCTGCCGTGGACGAAGTCCACACCGTACACCGGCTGCATGTTGGGGTAGAAAATACCGAAATCGCGCTCGGACTCGTCGCCTGGCTTATTGTCCTCGTTGAAGAGCGCGAAGATGAACGCGGAGGTGGCACCGCCGCCGCCGGTGCTGCTCACCAAGCTTGCCGTGTATTTGGAGTTGGAGGAGCTGCTAGCGGCCAGCGTGTAGGAGATGAGGCCGTTGGCGAAGTTCTGGCAGGGGCAGTGTTTCCCTGGGAAATTCCAGCAAGAGCACCCACACTCTGAACAGGTGAGCTGTACGTCGTCGGCCCCGGTACCTTGGGCTAACGAGGCCCTGAGGCTACTGGCAGTGGCGGCAGGCGACACCCTCCCGATCGCGTAGCGGAGGGCGTCCAGCTGGGCGTCGTAGAGGCTGTAGTACACGCGGCTGGTGTAGGGGTCGGTCACGCCGGCGTTGGGCTGGAACGTCCAGTACTCGAGACTGATGCTGTGGTTTGGGTCGTCCAGGTACGCCCTGAACGGGTACACGTTGATGAAGAAGGCCGCGCTCGTCTGCCTCAGGAAGGACACCAGGTCGGCTACCACCGACTGCGGGATGTCGTCACGGAACACGGCCTGCGACGGCGGCCACGACACCTTGAGAGCGCTGTAGGCGACGGGCGTGAAGACCTTGATGGCGCCGTCGAGACCGAGGGTTTGCAGCGCCGCGTAGACGTTCCTCATGGCGGGAACGAGCTGCTGGTTCAGGTTGCTGGCTTGGTCGAACACCTCGTTGCCCACGGTGATGCCGTTGATGAGCGTGGAGGGGTAGTACTTGGCGACGTTGTCCTGCACCCACTGGACCGCTCCGGACGGGCTGGAGGCCGTGTCCAGCTGTTCGTTGGGCAGCGCCACCATGAGCTTGATGCCGGTGTTGGCCAGGGCGTTGATTACCGCGCTGTTGTTGTCGTAGATCCTCACCATAGTGATGCTGTTATTCTTCAGCAGCTGCACCACCGACCCTGGGTCCGGTAGGTTGTCCGCTTGCGTCCCCCAGCAGACGCCCACCTCGCCCGCTTCTGCAACATGTGCATAAATAACGGACCTTTTCATCATACATTCGGCCGCCTAACAAGTACTATGTCTTCTCTGATACGAACAGGGAATGGGTCAAATGTCTAATCTCTGTGAAAATTATATCTCAAAGTTTCGCTCTTTACTACAGAGATAGAGATTTTGACCCAACGGGGCGGAACACTTGTTATATATATATATACTCCCTCCATATTGGTAAAGGATGACATTTTGAGATTGTCCTAAGTCAAACTTTGTAAACTTTGACTATAAATAATTTTTTAAGTATTCAGTTTAGAAATATAAAAATAATATGAGTAGATTTGTATTGAAATATAGTTTCAGAAAAGTACTTTTAAAATATATTTTTCTAATATTTCATACTAAAAAGTATTAGTCAAAGTTGTGTTTTGGAGACCGTGTCAATGTCCTAAACGTCATCCTTTACCAATATGGAATGAGTACAAGTTTATCTCCAAATAACAACAACAGCACTATGTATGTTATTTATTGAGTCGTTGCCGACGACCCGTTACCTGCAACGAGGAAGAAGAGCATTGGCAATGTGACGCCGAGGAGGAGAGCGTGCACAGCCATGATGAAGTCCTGCTTCCCCTGTGGGCTGTGGTGGACAAAGACGAGGTGAGGTGTGGGATTCGAGTTGATCGGTGGGCGCTAATTTATAGCCAGGAAAGCCTTACAGGATGGGCCCGTGTGTTGGGGCCGCGGAGGCTCGGATGACGCGTACTTAAGTCTCATTGACCGATTCTTTATCAATAATCTCTAAGCGGTAAGGCCACCAGAACCAGACAGTGATATTTTTCATCAAGTGGCCGAGTTACCGTACGTTGATGTATGAGCACGACGGCTCCGCTCCAGCCACAGCCGCCATCACACCTGTGGAGTCCTGCTACTAGAAGTTTTTTTTCCATATAAAACATATTTGCTGTGCGCCTGTGCGTGTATATTTCTAGTTATTGTAGATAACGGAAAAACTGCAGCTTGCTATTAACTTTGCGTATAGTGCATGGTCTTGCTAATGCATAAGATATAATTTAACAGATGGCCAATAACATTTGGCAAACTTTCCAATATATGTAAAGCCTACAAAACGGAAGAAAGTTTGTTTTAACTCCTAATTCCAAGGTGATTTGACATTTTTTTTGAGGGTCGGCGATTTGATATATGGCCTATGAGGTTTGTTAAGGTGCTTGAGGAATACCATATGTTACTCTCATCTCAAATATTATTTACCGTTAATTTTATAACATATGTTTTACTTAAAAGGAGTACTTCAGTAATTGTACGAGTAAAGTCCAACAGGTCTGTCAACTTGTAAGGGAATCTTTTAAATGACAAGCTGACTAGGAATCTCCTAGGCCCTGGTTGTTGTAGGCCAGTTGCGACCTTCACTCCGATGGGCTCAGTTGCGTGGCTGAACGGTATGGGGCACACAACGGTGGATGAGAAAGCATACTAAGGCACTGCTGCTACGCCGTGGTAATAGATGAGATATGAAACACAGCCAAGTAATATGCCATGTCATCACTATATGCACAAGGTGGGACATCAACCTACAGTGAATGATATAAAAAAGTTGAAAGAACACTTTAAAGAATTGAGTTCATAATACCTTGCTCTTACCAATTTGACTAAATCCCCATTATATGGTCATGTTGGACATAATAAGGCCCCCTTACTCCAAAGCCACATTTCTCCCTTTCTTGGACCAAATTCTTGCAATCTCGCCCAAGCTTGAAATCTACAACCTCCCATCACTTGAGGTTCTTGCTTTCTTGCATGCTCCCCCTTAAAGTCGGCTCCCCTTAAGGTGTACTTGCTTTCTTCCACTCGTTGTATCTTGTCCAAATGTGCGAACCGCTCATCCGTATCCAGTATATTGTACCCAATGACGGCCCTCTAGGTAACATGCATAGGAGAAAGGTAAATAACATGCCAACGACCTAGTTACTTGGACACATATGATTGCATCCTACAAGCACAAGTCATTGCCGTGATCGACATGCATTATTGTTAGTTTTTTATTAAAGGATTTTTATTGATGCAAAGGTGCATCCACTTTCATGGCAAAAAGGGTGACTTTTGGGCGATGTAGACGTCCTGGGACTGCATTAGGCTATGCATGCCATGAAACTCAATGGGGGATATAACATTCCTTCATGCCAAACTTCACGGCATGCATATACCAGATATGGAACCTCTAAACCTCCCATGGCTCCGCGACAATTTGCGTCATGGGAACCTCAGCATGCCATTCTCCGCGGTACCTGTGGTTTTTGTTGAGGAATAACCTATGCCCCATGTACACCAACTTCTTCGATGTACTAAGATAAGTATAGAGGGTGCTGTCAATGCAAATTGCGCAACTTGAGTTTCCTTTGTTCTGTCCTGATAGTGATCACATGCCATTGTAATCGATGATGGTGACAAAGATGATGGCTTTTAGACTTAACACCTTCTTTAGGGACGCATCCATCATCTTGACCCCATCTTCCCATAGAATCTTCATGTCCTCTGAGCGGCTCAAGAAACACATATATATCATTACTTGGCTACTGTGGTCCAAAAATAATCATGGTCAGCAAAACATACCTGCACTTCTAACATAGATAGGGAGGTAGGTTGTAGATGGCGAGGATAACAGGCCAAATTGTGTCGTAGCTACTGAGATCACTGAATGGATCCATCCCATCAGTACTCAACCCTAACCTGGCGTTCATCTTCTCCTCACCAAACTCTGGGAACTTGTCGTTGACACACTTCCACTGCTTGCCATCCCAGGGGTGCCACGAACTTTTATCGTCCTTCAGCCGTTCCACCCATGCATGCCAAGACATAAGCTTGGTATCCTCTGGGTTCCATAATACTGCACACATGCAATTGATCACGGGCAAGTACGGCATTGACACTACACGACTTTTCCTTTGCGTGGAACCCTCTTCTTCCTCATCCTCACGAATTAGGATCTAACTTTTGGTTGTCTTCTTTTTCTTCTTCCTTCCTTATTTTGCCATCTCTTCTTGGGTCATCTACCTTAATTGATTAACTAAGGCGGATGGTTACAGTAACTGCCTCTATAAATATAACATTAAAAAAGGCAGTCACGTTATGATATCCACCTCCATTAATGCAGTAACAGATTCGGTTGCTCGGCCGATGACACGGATTTTGATGTTCCTTAACTACCATATTTAATCGTCGACATTTTCCAGAAACAACCACCAACCTTAGTGATAGGAGTTATGGCTAATCATTTCCATAATTTTTGGTGAATTATTGATTTTAGGAGAGCACACCTGCATATGAAGGTAAAAGATACTCAAGGGCCCAAGAAATACCCATCCAGTAATTCTGGAAAACCATACAATGGCTAGACGCCCACAAAACCAAGGAAAACCAATAGAACTTCAGGTGTCGCATGCGGGATCATCATAAGAGACCCTCAAGGAGTGCACCAGCCAAATCTAGACCCAAATAGGCAAGTGGTGGCCCTGGCCAGTCCCGACCGACTGGGCCACCACCGACAGTGATCCAGCTCAACTTTGGCAAGGCGGTTCCTATGTGGTTCCATATGTCGGTTTCATGCACAATCTATACATAGACAACTCAGAATGAACCTAACCCCCATATATAAGTAGAGGTAGACCCCCTGATTCAGTCATTCGAGTGGGGATCAGTTCAGAGACACTTGGGGGAGAAGGGATGTCGAGATGGACACCAAATTATCGTTAGGGGTAGGGAGTGTGATTAGCAAGAGATTAGAAGTGAGATCCAATGAATTATTCCTTGATACCTGTGATCCTTCTTCAATCTTGTAAGTACTTAATATTCATTTCATGGTTAAGTTATTCTTTACTTATTATTTGTTTGTGGGATCATCTTAGCATTACTCTAGTGATGTGTCCCTGGGATATGGGTAACCCTTGTACACACTAGAATAAGTATTCGACGGCATAGGAATGATGCTTAGCCTTAGATTACCTTTGATTGACTTGCATTCCACATAGTAGTGGGGTAGGCAATCTGTGGTGCGGGGACATCTCTTATACATAGTGTTGCATATACCCCCATGTTCAAACAACAAGAGTAGAGTTTAAGTAGCTGAATGATCCTTTGTTATCTGAGTTGAGCCGGTCTCACTCGTAAACAATACCAAAACCAAGTCCATCTTATCCATGACATTCCTTAGAACCACACTTCATAGACCAATCTCTTTCCTTTATTCCTTAGGGTATTCTAGTTAGAATACAGTTATAACTCAGTTCCCTGTAGATATGATACCCTTGAATACTCACGGGTGAAGTGCTATAATGGTATTTCCATGCACTTGCATATTATTTTGTCAGAGTTAAGACAAACCATATTTTTTTGACGTTGCCATTGGGGAACTTAGTAGCAACATAAGAAACGTCAACAACGGCCATGATTAACAGAGGCAGGCCGACGTCCTATCCGGCTCTAAGCTGCATTTTGCAATGTGCCCTAAAACTATTTTTGTAGTCGTGCGAGGAGCGGAGGAGCCGCCCTGGCCAGTGTCGAGCACAAAGGGGGTGGCGCCACTCGCTGCCTATTGACAGTCGTTAAGTACTATATTTAATCATCAACTATTGCTGAAAACAACCACCAGACTTAGTGATAGGAGTTTATGGCTAATCATTTCCATAAGTGTAGGTGAATTATTGATATCAGGAGAGCACGCTTGCATACAAAGTGAAAACACACACAAAGGCCTAAGAAATACCCATCTAGTAATTCAGGAAAGCAAGACGATGGCTAAAGGCCCAAAAGTTCAAGGAAAACCGACTTAACTTGTTGTGTCGTAGCAAGAGCCAAGCTTAGCACCCCTAGGGGACTCCACCGGCCGAAATGGGCCGAAGATGACCGAGTAGGGGGGGTGGTCGATTCCTTGGGCCCGTTCGGGCTCAGTTTTAGCGACACTATTGTTAGTTAGTTTCCTATGTCGGTTCTAGCAGGTACCATAGTTGGAACCCCTCGGAACTGACCTAACCCCCTATGTAAGCAAAGGCAGACCCCCTATTCCAGTAATTCTAGTTGGGATCAGTTTAGAGACACCAAGGAGAGAAGGGATGTAGAGAGGGACACCATATTATCATTAGGGGTAGGGAGTGTGATTAGAAGAGAGATTAGAAAAGGATTACAAGATAGTTAGAGTGATAATAGAAGGGAGATTGAATGAATTTTTTCTTCTTACCTGTGATCCTTTTTCAATCTTGTAAGTAATTCGTATCAATTCATGGTTAAGTTATCCATTATTTATTATTTGTTTTCTAGATTAGTGTTTGTTTCAGACAGTTGACTCTAGCGAGGGGCCTGAGATATGGGTAACCCTAGTATTATACCAAGAGTTAGTAGTTGACGACATTGGCATCATGCCTAGGCCTTAGATTACCATTGGTTGTCTTATGTTCCATAGAGTAGCGGGGTCAGATGCAGAAAAATGACAATCTGTGATCTGGGATATCTTTTAGACATAGTGTTCATATATCCCCTTGTTCGAATAACAAGAGTGAGGTCACTACACCAAACTGGAATTACCTTGGCGGCCAAAGATTTCCTTTGCAGCGAATTCAAACTGCCAAGGTATATACCCCTTTTCTTGGCAGGGCTTGTAAACAGCCAAGAAAATATAATTCCATGACGGGATTTCAAAACCGCCAAGAAAATATGCATTTTTCTTGGCTGTTTTCATAAGCCACCAAGAAAATCTGGATTTTTCTTGGCTGTTTTCTTAAACTGCCAAGAAATATGTGCATTTCTTTGGCTGTTGTCTTGAGCCACCAAGAAAATTAACACTTTTCTTGGCTGTTTGGTTTTGCTGCCAAGGATAATGTGCATTTCCTTGGCTGTTTTACTTACCTGCCAAGAAAAATGTGCATATACCTTGGCTGTTTAGTGTTTGCCGCCAAGGAAAGTGTTCATTTTCTTGGCAGTTTTATTGAGCCGCCAAGTAAACTTCATAATTTTTTTTTGTAAAATTCATACTAGAAAGCCAATTGTGCATTATGTTGACAAATTTACAAATTGCCAACCAAATTGCAATATAATAATCAATTTGAAGTACTCATTATACTACTAGCCCTTATGTTGTTTTGAGAAGTTCATAAAATAGGATGCATGTCTTGTTTTTTGGTACATTGCAGTGCAACAATTAAGTTTACCATTCTACCAAAACCATGCAAATCGTAGCACTATAATTGCATTTCAATTTGAATACAATTAACTGATACCTTAGCGGCGTGTGAGTATATGTTTCCCTCTCATCATACATAATAATGTCTGGCTAAGCTTTTGCAAAGTCTTTTGTAAATGCCTAATAATGACCTATAGGATGAGATATTGCCATCTAGATTATATAATATAGGCAGGATGCATGTGATCTGACATGTTTGCTCTATGCAAATTGAGCATGTAATTAATGTGCAAATGGATCTTGGACACAAGACTTGTATTGGTGTTTGTGTCAAATTTGTGGCTGGAAAAAATGTGGATTTTATTGGTATTTTCATAGTTATGTGCAAATATTTTCTTCACTACTTTAACTATTAGAAATGAATTTTATAAGGCAGCTAGGGAAATGAATTTAGTGCAAAGTTGCCATGGAAAGCAGTTTACTTGGCTGTTGCAGTGTGCCAAGTAAAGGAGTTTTCTTGGCAGTCTTAGGCTGCCAAGAATGTAGTTTACTTGGCAGTCGGAGGCTGCCAAGGAATTCAGTTTACTTGGCAGTCGAAGCACGCCAAGGTAAAGAGTTAACTTGGCGGTTGAAGGCAGCCAAGAAAATAAATTTACTTGGCGGATGTATCATTTTCTTAGAGCATTGTAAATTTTAACTTCAACCTACTTACCTTTGCGGCCAAACAGTCAAGGAAATGATCCTTGGCAGTCCGCTGCCAAGTATATCGATTTTCCTTGGCTCTCTATACTTGGCGGATTTTGCTTGGCGGTATACCGCCAAAGACTATTACCTTGGCGGTTTTCCTATATTCCTTGATGGTTTTAGGCTGCCAAGGCAATTCCAATTTGGTGTAGTGGGTCTAAATAGCTGGATGATCCTAAGTTATCGAGGTCGAGTCGTTCTCGCTAGAACAAAGTCTATGTTATCCATAGCATTCCTTAGAACCACATTCCACAGACCAATCTCTTTCTTCTATCCCTTGTGGTTTTCTAGTTAGAAGATATTATACCTCCGTTCCCGTAGATACGATACCCTTAAATATTCACTAGTGAAGTGCTATAATGGTATTTGCGTGCGCTTGCGGATTATTCTGTAGGAGTTAAGAAACACCAGTAAATTCTGATTTTGCTGTTAGGCAAACTTAGTAGCGATTTAAGAAGCATCAACACTGCTGAAGGTTGGGGTTCTAAATCTTATTCGATCAAAGTTTTATTCTTAAAACTATTTGCTTGCAAGCTTTTTTTCTAAATCTTTATTGTTATTCAAAATTTTTGTTCGTAATATTTCACTGCTGCGAAAAGATACAGTAAATAGAAGAAGACAAAATCATACTGAAAAGGAAAAGAAAACACGGTCGGAGAATCGACCGCTGGCTCCCGTGCTTATTGCCGACCGCAAATTTGACGTGCTCCTTCCATCAAAAATAAAGAATGTGCCCGAATTCGGAAATTGGCGCACATGTTCGCGTCTGATTTAACATGTTCAATGGTCATCTGCCGAACATACTCTAGCTTCTGTACGGGGTTTTTGGCCATTCTCCATTGGTTGTTGTTGACGCGCTTTTGGTCAACACACGAAAGCGCTAGATTGCGCGGTCGTCAAATTCTCCTTGCCGGAGCTCCTGGGAGCAGCCAGTCAGACCGCCTGTAGGGGCCGGTCAGACCGCCTATAGCAGGGGCGCCGCGAAAGCCTACGATCACAACCTCGGGAGGGACCCCGTCGGAGGCTGCGAACCTAGGGTTGTTCTAAGGTCGGCAAGGCCACTTAGAACGTCCTAAAATGCCGTAGAGACGAAGAATGAAAGCAAAGGGGTTGGAAAAGTTAGGGTTTGGAGATAAAAAGTAGAACAATGATTTGTACGATTGGGTAGAGCCCCTCAATCGGCCACGGCCCTTTATATTTATAGGATGGGGAGGTCTTGCCCCGCAAGAAAGTCCTTGTAAAGACCCAAAAAACGTGCAAAAACCTGATTCTACTCGGACTCGGGGACAGGCGGTTAGACCGCCTGGCACATTGCCAGACCGGCTACAGGGCACAGCCGGTCTAGACTGGCTGTCCAAGCCTGATCGGCTTTGAGCCATTTTTGGTCGTCAACATATGCCCCCCTGGTTTTTGGTAAAACTTTGTTTACCACAAAACATTTAATCAGACTAAGGGCGACCCTCTATTGTCGGCCATTTTTTCCCTAAGAGCGATATCCCATATCAGCCATATCCTTTCAAGCATGTTGCCAAACACTTGGATGATACTTCTTCAAGTACTTCCCATTGAGTGCACTTGGCAACTGAAACCCTTGCAAAGTCTCCACCATATAGGAATTCCCAGAACAAACCTTCACAATACGATATGGTCATTCCCAATTCGGCGACCACTTACCAAACTTGTTGCTCTTTGTTCCTATAGGTAAAATAGTCTTCCACACTAAATCACCAACTTGAAAGGATTTGAGTTTTACCTTCTTGTTATATGCTTGAGCCACTCTTCTTTTATCCTTTTCAATCTCTTCCAAGGCCTCCAAACACTTGTCGGTCACATCATCAATATTATCCATCATCAAAGCATAATACGTGCTAGCATCAAGATCATTTTGCTTAGCCAATCTATAAGCAACCAGATTTACCTCAACGGGCAAAACGACCTCTTGACCATAGACGAGCTCAAATGGAGTAACCTTAGTAGCACCATGTCTAGAAATACGATGCGCCCATAATGCTTCAGATAATACCTCGTGCCACCACTTAGGATGATCTTCAATTTTCTTCTTTATGAGCTTGATCAAGATCTTATTGCTAGACTCGGCTTGACCATTGGCTTGAGCATAATATGGAGATGAATTGAGCAGTTTAATACCATAGGATCCAACAAACTCACGTACCTCTTTAGAAATAAATGACGTTCCTTGATCCGTCATCAATGTTTGAGGAATCCCAAATCTATGAATAATATCCTCAGTAATAAACTCAATCACCTCCTTATGTGTCATGTTCTTGAGGGGAATTGCTTCAGTCCACTTGGTAAAATAATCAGTAGCCACAATCATAAAACAATGACCCTTGGATGAAGGAGGATGAATCTTACCAACAAAATCTAAACCCCATCCTCTAAATGGCCATGGTTTAATGATCGGATGCATCAACGCAACAGGTGCAATCTGAATATCCCCGAACTTTTGACACTCTTCACATCCTTTGTAGTAACGAAAACAATCGGCTATCATCGTAGGCCAATAAAAGCAAGCCCGCCTAAGGAGCCACTTCATCATTCGAGCCGATTGATGTGTACCACAAATTCCTTCACGAACCTCTGCCATAGCCAACCTAGCTTGATCAGGATCTAAACATTTTAAAAGCAATCCATCCATAGTCCGACGATATAATTCACCATCAACCAAAGTAAACTTGAAAGCCCATCGTCGGACGAGGTTCCCTCCAATCACCAGCATCAGCCCCAATAGATATAAAATTATCAACAGCCGAATCGGTGCTTTCAGAGGTGCAAGCGGTCAGACCACCTGTGCTGGCGGTTAGACCGGCCTGGCCGGTCAGATCGGCTGTAACAGGCGGTCGAACCGCCTGTTCCAAAGCAGAAACGCTGGCTTCACGAAACATCGGCCTCTTTTCATGAAAATTTCTTTTCTGAACATTATAGCCCGATGCTTGCTGTGCCAACGCATTAGCTCTAGGATTCTCTTCTCTTGGTACATGATAAATGACAAATTCATCAAAGTAGGATATAATATCTAAACACTTATCAAGATAAGCATTCAAAAATCCATCTAAACATTGACAAACCTTAGATACTTGCTGTACTACCAAAAGAGAATCTCCATATGCTTCAACATGCTTTACTCCCATATCATATAAAATCTCCAACCCGAATAATAAAGCTTCATATTCGGTTTGGTTATTAGTGCATTTATGATCTAATCGGTTAAGAGCCTAAAAAACAACACCATTTGGTGATATAAGAATAACACCAACTCCACAACCACTTTTGCAAACCGATCCAACAAAATGTAATTTCCATGGAGTAAAAGTAATATAGCCAATATTTAAATCAAGATGCTTATCAACCCTATGTTCAACAATAAAATCGGCAACGATTTGTCCTCTCATAGATTTCAATGGCTCAAAGACTAAATCATATTCAATTAAAGCATAAGCCCATTTGCCGATTCTACCACTCAATATAGGTCTATGTAACATGTATTTAATTATGTCGGCTTGACTAGCAACTATGCAAGTATTTAGCAACAAATAATGCCTCAACTTTGTACAAGCATTATATAATGATAAGCATAACTTTTCAATGAAAGTATACCTCGTTTCGGCGTCCAATAATCTTCTACTTGCATATGCAATAATATATTCCTTTCCTTCGGTCTCTTGGATCAAAACAGCACCAATGACACTTTCTTCGGCCGCAATATATAATTTGAAAGGAACCCCTCTCCTAGGTGCCCGAAGAACCGGTGGTGAAGACAAATAATGCTTAATCTCATCAAATGCCTCTTGCTGTTTTGCCCCCCAAGTGAATTCAGCATCATCTTTCAACCGAAGCAAAGGAGTAAAAGCATTCACCTTTCCCAACAAGTTGCAAATAAATCTTCTCAAATAATTCACCTTGCCCAAGAATTTCTGCAACTCCTTCTTAGAGCTAGGCGCCTGCAACTTACCAATAGTGTCGGCCTTCTTCGGATCAATCTCTATGCCATTCTCGTGAACTATGAAACCCAAGAACTTCCCGGCCGACACACCAAAAGCACACTTGAGTGGATTCATCTTCAAACCATACCGGCGCATTCTCTCAAATGCAAGTCTCAAATCGGCCAAATGAGAATCACTTCCAGCCGATTTAAAGACAATATCATCTATATAAACTTCCAAGATAACACCAAGCAAATCATTGAAGATTAAATTCATTGCCCTTTGATAAGTAGCACCAGCATTCTTTAAACCAAAAGTCATAACAACCCACTCAAACAAACCAACAAAGCCTGGACATACAAAAGCCGTTTTGGATATATCCTCTTCGGCCATAAATATTTGATTGTAACCAGCATTACCATCAAGAAAGCTAATCATTCTATGTCCAGACGCAGCATCGATAAGCATATCGGCTATTGGCATAGGATATTCATCTTTAGGAGTAGCACGATTAAGATTTCTAAAATCAATACACACTCTAATCTTACCCATTCCTTTCTTTTCCACGGGTACAATATTAGAAATCCATTCAGCATATCGACAAGGTCTAATAAACTTTGCTTCTAACAACCGATTTATCTCCTCTTTAACTCGGTCATAAATTTCAGGATTAAAACGCCTAGTTGGTTGTTTATAAGGCCTAAAACCAGACTTAATAGGTAACCGATGCTCAACAAGCTCTCGGCTTAAACCAGGCATTTCATGATAATTCCAAGCAAAGCAATCAACATACTCCTTTAACAACTTTATTATTTCAGATTTAAAAGCAGGATCTAAATTCTTATTTACAAATGTCGGCCTAGGTAAAGAACCATCACCAATGTCTACCTCCTCAAGAAGATCGGCTGACGTAAAACCACATCCTAGCTTGCTTATATCATCAAAGTCTTCAATAGCTTCACACATATCGTTCTGGTGCAACCGATAGTGTTCAAGTCTCTGCTGCAACCACTCTCGATTATCCATTAGATCATACAAGATGATTCAACCAATTATTCATCGGCTTTATGATAGCAGGGAGGAAGCCATTCTTAGTACAGCTGATAAACTCAAATTCAGAAAGATCTAAGCCTGACAAACATCTAACATCATCATGAATGCCAACCAAAGAGCTATCAGCTAAAGCAACACAAGCAGAAGAATCACCATGCACAACTTCTACGTCATCATCTACCCATTGAATTAAACATTGATGCAAAGTAGAAGAAATGCATTGGTTTGCATGTATCCAATCATGACCCAAGATTAAACTGAAGTTACCTTGAGTCTCAGCGACAAAGAAAGCAGTGGCCAAGGTCTTGCTCCCAATAGTAAGCTCCATAGAAATCACCCCCTTGGCACCAATAGGCTCACCTCCTCCAATGCCACTGATGGTCATGTTGGTCTTGATCAGCTCTGAATCTGAACCACCAAGCTTCTTGTACAAAGAATAGGGCATTAAGTTCATAATAGCCCCTCCATCGACCAACATCCGCGAGATTGGCTTCCCATTGATATGTCCCTTCATATATAAAGCCTTCAAATGATTGTCTTCCGCTTTAGGCTTCTGAAATATAGCTTCCTTGGGACCAAAATCAAGATGAGCAACCTCCTTCTCTGAAAGCATGTCCCCATCCATGGACATATGAAGCACATTTACATCAAGATTCATGCGCTCCGGAGAAGAACTGTAATCAACAAGTTCTTCATCATCCTCAGCTCTGGGAACCGATGTCAACTTGTCATTGTGAGCCGAAGAACCAGAAGAAGAAACACCGGGCGCTTCTGCGTCACCCGGTCTGACCGCCTGTACATGCGGTCTGACCGCCTGGGCTGCGAATTCTGGGTGACAGGCGGTCTGGACCACCTGTACAGCCGGTTGGACCGCCTGTCGGTCCTCCTTTGGCTTCCACTCCTTCCTCTGTGGAATCATGGGTTTGACTTGGTTGAAGACTTCATCTCTCTGCTTCTCCAACTCTTGCTCTTGTTTCTCCCGAAAACGAAGTCTCTGGAGCTTCCTCTTTTGAGTACGAGTCAACCCATCGGGACACCACTTTGGAAGAAAACGCTGTCGAGTCTTGGTAGCACTAGACCCTTGATCTTCCACCATCTTCTCACTTGAAGTCGGTTTCATAGCCAGACTCTTCTCAATAGGAACATCCATAGTTCCAACTTGAATGATATCGAACTCAGTAGTCCTCTCTGAGTCCACATCCATGCTCTGTGCCTCCTCCTTCGTCTTGGGTCGATAAACCTGCCTCAAAGGAGCCTTTGGCAGCTGAACCTGATGGGCGGTCTGACCGCCTATAACAGGCGGTCTAACCGCCTGTGTCCAGTGTCCTGGACCAGATTGGCAGAAAGCCAATCGGTCAAGTCTGGGGTACACAATCCTGTCCTGAACGCGTTTCCTTGGACCTCCCCAGCCAGGATGAAATGAAGGCTGCATTGTTGAATGATATGGTACCCATATCACTCCATTATCATCCCACACTGGATCTAAGTTCATGCGAGGAGATGAAGGAATCCTCTCATTCTTTTTTTTAACGGCCTTTTGCTTGGTGTACTTGGCGAAAAGCATATCAAACATGACTTTGGGCTTCTGAACACCCTGCTCCTTTGCCACGTTCATCTTCCAAGTACCAACTTCTGGACGCTTCGGAATTAGCATCTTTGGGCGTGCATGGGGACAGGCGGTCTGACCGCCTGGCGCAGCCGGTCTGACCGCCTATAGCAGACTAGACCCGGGCGCCCGTGATTCAGAAGTAGTAACCGGCCTTTGTCCCCCTTGTCCAGAGGACTTCACAGTGACCTTGAAAGACACTTTACCATCAGCCGTCTTCTCATAAGTTACTTCTCTAACCGACTCTTTTGAAGACGGTCTTTCTTCTCCAATCACCACGTTCTTCCCTTTGGTAGATTCGGCTTGATGCAGCCGAACTAAAACCTTGGGCTGCTACAACTCCATGGCGTTGACCGGAAAAGGAGTCTCATCAACTTGCATCTCATGAAACTTCAAACGGCTCTCATTAATAGCCGATTGAACCTGTCTACGGAAAACATTACAATCATTAGTAGCATGCGAAAAAGAATTATGAAACTTACGATAAGCACGCTTCCTCAATTCGTTCGTCGGTGGTATGGCATGAGAAATCTTGATGTAACCAAATTTATGCAATTCATCAAATATACGATAATATTTGGACACATCAAAAGTAAACTTTACGACTTCTTGCCGATTCTTATGAATCGGCTTAAGAGATGAACATGACATAGTTTTCTTATTGGCAGGCCATACAAATTCTGCCAAATAAACATCATTATCATCATCGGTCGAACCATCGGATTCATAATTAACTATATGAACATTGGACCGACGTGTCTTAAAATTTTCTTTTTCTTTATTCATTCGGCCTTCAGTTACTTCAGCTCTAACATGTACTTGTGCGACCGAATAATAATCACAATTATCTATCTTCTCTCTAATAGAAGATTTTAAACCTCTAAAGCATTGGCCAGCAAGATTAACTTCAGAAATAGACAAATTAAAGCAACGTTTTTTAATATCTTTAAACCTTCTCATATATGAATAGACAGTTTCATCTCGACCCTATCTAACCGATGTCAAATCTGCTAACTTCATTTCATGATTGCCACTATAAAAATGATCATGAAACCTACGCTCTAGTTGATTCTAGCTTGTAATAGAACCAGGGGCTAATGAAGAAAACCAAGCAAAAGCAGTACCAGTAAGTGATAATGAGAATAAACGTACTCTATATGCTTCATAGTTTCTAGCTTCCCCTAATTGAGCTACATATTGACTAACATGTTCCCAAGTGGTGCGCTCATCATCTCCACTAAACTTTACAAAATCAGGCAAGCGCCACCTTTTGGGAAAAGGAACAGTATCAAAGCTAGAATGATAAGGTTTTTGATATATTCTAGTATTACCAAAATCAACACCTAGCTTGTTTCTCATCATATCAGACAATTCATCCCTGAACCTATTAAATTCGGCCCATTGGGGGTTTCGTTGAGCCGAAGATTGCATAGAATTCATATGATTCAAGTGAGGTGATTGCCTATTTTGCATATCTCTATGTGCATTAAAAACATCATCGGGAATACCACCCGAATTCGCAGTATGCATAGTTGTGGAATAAGTAGCGCCTGCTATAGCTACTGGACCAGGACGGCCAGCGGAGACCGAGTTTGGAACAGTAGACAACGGCAAAGGTTGCTCCGGCACGAACACCATAGCATTGGTCGAATTTGTTTGACCACCAGAACAGGCGGTCTGACCGCCTGTAGGCCCAGTCTGATCGCCTGTCGCGGTCTGACCAGCCGTGCTGGCAATCTGACCGGCTGCAGATCCAACCGCTGCCGACCCACTTGCATTTACCGTGTTCGGTCTGAGCATATTGGGTGGTGGTTGGGTCTGTCCAGCAAAGTAATTCGGTGGCATACCATAGAAAATATTATGCTCAGGTAATTCGCTAGTATCTATAGATTTACCCTCTAGTTTTCTGAGTCGTTCCAATACTTGTGCAAACAATGCATCACGATCCGAAGAACCCGAAGCCACATGAGTAGATGAAGTAAGGTCAGGTACAGAAGTGCTTACATTGTCAATTACCTCAATCTGCCCCTTACTCATCTTGAAGGAAGGCATTACGAAGTCTCGAACACTTTTCGCCGAACGATCTTCACGACCCTTCCGAAACGTCTTCAAGTACTCCGCCTCAATGTGCTTTTGGAGCGCCATAAGCTTCTCGTGATCCTCAACGGTAAGATCTTCAAGTGAGGTCGACATGATGTTATCCTCTCCAACGTCGAAGTCCATAGTGCTAGGGATAGTAGATCGGTCTTCAAAAACCAGATTTCTTTCCCCAACGGAGTCGCCAAAATATGTGACGCGCTTTTGGTCAACACACGAAAGCGCTAGATCGCGCGGTCGTCAAATTCTCCTTGCCGGAGCTCCTGGGAGCAGCCGGTCAGACCGCCTGTAGGGGCCGGTCAGACCGCCTGTAGCAGGGACGCCGTGAAAGCCTACGATCACAACCTCGGGAGGGACCCCGTCGGAGGCTGCGAACCTAGGGTTGTTCTAAGGTCAGCAAGTCCACTTAGAACGTCCTAAAACGCCATAGAGACGAAAAAGGAAAGCAAAGGGGTTGGAAAAGTGAGGGTTTCGAGATAAAAAGTAGAACAATGATTTGTACGATTGGGTAGAGCCCCTCAATCGGCCACGGCCCTTTATATTTATAGGGTGGGTAGGTCTTGCCCCGCAAGGAAGTCCTTGTAAAGACCCAAAAAACGTGCAAAAACCTGATTCTACTCGGACTCAGGGACAAGCGGTCAGACCGCCTGTGATAGGCGGTTAGACCGCCTGGCTCATTACCAGACTGGCTACAGGGCACAGCCGGTCTAACCGCTTGTACAGGCAGTCTAGACCGGCTGTCCAAGCCTGATCGGCTTTAAGCCATTTTTGGTCGTCAACAGTTGTTTCCAAATTTCGATCAGCAAGCTGGGGTTGGACTCCAGAAAATCAGTCTACGCATCTTCGGTACCAACGACGACAACTTGCCTGTCGTCCACAAGCTCGTTATTGCGATGCTCGTTTCTGTGCCTCTCGTGACTACATTTGTTTGCTTACGGCGCCGTACCTTTGGCCCATATATATGCCCACTTGTACATTGTAGGTACTATTATCGATCATTACCCTTCTTTTTCATGTGCAGGTACTGTAACGACCCAAATCTTAACCCGTGATCAACATGTAATCACAGGCATCATTAGCATCATTAGTGCACAAAAACTAGCATCATGACATAAGCATTGTGTGCATTATTGAATTGTTTGAATTAAATTAAATGTCACTTTGTTAAGGAAGTCCAAATTTCATGCTGCAACTGTGCTAGTTCAGATTTTATAAAATACTAGATTTCAAATGTGGAATTTAGAGTATTTTTGCAAGATTTTTGGAGTTCATTGGCAGGTATCAAAAATTTGCGGAAAATCCAAATTCGTATCTTTTGAATTCAAAACTGCAACCAAACCAAACATGGTTTTCAACTTTTTCAACTTGCAGAACCTTCCTTGTGTTCTAAGCTTTCCAAAATATATTTATTTGTGATTTTTGGACTTCGGGAACTATTTCTTTTAAAGCAAAAACGTTTGAACTCATTTTGAAAACTATCTCTCTTACGTGTGGGCCTGCCTCGTCAGCGTCTTCTTCTTCCTCCCGTTGCCTCCCTGCTCGCTGGTTGGGCAGTAGAGGCGGTGCTCGCCACGTCGCTGCACCTCACCGGTCGTCGACGCCCGGGCCACGCGAAAACCCCCTTCTACCCCGCTCTCCCTTCCTCTACTTAAACCCCGAGCAAACGGCCTCCAAACCCTAGCCCCATCCTCTCCATTGCAGCCGCCACCACCATTGCCACAGGAAGCTCGCTGCCGCTGCGCATCTCCCACTGCAGGCCACCTCGAGTCGATTGAACCGTGTATACACGTTCCCCTCCTCGCCGACCTCCCCAGCTGCTCAATCGCCGCCACCATCACCTGCAGAGCCACCACCACCGTCGTCCATTGCCGCCGCCGCTGAAGCTCGCCGACGCCCCCTTTCCGACCTCCGTTTCTTCAATCCAAGGTATAAAACGGATTCGTCTCATCATTGTGGTGCTCACCGGCCACTTCCCCCTCGCCGGAACCTCACCGCCGGCGAGGAATCGACGGTCAAAATCACCTCCATCCGCCATTGACCACGAGCTCTGTCTGATCCGTGGGGTCCTGCTGTCAGTTGCTGCTGTGCTGGTGGTCGCGCACGTAGATCTAGGGTTTTCCAGGGACTTGGATGCAAAAGCGTTTTGGTTTTGTTTTGAATCGGCTAAAAATTTGTAAAATGCGTAGAAAATTGTATGCTGCTCCAAAAATTGTGAAACTTGTTTTGTTGGATTCCAAGAAGGATGAAGTTTCATAACAACCTATGGTTGCATGTTGTACTGCTGTGTATATTTATTTATAATTTATATTGCTCAAAGTTTGATTAATTCATACTAAATGTTCTGCTGCTCTAAAAATGTCAAATCCAGTTTGGTTAGAGCTCTTGTATCATATGAATGCTAGATCTATAACTTTTCTCCCATGTTTTTATGCTTTTACCACTGTTTTTATTAAAATATATGCTTGTTGTCCGAAAATGAGAAATGGGATAGTAAATAGCTCAAAAATGATAAAATGGTAAAACCAATTTTGATAATCTTGTTTCACTGTATAGAATCTAGGAAAAATGCCTTTCATATTTGTTATGTTGCTAAACATGGCTTTGAGGATTTAATTTGTTTTCTTAGGTGTAACTTGATTAATTTATAATTAAATATGCAGAAGTAATTTTAATGCATAACCATGCTTAGTGGTAGAGTGGTAGGCTTATTGGGAATGGAATGGATAGGTTAATCAACAACGATGTCGTTATAGTCCTTGGTTTAAAAAAGGTTATTGGAACTTGTTGATGGAATTAAATTACGAGACTTGAGCGGATATGGTGTAGGGCCTTGAGAATGGAGTCTCGCGCATAGATCCGCTTGAGTTGATTAAGGACCGTCAGTTGTTGACGTTGGCTTGAGCATTTTTCCGTACTACCACATATCATGAATGGGAGGATAAGCTAATTACCGAAATTGAATTGGTCATCCGCGCACGGTCCTCGATATGTGTGTATGGTGAGGGCCCTAGAGTGTTCATAATGGGCCTAGGAAACCCTCCGCATAAGCTAGGCATGAACTTCCAGACGTCCAAGGCTTCTCGGGAAAGGTTGACATGAGTACCCCCTTATGCACTTTTGACCAAGTGTATGAGCCGCAAGGTCCTCGAGTCGTGTGGGTAAAGATGTACACCCTTGCAAGGTTTAAAAATCAATTCGAATTGCCACGCTCTTGGTTATGGCACCCGCTCAATGTCCCATGGATTCATCGTAGAATTACCGCATGAATGAGAATGATGTTCACATGGTTATGCTCTATGTCCACATGATTATGATATATTGTTGCTCACTAAAACTTGAGGTGGGATGGGCAAAACAAATAAAATTTGACTAGGTCTATAGGATGATTTATCACTTGCTCATGTTATATAAAAGTTAAGGCTAGGATGAGATAGGCGTTTATGCAATTTATTTAACCTTAAAGCCTCATTCTTGCTACATCAAAATATGCATACTCCTTGGTTATATTATATTTGCGTAAGTCTTGCGAGTACCCTTTGTACTCAAGTTGCTATATTTCATCAAGTTGCAGGCGAACCGGAGCCCGTGCTTGGTCTCTTCTACCCCATTGATCCTCATACGGGTGAGGAGTAGGCCGGGCATGTGATGTTTGTGCCATTGGTGTGCTCGTGCTAGGCACCTTTGCTTTTGTTGTACCGCTGCGTTTTATTGTTTATCGTTGTGAGATCGCCATAGGAAACTTGAACCTTAAATTCATGATACTCATGTTTTATTTTGTGAGCTCAAGACTTGTATTTGGAGCTCTCATTTGAATTTGGATCTCTATGTTGGATTTGTAATATTTTCAATGTTGAACTCTCATGTAATGACTAAAATTGCTCTCTATGGTTAATTTGGTGATGTGTGTATTTGTATAAACGGTATGTGTATGCTTGATCTTGGGCATGTTGTGGAACACATACTGGGACTACCAGATTTGCATTGTTTTATGTGATATTGCATTTATCATGAGCCTCTAGATGTGGGTTACTACGTGGCATGTCAAGAGACGGACGCGTGCTACCTCTCATCTTAAGGGATTGATCGATGATTTCATATAAACCAAATGTAAATTGGGTGGTTCTTTACAAGTTGGCATCAGAGCCGGGTTTACCATAAAGTGAACCTAAATATTTGCTTAGTGGGGTTAAAAAGAATTAAATTGTGACCACTTGCATTTATTCCTTTATATATACTTGTTACTAAAATTTGTGCATATAAGGTTTTTGTTTATCCTTATTCTCCCTTATTATCTTAGAGCTTGTTCTCCCTCTTGCTTAACTTATTTATTAATGCAATTGTTAACTTCCTTTGTTCTCTTTTGATGGGTTAGATGTCGCGTGGGTGGACTTTGATCATGGCGACACGTGGTGAGAATGTGGTTGGTTTTCCCACACTCCTCAATGCGGCAATGAGGAGGTCGCATTATGACTTGAGGCCCGAATATGTGGTTCATGCCATGGGTATTGGAGTTGGCTTGGCGGAGTATAGAGCCACTCTCCACATTTATGCAAGAAGGGTGGAGGGTGCAACGGACTTTGGGTTTCAAGCAACGGCAACCTCAATGGAAATGGCTATCCAAGAAGTGGCAAGGGTAGCCCTCACTCGACTTCGCTATGAGCACCAAGAGTTGTGGGAAGGTCCATTCACTTACATTCTGGTCCAAGAGCCGGATGAGGAGGCATTGAGCTACATGGTTAGAGTTCCGGAGCATGCCCCTCCCCTTGAGAGGGTGATGGCGGATACCATCTCCATCTATGCTTGGGCTAATTGAAGCCCAAGGGTGGAGTTGGAGTATACACGGAGGCGGTACCTTAGTCTTCAAGTATTGTTGGAGCCTTTTGCGCGGTCACAAAGGCCACCGCGTAGGAGGCTACTTGATGAGTTACCATCCCGCACGGTGCAAGAGGACATGGATCTTCGAGACCGCTTTCCACTTGTGCCGGGTCGTTTCGCGGAGAGAAGAGCCACCCAACTTCGCATGTCCGTGGGGCTGCACACACCTCAATTTCCACGTGTGCGCACCACACGTGAGGAGCTTTTGGGAGCCCCGGTGCCTTTCCCCTTAGAGTGAATTTATTAGTAGACCACCATTTGGGTTTGGTTGATGGTGAGAGCGCCATGGTTGAGAGTTGTATCCGAAGTTTGCGTTGTAACCGTTATCTTAAGACATTATTGGTGTGTTGAACTTTGTCGTGAACTTTGTTAAGTTTAATGTTATTTGATTTCTCCACCATCCTATGTATGCCTTTATGTTATTTATGCTCATTCGTAAAATTGCATGCTTGCTGAAATCTGTCGCTGCACATGTTGTGTTGCTTGTAACGATGTGAGGAGACGACATTTTGCATTCATTCTTGGCATACACATTCATACATATATTGGTTACATGTTGTATCAAAAATTCCACTTCATTCTTGTCCTTTGCTGTCCAGGCATGGTAAAAAAATAATGTAACTCGCTGCTGTCCAGAAAATCAGAGAATGTCTTTGTTATCTTGCTTATCACCTTTACGCATGAGAATTCCTTGAATTTTATTGAACCATTTGCTCTCATGACAAGTTTCATCTCCTAGCTGTCCTTCACTCGTGAGTTTATCCCATTCTTATATGTAAATCACTTTTGGTTGCTAACCTTTTTGGTTTGGCAATAGGATGAGGAATCGCTCGGGACGTGAGCATGGTGAACCGGAGGGCAACAACAATCCTCCTCCCTTGCCGGCCAACTTAGTGGATGTCCTTGCCAATCAAACTCAAATCCTTGCTCAACTTGCTCAAAATATTGGAAATCAAGGAAGAAGGGAAGACAATCAACAAGCACATGGCTATGGGGACTTTTCCGCACCGACCCTCCTATCTTTCGTGGTTCCGAGGACCCACTTGATGCAGATTATTGGCTTGCTACAATTGAACAAAAGCTTTGTCTTCTCCGATGTGGGGAGCATGATAAGGTTCTCTTTGCCGCACATCAACTTCAAGACTCCGCCGGGGCTTGGTGGCGTGCTATGCTTGCCACAAAAGCGGCAGACTACTGCTTCACTTGGGATGAATTTCGGACAGCCTTTCGTGCCTTTCACATTCCCAAGGGTGTTATGGACATCAAGAAGAAGGAATTCCTTAGCCTCACCCAAGGAAATCGGGATGTGATGACTTATGTTCATGAGTTCAATACTCTTTCTCGCTATGCTCCCGAGTCCGTGGCTAATGATGAGACGAAGCGAGAGCGCTTTTATGAAGGGCTCTCTGAAGAAATGCAAGACAAGCTCTCTACCACCAAGTTTGAAGATTTCAATGACATGGTCAATGTGGCTATCCGAGCCGAACATAAGAGGAAGAAACTTGAAGCAAAGAACAACAAGCGCACCGCCCCTACTCCGGCTAGTGGGAGTGCCTCACGCCCACGCATGGGGTTAACTCCTCCTTGTGCGTCGGGTTCCGCTCCTCCATGCCATATGTGGGTTGTGCGCCGTCCTCCCAATGCTCAAGGACAATCTTCAAGGCCAACAAACAACACTTGGGGCAATGCTAGTGGTGGCCTAAGGGACCCATGCTTCAATTGTGGTGGTACCGGCCACATCTCCAAGAATTGCCCCTCTCCAAGGCAAGGCGGTGCCTCCAACGCACCAAGGCAAGGCAACACTCAAGCTCAAGCTCAAGCTCAAGCTCCACGCCAAGTTGCCAAGACTCAACAAACCCCCAAGAGAGGCCGGCTTAACTACATCGCCGTTGAAGAGATCCCGGATGATGCCGAAGTCCTCATGGGTACGCTCCTTGTAAAATCCTCTCCCGCCATTGTTCTCTTTGATTCCGGAGCTACTCGTTCTTTCATCAATAAGGCTTTTGCAATGCATCATGATATTCAAATACACACCCTACCATCACAATATCTCATAGACTCACCGGAGGGAGAAATCATCACTAGGCATTATGTGGATAATGTCCCTATCACCATAGAAGGAGTTCCCTTTAAAGCTACTCTTCTCATATTAGAAAAGATGGGGTTGGATGTCATTCTTGGTATGAATTGGTTGGGTAAGCATGATGGAATAATCAAGTGTGGACCTCGTACCGTTGATCTCTTACACCCATCCGGCCATAGGGTCATCCTCTCTCTTGATAAAAAGAATATTGTCTTTGCACCATGTCGGGTACCGAAATCACAGCTTTGGAAGATATTCCCGCGGTTTGTGAGTATCCGGATGTCTTTCCGGAGGAGTTACCGGGTATGCCTACCGATCGTGATGTTGAGTTTGTCATAGAACTTTTGCCCGGGACGGCTCCAATCTCAAAGCGTCCTATCGTATGCCTCCAAATGAGTTAATGGAGGTAAAAGAGCAACTCAAAGAATTGTTGAAAAAGGGTTTCATTCGTCCGAGCTCCTCACCTTGGGGATGCCCGGCTCTCTTTATGGAGAAGAAAGATCATAGCTTGCGGATGTGTGTGGATTATTGTAACACCCAGATTTCCAAGAAATCCGAATGCTTCCATATGTGTGCCCAGGATGTCCACAGAACACATATAGATTACAAATATTGAATCACAGAGAACACAATGCTCGAATAAAATAGTTTATATCAGAGTTTAACACAAGACATAGTCTTAAACAAATAACACAGCGGAAGACTTAATACTATTAAACGTTTCAACTAGGTAGAGCCTCAAATCCACAGGGACACCGACTGGTTGAACACAGCTTAGAAGTACGGCAGATCCTCCGGAAACTCAGCAAGCGACTGATCATTCATTGCTCCATCTGTTACCCATCCGGGATTTTGTTGAATAGTTGCAAGTGTAAGTAAACCATCTTACTTAACAAGTATAACACGGGTTATGCAGGAACAAAAGGCTGGACACGGCTGAACTGCAGTAGCACTTTTAGTTGTCTCATTTTATTATCATCCAAATTACTACCAATGAGTAGAATCCCAAGTATAAACCCATTAATAAGGTGTAAGTGATTATAGAACAAACCAATATCAACCACTAATATCATCTTCTAATCAAAAAGGATCCAGGCCGCTCGTATCCGTGAGCACGGCTATCATGATAGATCAACACTCTGCAGAGGTTTCGCCCTTTACCCGCCGGTCACATAAATCCAAAAGAACTTATGTTACGAGGACTTTCACAAAACACCCTAACAAGCACAGTAGCCGTTTTGGTTCAACATAGGCAGCATAACCCGAGGCATCGAGATTGACGTACGCTCAGGGCGCAACGTGAGGGGGTCAATGGCGACCAGAGCGAGAGCGCAATCATCGCAACGTGTGAAGCTGCCGTACATCGGGCGCTTACATCACGGGACTTTGCCTAACGGGGCATAGCCAACGGATAAAACCGTCCTCGATGGATCAAACTATACTCTCACCCATGCACCCCACATACGCCTTTCGGTAACCACTGGCGAGCTAGAGACGTACAAGTTAATCATCCAAGACCAGAGCCATTATAGTTCCAACGGCGGCGAACAGGTTCCTGGGTTGTCGCTTTAAGAACCGGACCTTATGGAGAGACATTAGAACAAAGCACAAAGCACATGCTCTAATTCCCTAGATCAAACCTTATAGAGACACTAGAACAAAGCACACAGCACATGCTCTAGTTCCCCGAACCATGTTGCTAAAAAGCATCTTTTAATCATCATTGAAGTGAATCATTAGTTCAATGTTAACATAAAAGTAAATGTTGGTTGCAGCGCGTAGCATAGACTATCCATTATGCATAAAACCCTGGGTAACAAGGAATAGGGTAAAGACTAGGAACATCCTTAGTGGCTAACAGTATTAGACACATGCATATGATTTATGTGATTAATCGGTGTATAGGTAACAAGGATGGTCCGTGTTATACTTGCCTTCCTCAGAGAACTGTTGCTGCACCTGCTCTTCAGGAACGGGATCGTCGGCGTACTCGAACGGCTCGGCAACTACTCACATCGATCACCACACAAGCATCCACACATACATGCAAACAAGATTATATAATTAGAACAGTACACCAAACATAAACAAAAGATGAAAAGAAGGTTTTAGAACTAATCTACGCTTCACTACGAACACGTGAGCGCGAAAATCACTCAAATCGGAGTTAAAACGGAGAAACTACGCTTAAAACGGGCTCTAGGGGCTTGCTGGTAAAGATTTTAAGCTTCCAGGGGTGTTTTTGGAAGAAACCAGGGACCTAAAACGTAATTTTGTAAAAAAACTCGAGGGCTAACGAGTAAAACTGTCACTCAGGACGGCGGGCATGATTTTTCAAAAGCGCAGGGGCTAAAACGAAAGAAAAAGGACTAAACTGTAAATACTTTTGAGTAGAGGTGGACCGCGGGTTGATTTTTGAAAAACAGAGGGGCTCTTTTGCAAAAACGCCATGGCAGCGGGTGGACGCTGACGTGGACTGACGTCATCGTTGACCAAACCGTGGACCGCCTTGAACCGCGGTTCACGAGAACCGGCCCGGTTTAAAACGGCTCTAGATCTGGCCGTCGGATTGGATCTGAACGGCGGAAAACAGATCGAGCTCTCGGCTCACCGGAGCACAGCGGCTCGCGGCGGCGCGCGGCGGCGACCTCGCCGGAGTAGGCTCGGCTGGGGTTACGGTGCTCGGTTTCTCACCGCGATTGGACCTAGAGGTGGAGGAGACTACGAGGAGTCGATTTTGGGGGTCTAGAGCGGGGATTGGGCAACGAGGGAGGCCGGCGGCGAGCCATGGCGGCGGCGGCCACGGTGAAGCATCGGTCTAGCGTTCTAGGCGCGCTTGGAGGAAAAGAAATGCCGTGGCGCGTTCCTCACCTCCCGGAGATGCTCGGCGGCAAGCTCTTGGCGGCAATGCGCGAGTGGAGCGATGGCTAAGCGGCGGCGGCAGCTAGGGTTGCGGCGGCGGCGCTCGGAGCTTGGAGGCGGCGGCTTGGGTTGCGGGTTCGAGGCCGAGGGGGTTGACTGCGGCTTTATAGGGGCGGTGGAGACCCCTTGGCGTGCGCGCCAAGCCGGGGAAGTCCCAGCGCAGCACGGCGGCGCGGCGAAGGAGTCCCGAACGCGCACGACGCGAGGTAGAAGGCGATACCGACATGTGGGCCCAAGCCGTCAGCCGCAGAGAGAGAGGAGTGCGGGCGCGCTGTGGACAGAAGGGAGAGGCCGACAAGTGGGGTCACGCTGTCAGCCGCAGCGGGAGAGAGGGGAGGGGAAAAACGGACAACTGGGCCGGGCTGCGCGCTGGGCTGGCTCTGCTGGGCCGCGCGAAGAAAAAGATGGGCCGCGCGAAAAAGAAAAGAAAGAGAGGAGGAGGAGTGGGCCGGCTGGGCTGAAAAGAGAGAAGGAAAAAGAGAGAGAAAAAGAAAAGGTTTTTCTTTTATTCAAACACTCATTTGAATTCAAATTCAAATTTGAATTCCACAATCAAAAATAAATGCACCAGCATGAAAGCAACAATAATGTTTCTATTTCCTATATTTGCTTTTAATTATTCAAAAATTTTATTTCCCTATATTATTTATGAGCACTTTAATATAAAAAGCCAATTAATTACTAAATTTTAAATTGGGCATTTTTAGGGTGTTACAATTATCGCCCACTCAATGAAGTTACCGTCAAGAATAAATATCCCCTTCCTCGCATTGATATCTTGTTTGATCAATTATGTGGTGCTTGCTACTTCTCCAAGATTGATCTAAGGTTGGGATACCATCAAATTAAAATCCGCAAAGAAGATATTCCTAAAACGGCCTTCTCTACTAGATATGGGCTCTATGAGTACACCGTCATGTCCTTTGGTCTCACTAATGCACCGGCCTATTTCATGTACTTGATGAATAGTATTTTCATGGAAGAGCTTGATGACTTTGTGGTAATCTTCATTGATGACATTCTTATCTTCCCCAAGACAAAGGAAGATCATGCTCGTCACCTTCATGTTGTTCTTCAAAAACTTAGAGAGCATCGCCTTTATGCCAAGTTTAGCAAGTGTGAATTTTGGCTAGAGGAAGTGTGTTTTCTTGGTCATGTTCTCTCTAAAGATGGTGTGGCCGTGGATCCAAGCAAAGTGCAAGATGTTCTTAATTGGAAGCAACCTCAAAGCGTCACACATATCCGGAGTCTTCTTGGACTCGCGGGTTACTACCGTCGGTTTATTGAGAACTTTTCCAAGATTGCTAAACCTATGACCGAATTGCTCAAGAATGGAGTCAAGTTTGAATGGTCCAAGGAATGTGAAGAAGCTTTCCAAACTTTGAAATCTCGTCTCACTACCGCTCCCGTTCTTGCTCAACCCAATATTCATAAAACCTTTGATGTTTATTGTGATGCCTCTCGCATTGGTCTTGGTTTTGTCCTTATGCAAGAAGGCCGAGTTGTGGCTTATGCTTCCCGTCAACTCAAGAGGCATGAAGAGAATTATCCTACACATGATCTAGAGCTTGCCGCCGTTATTCATGCTTTGAAGATATGGCGTCACTATCTCCTTGGTAAACGTTGCAATATCTACACCGACCATAAGAGTCTGTCTCAAATATATCTTCACTCAATCCGAGCTTAACATGAGGCAACGAAGATGGCTCCTCTTAATCAAGGATTATGATCTTGAAGTGCATTATCACACCGGTAAGGCAAATGTTGTTGCCGATGCATTGAGCCGCAAGGCTAGATGCAATTGCTTGATCAATGGACCCTACAACAAAACTCTATGCGATGATCTTAGAAAGCTTGGTGCTGAAATGGTCAAAGAAGGTTATCTTGCTACTCTTACCATTGAATCCAATCTCTATGATCAAATCAAGGAAGCTCAAAGGCATCATAAGGAGATGGCTCGAATTTGTGAGCTATTGGAGGAAGGCAAGGCCAAAAGTTTCTCTATTGATGATCAAGGTGTCATTTTATTTGAGAATAGAATTGTGGTGCCCAAGGATTATAATTTGAGGCGACTCATTCTTGGTGAAGCTCATAGTTCCCAATTTTCTATTCACCCGGGTAGTACCAAGATGTATTAAGATCTCAAGCAAAGATTTTGGTGGCCTCGCATGAAGCAAGAAATTGCACGGTATGTTGCCAAGTGTGATGTTTGCCAAAGGGTTAAGGCCGAACACCTCAAACCGGCCGGTACTCTTCAACCTCTACCTATACCTTCTTGGAAGTGGGAAAGTATTGGAATGGATTTTATCACCGGTTTACCCAAGTCTAAAGGGTATGATTCTATTTGGGTGATTGTGGATCGCTTGACCAAATCGGCTCACTTTCTACCGGTCAAAACCACCTACCTAGCCAAGCAATATGCGGAGTTATGTCTCAAAAGGATTGTATGTCTTCATGGTGTTCCAAAAACAATTGTCTCCGACCATGGTTCTCAATTTGTATCTCACTTTTGGAAAAGCCTTCACGAAGCCATGGGAACAGATCTCACATATAGCACCGCTTATCATCCTCAAACCGGTGGACAAACCGAGAGAGTCGATCAAATCCTTGAAGATATGCTGCGTGCTTGTGCAATCATCTATGAGGAGAAGTGGGTAGCTTGCTTGCCTTTTGCAGAATTTTCTTACAACAATAGCTATCAAGCAAGTATCAAAATGTCTCCCGTTGAAGCTCTCTATGGAAGAAGGTGTAGAACTCCCCTTAATTGGTCCGAATCCGGGGAAAGGAATTTCTTTGGCCCGGAATTGGTTATGCAAGCCTAAGAACAAGTGAGGACAATCCATAAAAATCTTCGCATAGCCCAATCTCGTCAAAAGAGCTACGCCGACCGTCGTCGTCGTGAGCTACATTTCAAAGTTGGTGATCATGTCTATCTTAAAGTCTCTCCTTTCAAGGGTACTCGTCGCTTCCAAGCTAGGGGCAAGTTAGCACCTAGGTTTGTGGGACCTTTCCAAATCACAAAAAGAGTTGGTGTCGTGGCTTATCAATTGGATCTTCCTCCATCTCTGGCCGTGCACAATGTCTTTCATATATCTCAATTAAAGAAATGTCATCGTGTCCCAACCGAAGCTATTGACTTGGAACTTCTTGATCTTCAACCGGGTCTCACCTATGATGAACATCCCACTGGCATTCTTGGTCACCATGAAAGGAAATTGAGGAAGGGCAATGTCAAGTTTGTCAAGGTCCAATGGAGTAATCACACCGAAGATGAAGCTACATGGGAACATGAAGATAAGATGAGAAAAGAATATCCCGAACTCTTCTCCAATGAGTAAGACTTGTTTATCCATATAGCTCCATGCTTGTTTTATGAGAAGTCACCTTTTGATATCTTATATATGTACACAATCACCATCGAAAGATTTTTAAATAGTTCTCCATCAAACCACTCTTGTTTCATGAGAAACCTCCTTGATGAATATCTTGTCTAGGTGAATATGGCCTACTCTAACTTGAGAATTTACCTTGAATCCTTGCTGTCCACCTTGGGTTGGTTGAATAAAATTTTGCTTGATCTCATATATTTTTGACATCACTTGTTTTTCCCGACCTTCTCTACTTATTTGAATCTCGGGACGAGATTCTTTTAGGGGGGGGGGGAGAATTGTAACGACCCAAATCTTAACCCGTGATCAACATGTAATCACTAGCATCATGAGCATCATTAGTGCACAAAAACTAGCATCATGACATAAGCATTGTGTGCATTATTGAATTGTTTGAATTAAATTAAATGTCACTTTGTTAAGGAAGTCCAAATTTCATGCTGCAACTGTGCTGGTTCAGAATTTTATAAAATACTAGATTTCAAATGTGGAATTTAGAGTATTTTTGCAAGATTTTTGGAGTTCATTGGCAGGGATCAAAAATTTGCGAAAAATCCAAATTCGTATCTTTTGAATTCAAAACTGCAATCAAACCAAACATGGTTTTCAACTTTTTCAACTTGCAGAACCTTCCTTGTGTTCTAAGCTTTGCAAAATGTATTTATTTGTGATTTTTGGACTTCCGGAACTATTTCTTTTAAAGCAAAAACGTTTGAACTTATTTTCAAAACTGTCTCTCGTACGTGTGGGCCCGCCTCGTCAGCGTCTTCTTCTTCCTCCCGTTGCCTCCCTGCTCGCTGGTTGGGCAGCAGAGGCGGTGCTCGCCACGTCGCTGCAGCTCACCGGTCATCGACGCCCGGGCCACGCGAAAACCCCCTTCTACCCCGCTCTCCCTTCCTCTACTTAAACCCCGAGCAACCGGCCTCCAAACCCTAGCCCCATCCTCTCCATTGCAGCCGCCACCACCATTGCCACAGGAAGCTCGCTGCCGCTGCGCATCTCCCACTGCAGGCCACCTCGAGTCGATTGAACCCCGTATACACCTTCCCCTCCTCTTCGCCGACCTCCCCAGCTGCTCAATCGCCGCCACCATCACCTGTAGAGCCACCACCACCGTCGTCCATTGCCGCCGCCGCTGCAGCTCGCCGACGCCCCCTTTCCGACCTCCGTTTCTTCAATCCAAGGTATAAAACGGATTGGTCTCATCGTTGTGGTGCTCACCGGCCACTTCCCCATCGCCGAAACCTCACCGCCGGCGAGGAATCGACGGTCAAAATCACCTCCATCCGCCATTGACCACGAGCTCTGTCTGATCCGTGGGGTCCTGCTGTCAGTTGCTGCTGTGCTGGTGGTCGCGCGTGTAGATCTAGGGTTTTCCAGGGACTTGGATGCAAAAGCGTTTTGGTTTTGTTTTGAATCGGCTGAAAATTTGTAAAATGCGTAGAAAATTGTATGCTGCTCCAAAAATTGTGAAACTTGTTTCGTTGGATTCCTAGAAGGATGAAGTTTCATAAAAACCTATGGTTGCATGTTGTAATGCTGTGTATATTTATTTATAATTTATATTGCTCAAAGCTTGATTAATTCATATTAACTGTTCTGCTGCTTTAAAAATGTCAAATCCAGTTTTGTTCGAACTCTTGTATCATATGAATGCTAGATCTATAACTTTTCTCCCATGTTTTTATGCTTTTACCACAGTTTTTATTAAAATATATGCTTGTTGTCCGAAAATGAGAAATGACATAGTAAATAGCTCAAAATTGATAAAATGGTAAAACCAATTTTGATAATCTTTTTTCACTGTATAGAATCTAGGAAAAATGTCTTTCATATTTGTTCTGTTGCTAAACATGGCTTTTAGGATTTAATTTGTTTCCTTAGGTGTAACTTGATTAATTTATAATTAAATATGCAGAAGCAATTTTAATGCATAACCAACTTCTTTAATCTTGTAATAACAGTGAGCATGTTATATGTTTTATCTAGGCCCTAATTCCATGGTTTAGAATTTATATGTGTTATTCCTTTGCTTGCTAGTAGTTCTACCTTTTTGGTAAACCTTTATCCGCCTCCTAGTTTTGTGGGCATTTTAGATAGTTTGTTGAAGTGCTTTTATCAACAATCATGCTCATGCATTTCATTTTCATTCGCATCACGTCGTCATCTCTAATGCATGCATGCATTCACTCTTTTAGTGAGCGAGATGCCGGAGTGCGAGACCGTTGAGCCCGAGGCCGAAGGAGAACCGGAGGAGAACGTAGTTAACACCGAGGAGAACCAAGGCAAGCAGCTATGCATGTTGAAATTCCTATTTTTGCAAATACTTTTATATTCCAATATGAGCTATGGGTTGCATTGGGTTGTATTTTGTGGTTAGTTTGTAGACCCTATGTGATGCATTTACCATTCCTTGATGTTTCTACCTTATGCCTTGTCACACGAGTAGCATGGGTTAACTTGATTTAAGTTTCTTAATGCTTAGCCATGATTAGTGGTAGAGTGGTAGGCTTATTGGGAATGGAATGGATAGGTTAATCAACAACGATGTCGTTATGGTCCTTGGTTTAAAATTGGTTATTGGAACTTGTTGATGGAATTAAATTACGAGACTTGAGCGGATATGGTGTAGGGCCTTGAGAATGGAGTCTCGGGCATAGATCCGCTTGAGTTGATTAAGGACCGTCCTTTGTTGACGTCGGCTTGAGCATTTTTCCGTACTACCACATATCATGAATGGGAGGATAAGCTAATTACCGAAATTGAATTGGTCATCCGGGCACGGTCCTAGATATGTGTGTATGGTGAGGGCCCTAGAGTGTTCATAGTGGGCCTAGGCAACCCTCCGCATAAGCTAGGCGTGAACTTCCGGACGTCCAAGGCTTTTCGGGAAAGGTTGACATGAGTACCCCCTTATGCACTTTTGACCAAGTGTATGAGCCGCAAGGTCCTCGAGTCGTGTGGGTAAAGATGTACACCCTTGCAAGGTTTAAAAATCAATTCGAATTGCCACGCTCTTGGTTATGGCACCCGCTCAATATCCCATGGATTCATCGTAGAGTTACCGCATGAATGAGAATGATGTTCACATGGTTATGCTCTATGTCCACATGATTATGATATATTGTTGCTCACTAAAACTTGAGGTGGAATGGGCAAAACAAATAAAATTTGACTAGGTCTATAGGATGATTTATCACTTGCTCATGTTATATAAAAGTTAAGGCTAGGATGAGATAGGCGTTTATGCAATTTATTTAACCTTAAAGCCTCATTGTTGCTACATCCAAATATACATACTCCTTGGTTATTTTTATATCTGCGTAAGTCTTGCGAGTACCCTTTGTACTCAAGTTGCTATATTTCATCAAGTTGCAGGCGAACTGGAGCCCGTGCTTGGTCTCTTCTATCCCGTTGATCCTCATACGGGTGAGGAGTAGGCCGGGCATGTGATGTTTGTGCCATTGGTGTGCTCGTGCTAGGCACCTTTGATTTTGTTTTACCGCTGCGTTTTGTTGTTTATCGTTGTGAGATCGCCATAGAAAACTTGAACCTTAAATTCATGATACTCATGTTTTATTTTGTGAGCTCAAGACTTGTATTTGGAGCTCTCATTTAAATTTGGATCTCTATGTTGGACTTGTAATATTTTCAATGTTGAACTCTCATGTAATGACTAAAATTGCTCTCTATGGTTAATTTGGTGATGTGTGTATTTGTATAAACGGTATGTGTATGCTTGATCTTGGGCATGTTGTGGAACACATACTGGGACTACCGGATTTGCATTGTTTTATGTGATATTGCATTTATCATGAGCCTCTAGATGTGGGTTACTACGTGGCATGTCAAGAGACGGACGCGTGCTAGCTCTCATCTTAAGGGATTGATCGATGATTTCATATAAACCAAATGTAGATTGGGCGGTTCTTTACAGGTACGGTCGTCCATAGCCACACGGATAAGAGAGGAAGACCAACAGATGACGACTTGACAACAGGTTAGCTTCATTGTTTCGTATCGAGAAAACCACAAATTAATTTATTGCTGTTTTCCAAGGTTTGGCCACTCGTGTGGAAAAATTTAGGCAGGTCAAGCAACGACGACTAGTACGACACTAGAAAATGCAGGGCACAGCGTTGTAGCCCCATTTCTGCCTAGTGGTGATTCTACAGACCCCTGATATGGAGGCTAATGACTATATAACTGGCCAATTGGGTGTTTAAAATGAGCTGTTAGAATATATCTACAAGAAAGAGTAGCCGTCATATTATGCTACTTTGGATGAACTTTTATTATATCATATCACATCACAAAGTTTTATATGTTTTATGGTCTCCACCTAAATCACGAGGGCTGCAAGCTTTTGGTTGGATACAAATGACCAAAATAAACAATTTGAAAAATTATGAAAACGCAATATCTTTAATACACCGTACACATAAGTAACTTGGTAAACGTGTAAAACTAGTTACAACAGCGTAATAACAATTTCAGATTCTTTCCACCAGAGCCATTTATTGTGCAATAATTCACCAGAGAAGAATAACCACAATTTATTTGAAAAAAAACTCCTCTATTTACAATAAAATTTTAAAGTTGATGTAAACTGGTCATGATATATTGGATAAGCATTATATGACTTACGCACATGTAAAGAATAGCTCTGAGTAAGGGTCACTAATACAAAAAAATATTTTTGGAGGTGGTTAAAAACCATTTTCGGAGGTGGTTTTTGCGTCCGCCTTCGGGCATATGCTTCTGTTAATGAAACATTAACAGAGGCGGTTATACGCCCGCCTCCGAAAATCGGGCAAAAAACTAATAAAGAAAGCCTGCCGAGCCCATACGGGCCCAGCAAGCCCATCGATAGCCCGGCCGCTACCGCATCTCGTTGTTGCTCCGCCTCCACGCTGCCTGCTCCGCCACCCCAACGTCGGTTGTCGGCCATCTCCTCCGCCCCGAGCCGTTTATTCACCACCGAGCCGACAGCTTCGCTCCTCCGTGAGCCCGCTCGAGATCCACGCGCTGCTCCACCGCCAAGACGCTCTGCTCCTCCGTGCACCTGCTCATAGCCACAAGCCCACAGGTCACCGCTGCTCAGCTCCTCCGTTGAGCCGCTCCGCTCCTCAGTGTGCCATCTCCGACCTCCACCAGCTGCTCCGCCACCCCGCCGCCTCCTCCGCGTGAGATCCGCTCCAGCCACGCCGTCTCCATGCGAAGCACGTGTGAGAACCAGGCGGAGGAAGTGGAGAGGGGTTCACGCGCCAGATCCAGGCGATAGGTGGAGACGAGGCTAGGCACCGGTGGCCGCACAGGGGAAGAGAGGGAGAGGATATGGAGAGAGAAGAGAAAAGAAGAACCCCAAATCCTGTGTCGCATATAAATATGGAAATGTATAAACATAAACGGCCCTTTGCGCTTCATTGGGCCTCTAGAATTTAGGAAGCGGGCCTATTAAGGCTTCCGCCTCCAAAAATCAATTCACAGATACGGATGGCTTAAGACGACCACCTCTGAAACTGGATGATTTTCAGAGGCGGTTGTTTTAAAATATCCGTCTTCGTAAAACGATTTTTGGTTCGGTATTTTGGTTTTCATTTTTTCAGTTTTTTCAAGACTCAGAAACCGATCGGTAGGAAAAAAAACTAAAAAACCGACGTGTTCGGGATTGTTTTTTTGTTTGGTTTTTGGTAAAAACCGAACAAGACCGACCTCTGCATGTGCATCCTCAACCCTGTTCGACCATCTGCTACCATCGTAGGCTGCTGGACCCGCCGCCGCCAAGTGTTCCCGCAAGGTTTATCAATCCGTGGATCGACAATGAACTTATCAGGGTTTTCTACCTAGCTCAACGGAGATCCTAGCATGAAACACATACTGCATATATGGTTGAACATGAGATTGTGTGAGATGAATATGAACAATCACATCCAGTCATTACGAGGTAGCACAACCTTCGGTAGCATGATCCCACCATTTTATTTATTGCAACTCAGGCCAAAGTTACAATCTAATTTAAACCCGTACAAATATAAGGACTCATACCTATGAAAGACTGCCTAGGCGTTTCCACGAGGTGCCTTTTTAGGCCTGAGGGTACCTCAAACCTTTACCTCAAACGACTAGCAAGTACTCTTACACAAGCTCATTCCCTTTACTAACCGCTGCGACAACTCCCACATGGGTGTTTCCACGAGGTACCTTTTCATCCTTTCGAGGCCTAAGGGTCCCAATAGCTTTACCCCAAACAACTACCAAGTACTCTTTCACGAGCTCCTCCCCTTGGTAACCGCTGCATCAACCCCCATGGAACTCACCGTAGATCCTACTCACATTACACGTTCGTCTGACCCTTTGCCTCCAGCATGTTGTCACCACACGAGGGTAATCATCACCCGTTTCCATAGACCACAAGAGACTAATCGCCACGATTAGATCTCAGTAAGGAGACAAGATTAGATTGATATCACCATTAATGTACATATGCCTTGATTAGTTCAAGGCATGGCTCTAGAATCTCACCATGCCTTCACCACGCAAGGCCGACCATGGTAGCTAGGGTCTAGCCTAAGCCATCTCCTAGGCAACATGAATCTCCGTGGATCAAGAAGAAAAGATTTCTCCTCATTGTCACAACATGGATTATGGCACTGATATGATTCATTAAGTATTGAGGAACTAGAAGAGATAGAAGCTTCGAACTCATCCCAGCAAATTCATATTCGCTCTCTGAGAATGGGGACTCCAAGTTATGAGATGAAGAATCCCCTTTTGCTTTCTCATTGTAGGACAAGGATTCTTCCTCTGGGTCAGAAGTCACTACTTCAGATTCTCGATAAGCATCATCTTCTTCCCCTAGTAATGATTTGACACTACCGTCCACTATCGATTCATCATCGTCGAATATGGATAAGTTGAAAGGTTGATGATGTTCATTGGATGGCTTAGGGTCTATGGCGGGTGGTTTTGGTTTAGCAATGTTTTGTGGGCAAGGTGATGGAGATTTAGCAAAGGTTTTCACTCTATCGGTCGGCTCTTGATATGTTTCGGGAAGATCTTCATATACTCTGGTATGTTAGTGTTTTTAAGGATTCTATGAAGGATGGCTATTCCCTCCTATATGATTGTGTGGAAGAAAGAACCCCTCTTAGGCCGCATATAAATGGAGAGCACTCTTTTGTGTAAGGTGATCAGCAAAGTGTTGTAAGTGCATGGCCTCATGTATAACCATGTCTGGCCCTGAAGAAATCGGCTCAATGTAATGAGCCTAGGCTGCTCCAAGGTCATCTCCCACTCATTGTGTTGGATGTACTACCTGACAGGTATAAGAACCCCGTCCGGTATTCCCGGACAGGTAGGCCTACCCTAAGAAGGCCTACCTGGTTGGGGCCGTCAGAAGAACACCGACTTGGGTATCCCCCCTGGTCGTTGGGATGACTTAGCGCCCAAGACAGAGATCCACTAGATATGGCGATGAGATCAACAATATCCCGAAGATCTAGGGGAGTTAGGATTATACTTGTAAAACGATCCTTATCCTTCCTTCCCTCGGTTTGTAACCCTACCCCCTCCATGTATATAAGGGGCGGTAGGAACTCCCTCCATCTCATCTCATATCTCCACATAATACACAAATACTCCAAACAGGACGTAGGATTTTACTCATCCAGAGGCCTGAACATGTCTACATTGTGCGTCCTATAGCCATCCTGTTCTTGAGCTTATGCAACTTCCCTACTACTCATTTGGATCTATACTACTTGGGCTACCCCCTAGTAGGATCGCCGGTCTAAAACACCGACATCTGGCGCCCACCGTGGGCCTATCGTCAAAAGCTCCTTTATTGAACAAGATGGTGACCCTCTGCCCTTCCGTCATGATCAAGTTCGAGGAAGGTGACATCTTCTCCTTTGGCTCGTGGGTCGGTGTCGCCGACTGGGATGGCGTCCTTCATTGGACGCTAGATGAAATAGCCCGGCGGGAGCCTGCCGCCGTCCTACATGCAACGCCCCGGGAGGAATGTTCTATGAGAGACTCCGACATGATCTCTGGTGCATACCCGACATGGAGAAGCACCTGGATCCCGGCCCGCGGGCCAAGTGCGGACCAGGATTGCGAGGGCTGGCAGGCTACCAAGCCAGCAACCACGCTCACCCACCCTGGAATCCGGTTACCATCTGGACTCCACGTTACGGCGACGGTCTGAGATGGTGTCACCAATAGATCTGTTACCGCCTCACAGCGGGGTAACCTATGGCGGACCACTCTGAAATTATTCCAAGTTAAGTACCCACGGACCACCAATCAAGTAGTCCGGCACTTAATCCGGAATAAGCTGGAGCGCCGTCGGATTATACCCGATTAACCACGTACTTTCACGATCGAAACAACACGCGCGCTATGGCGGACCACTCCGAAATTATTCCAAGTTAAGTACCCCGGGACAACTAATTGAGTAGTCAGGCACTTAATCCGGAATAAGCTGTAGCGCCGTCGGATTAAACCCGATTAACCACGTACTTTTCTCGATCGGAACAACAGCACGCCCACACGAAGGTGAGTTCCAGAGATTACAACATTCCACAATTTAACATACACAAATAGTATCACAGAGTTATTACAAACCGAGTTCAAATTTAAATCAGAGTATCAAAGTCTTGCAGCGGAATTAAAGTTTCATAGCAGCGGAAAATAAAATCTAACGACGATACAAGCAACACCATGCTGAAGCCTGCCACGGTGCTACTCCTCCCGATCCTCGGCAGAGGACGGAACCCATTCGATGTGCCATCCAGGGGGAACCTGGGTAGGCCAAGTCAAAGCATCGACTGCCGTATCCAACATGGTACCTGTAAATCATTGCCACAAGCAAGGCTGAGTATACTAATACTCAGCAAGGCTTACCCGTCGGGTAAAAACTACATCACCGACATCTAGACATGAGAGGCTTTTGGCTGGTGGGTTTGTTTGCCAAAAAGCAACTAAGAGTAGGTCCTTGCTTTCATATTTTAGCATCACATTCTAGTAGATTTAACCATTCTAAATTAGCATCCTTTCTAAGCATACAAGTGGTGCAATACAATTTATTTCATAGAACAAGTTCATCAATCTCATAGTTCCACTTGTTACTCAATGCAGCAAGGCGGTCAAGCAGTCTCATTAACCGCGAGAAGCGGACAGTTCGAACCGAATTTTTGCTACCTGGCCAGGGGAAACCCAACACACACGGATAATGCTTGCTATAAAAGGTACAAGCACTTCCCAACCTTTCCCATCGATCCAAAATTCGGAACCGGGTCCATTTCCTTAGGATAAAGGTTTACTGCTTCACTCACAGTCTCACGCATATATCCACAAGTGTACGGCAGGGGAAAACAAAGTTTCCAAGGAGAGATGGCTATCGGCCCTAGCTGCTTCAATCTGGTACCGGGCTTACCGACTCCCATATATCGGCATGCATGTGGTACGTTCAAAAACTTGACACACTCAACCACACGTTTCGACCTTAAATCAATTATCATACACGGACGGGAGATCTACATCTATCACCCCGCCCGTCAATCCTTATGATTCCAACATAAGTAAAGACAAGCAACTCCTATGTCTCACGAGTGACAGGAAATCACTCGACTTGTAACGGACCTATAGCAATGCCCTATCGATCCTTTCATACTAGTGTTGCAAGTCATAGGTACTAGGAAATGTGCAGCTAAGGTATTCAATCAACTCCTTAAAACGTAAATGCACAAGCATAGGGAATTCATAGATGCATAAATTTTAAAAGTTAGGTTATGCTCCGGGGCTTGCCTTCTTGCTCTGACTGGGGGTTAGCCTCCGGGTTGGTCGATCCTTCGCCGGCACCTCCCTCCGGGATCCCTTCCTCGTCGGCGGGGATGAGGTGGTAGTTGCCGTCCGGAATAGCGCCTTCTACATAAGATGCATAACTTAGGGTGGCTGCCTATTGATTCCAAGATTAAGGCCTTGAAGGCCATATTCACCTAGACATGCTTAAGTACTACTATTTCCTTCGCAAAATAGAGTAGTGGTGGGAAAACTTTTATTTATCTTTGATGGTGATTGTGTACATATATAAAAGAATTCTATTTATTATTTGCAAAGTAGGGTGCTGATCTGAACTTTTAGATTCTCCTTATTTTATTCTAACTAATTAACAAAAAGGTTTATTCTTTTATATAAATCAATTTCCACGTAGATTCTTTCTCATTTTTGTTTCTCCTTTTCTGCTCATCCTTTTTATCTATAAACTTTATGACAGCTACTGGAGTATAAGAGCTAAGCTCACTCCAAAATTTAGCTAAAACTGAGCTACACATAATTTATTAAAAATAATTTAAACTGCTGCCTGCAGAAATGAAATAAATTCATATAAAATTAAAAATTCATCCAAATCAGGAAATTTTCCTACCAGAGCTAGTCATAAGCATGAGGAGGGCTCTGGCCAAGTGGTGGCTCAAAATAACCCTTGGACAGTCCTCAATAAATTTCTATCCTAAAACACATAACTATTTATTTGCTAGTCTAAACAGAGCAAAAATTAAGTTTTGCATTTTTAACAGATGCGCTAACAAGTTTTTAGTGCTCTGGAGAAACATGGTGATTTTTCACTGCATGGATTATTTTTAATAATTTCTAGACTACAAAAAGATAGGAAACACATTTTAATTCATAACTGAAGCTACACTTCATATTTTTAGGTCCCCTTTGGACACAAGGCGTCCAAAGTCACTACTAACAACATATCCAAAGATCAACCCTAGCGGAGCTCTGGATTTGAAACGGTGCACAAGTTTCAAATTTTACAGTTTGAATTTTAATTCAAAAAATGGTTCACCAAAAGTATATACATGCTTAAAGGAGATTGGAGTTTACAATCTCACGAATGCAGGGAGTATTTTTGTGCATTTTTATGATTTTTGTACGATTTTTAACGGATTTTACAAGATTCGGGAAAATTAGATCTAGGTTTAAGAATCTTTTTACGCTGGGAACCCTAGAACTTTCAAAACCTTACGAACGAGTCCCTGACTTTTGCGCAGAGGACCCTAGAAAAACGAAGACGATGAACTTCGGTCCTTGGCTCGTCGGCGTTGCTACGCCGGCCAAACGACGGCGAGCTAGGGTCGGGGAAGTGGGGAAAAAGCACTAGGGGCTCACCACGAGTCGGTTGGTGACGGTTGGGAGGCCGGGGAAGCTCGGAGTTTCGCCGGCGACGATGCAGTGGCGGCGCGGCCGCCGCGACTTCTACGCCGGTGAGGTTGGTGGGTCTCGTCGGGGTTTGAGGGGTCCTAGAGCACCAGTGGAGCTCGAGGAAGCTAATGGCGTGCTCGGTTGACCTCGGGGACGGCTCGGAGTGGGGTCTCGACGTGAGGGTGCTCCGGCGGCCGAAAATCGAGATTTTGGGGGAAATCTTGATTTCTCGCCGGAGAAGCGACAATAGCTCGAGAGAAGTGGGGGAAAATGGAGCTAGGGTAGAGGTCTAGCTTCGTGCGCGATGAATTTGGGAATGGTGGAGAGTGGAGGGCGAATTTTGCCTCGAAGCTCGGCCCGGTCCGTGCGGCGTGAGGTGGAAGACGACGGAGCGAGCGCGGTGAGAGGGAAATGGCTAAGTGTGGACTGAGCGGGAAGAGTGTGCGGTGCTCAGTGAAGGGTTTGGAGTGCGCTAGGGGCACTGGGCGGGCTCGGGGGTGTGTGAGCGCGTGCACGGGCCGTCACGGTCGCCATTGATGGCGCGGCGAGCTCGGGCAGTGCGCACGCACGGGATAGGGCGTCAAGGATCATCGCGTGGAGCAGTGGGAGATCTCCTACAGGGCCTTTGGCACGGAGCGGAGGGGAATCTCCCGCGGGGAGGCGCTGCGCGACGCGCGCGCGAGCGCGCGGCCACGGCGGCGTCCGACCGCCATGATGGCACTCCGCAGCGCGAGGCAAAGCGGGCGAACGACGGCGAGGTGACAGCTCGGGAGGGGTTGGACAAGCACAAGGCGACAAGCGCCACCCGACGCCGTGGCTCGGCCAGCTCGGCGCGGCCTCCACCGCTCGCCGGCCACGTGGCGGCCGAGCTCCGGCCAGGCGCAGAGCGCGCCAGGGCCGAGGTGGCAGCCCCGGGGAGCTCCACTGCTACATTTGAATTTTCTCCAAAAATTTGAACTGAACTCGAAAAAGTGTGAAAATAAAAGTTGGAGTTTGGGAGATGGGACACAACTTTCTTTTTGGGATGAACCTGAAATTTCAAATTTTTCGAGCTCAAACAACCCAATTTCAAAAAGGTGCCCAGAACTGTATTTCGACTTTTTGAGGGACTAAACTGCAAAATTTTCAAAAGTTCCAAACAGTGACTAGGCCTTATTTGTGATGACAAACAGCTTTTATTTTTGGAGATTTTCAAGTTTAGTACAAAATTCTTGAGTTTTCAGTTGGGTTTCAAACCACCCTTGTTTTTGAGTTTAAGTTTGAATTTTTGATGGATTTTTGAATTTTAACCCATAATTCCCTTTTCAACCTGTTTCATATGTGTTTTATTCATTATTACATCAGAGATGTCACAGCCTACCCCCCTTAAAAGGAATCTCGTCCCGAGATTCGATTAAACTTAGGGATAAGGCCGAAAAAGTACCTTGGCTTACGACAGGATGTTGGGGAAGTTCTTCTTAAGATAGTCCTCGGTTTCCCACGTGGCTTCCTCCTCAGAGTGATGGCTCCACTGAATTTTGTACATTTTCACTCCTTTCCTTCGGGTTTGTCTCTCTTTCTCATCGAGGATTTTAACGGGATGTTCATCATAAGAGAGATCCGGTTCAACCGAGAGTTCCTCTTGTTCAACAACTTCAGTCGGAACACGAAGACACCTCTTGAGTTGGGAAACATGGAATAAATCGTGTACGGCTGAGAGTTTCTTGGGAAGCTTCACACGGTAAGCTACCGGTCCACATTGTTGAGTAATTTCATATGGGCCGATATAACGAGGTGCAAGCTTTCCTTTTAACCCAAATCTTTACACACCCTTGGTCGGGGAGACCTTGAGATACACGTGATCACCGACTTCAAACTGAAGTGGCTTCCGTCGTTGATCAAAGTAACTCTTTTGCCGTGACTGGGCGGTTCTCAAATTTTCGCGGATTATCCTAACCTTTTCTTCTGCTTCCTTTACAAGGTCAGGGCCATAGGTATACCTCTCGCCTGCCTGGGACCAACACAACGGGGTCCGACATCTTCTACCATATAAGGCTTCGAAAGGTGCCATTTTAAGACTCGCTTGATAGCTGTTGTTATAGGAGAATTCGGCCAGAGATAAACACTTCTCCCAATTCTTTCCATAATGGATAACACAAGCTCGAAGCATATCCTCAAGTATTTGATTTACCCTTTCCGTCTGCCCATCGGTCTGAGGGTGATATGCTGAACTACGGATCAGTTTTGTGCCTAGGGATAATTGCAATTGTTCCCAAAAGCGTGCTACGAACGGAGCACCACGATCTGAAATTATCGTCTTGGGTACCCCATGTAGACAAACGATCCGTTCCAAATAAATCTCCGCATACCTCTTAGCGGTATAAATGGTATTGATCGGAATAAAATGTGCGGTCTTGGTAAGGCGATCCACAATTACCCAAATGGAGTCATGCCCCTGAGGGGTTCTGGGAAGTCCAACAATGAAATCCATGCTTATATCTTCCCACTTCCATGAGGGAATAGGTAGAGGTTGAAGCGTGCCTGCTACCTTCAAGTGGCTAGCCTTAACCCGCTGGCATGTGTCACATTCCGACACATACGTGGCAATTTCTCGCTTCATTCGAGTCCACCAAAAGTTTTGTTTCAAATCTTGGTACATTTTGGTGCTGCCGGGATGGATAGAAAATTTGGAGAGATGGGCCTCATCCATAATCTTCCTCCGGAGTTCCGTGTTTTTGGGCACCACGAGGCGATGTCCAAACCACATCACTCCCTGCCCATCTAGCCGGAAACACTTGTACTTTTCTTTCACCTTCTCCTTTGACAATTTCCTTTTAAGGATTTTAATGCTCGCGTCATTTAATTGGGCTACAACAATCTGATCGTGCAAGGTTGGTTCAACTGCAACATGGTTGAAGTACCCGTGTGGAACAATCTCTAAGTTGAGCTTGGCCATTTCATGACACAGGGTGTCAGCGTAGGACTCCACGGAAAGACGATGACAATGAGCCTTGCGGCTTAGTGCATCCGGAACTACATTAGCCTTGCCGGGGTGATAATGCACACTAAGATCATAGTCCTTTGCTAACTCCAACCATCTTCGCTGCCTCATATTCAAATGTGCCTGAGTGAAGACATATTTGAGGCTCTTGTGGTCAGTGTATATGTTGCATGGAACACCCATCAAATAGTGTCTCCACATCTTGAGAGCATGAATAACCGCTGCTAACTCAAGATCATGCGTGGGGTAATTTTGCTCATGAGGCCTAAGTGCTCGAGAGGCATAAGCAATGACTCGGTTCTCTTGCATGAGGACACAGCCAAGTCCGGTGCCTGATGCATCGCAATAAACATCATAGGGCTTGGTGCAATCGGGCTGAGCTAAAACTGGGGCTGAAGTTAAATGTCTTCGTAAGGTGTGGAAAGCTTCATAACATTTGTCATTCCACTCAAATTTGACTCCCCTTTTTAAGAGTTCGGTCATGGGCTTCGCAATCCGAGAGAAGTCCGGAATAAAGCGGCGATAATAACCGGCTAAACCCAGAAAACTCCGTATCTCGTGGACCGAAGTAGGTGGTTGCCAAGCTAGCACTTCTTGCACTTTGGTTGGATCCACGGATATACCATCCTTGGAAACCGTGTGACCTAAGAATTTCACGCTCTCAAGCCAGAATTCACATTTGGAGAACTTGGCGTAGAGCTGATGGTCTCTCAATCTTTGAAGAACAATGCGAAGGTGCTCGGCATGCTCTTCCTCATTCTTAGAATATATAAGAATGTCGTCAATGAAAACCACCACAAACTTGTCTAGTTCTGACATGAAAACCGAATTCATGAGGTACATGAAGTAGGCTGGGGCATTGGTGAGTCCAAAAGACATGACCAAGAATTCATAAAGCCCGTAACGTGTAGAAAAGGCAGTCTTTGGAATGTCACAAGGTCTGATTTTTATTTGGTGATAGCCAGAGCGAAGGTCAATCTTGGAGAACACTCTGGCGCCAGCTAGTTGGTCAAACAGGACATCAATACGGGGGAGTGGGTACTTGTTTTTAATAGTTACTGCATTGAGAGGCCGGTAATCAATACACAACCTCAAGGAATGGTCCTTCTTCTTCACAAAGATAGCGGGACATCCCCAAGGTGATACACTTGGACGAATGAAACCCTTGTCTAGCAGTTCTTGGAGTTGAATTTTTAATTCAGCCAATTCATTGGGTGGCATTCTATATGGTCTCTTTGATATAGGTGCTGTGCCAGGTTGAAGTTCAATCACAAATTCAATGTCCCTATCCGGCGGCATCCCAGGTAAGTCATCCGGAAAAACATCGGCATACTCACATACCACCGGAATGTCCTTTAGTTGGGTTTCTACCATTGTATAAGCACACGCATTGACGCAAGTCCGTTGTGGCAGATATAGCACACTAGGGCCATGCGTAGGCGAGTTTATTTCAACAACTCGTTCCGCAACATCTAGCACAACGTTATGTTGAGTCATCCAATTGGCTCCCAACACAATGTCAATCCCTTCCATACCAAGTAGAATTAAATCAGTAGGAAATGTTTTACTTCCCAGCCTGATTGGAACTTTACGGGTGACTTGGTTGGATGCAATTTTACCTCCCGCAGTTGATATCACATACGATGATTTGGTATGGTAAGATTTTAATCCACATTTCACATGAAATCTTGTGCTTATAAAACTATGTGTTGCCCCGGAATCAAACAATATCACAGCAGGTTGAGTGCAGATAGGGAAGGTACCAGTCATGTCTGGGGCTCCCTCGGGTAGGTCGGCCAAAGTGGTGTAGTTGAGCCGTCCTTGTCGAACCTGCACACGCTGCTGTTGTTTGCCCTTGTTTTGCTGATTTCCCGGGCGCTGGTTCTGCTGCTTGTTCTGCGGGCAATCCTTGATGAAGTGACTGTTACTGCCGCACTTGAAACACTGGTAGCCGGCAATCCTGGTGAGTGGCTGTTGTGCATTCTGCCTTGGCGCTGTTGCTGCTGCGGCGGTGGAGGGAAAACGGGGCGCATTAGGCTGTGGTGGCCTAGGCAACCCATCCACCTCGTGAGGTGCCCTGGACTGTCCTTGAGGTGCAGCCGGGGGAACCAAGCGGAATCTCGGCGGCTGCGCGCTCGAAGGGTCCAGCGGGAGCTTCCTCTTCTTCTCCGCCTTGTGCACCATGTTGGCGTCTTCTGGGCAATGGCGAGGTTCACAAGGTCGCCATACGTGGCTGCACGGGTGGTGGCCAACTGAGCTTTCAACTTGGTGTTAAGGCCACGTCGGAACCTCTCTAGCTTCTTCTCGTCAGAGTCGGCGTGATGACCCGCATATGGGCACAGACCATTGAAGGCCTGGGCGTACTGGAGCACTGTGCGGGTACCCTGGGTCAGAGCCAGAAATTCATTCAACTTCCGCTCTACCAGACCGGCCGGAATGTGATGAGCCTTGAATGCAGCCTTGAACCCATCCCATTCAACCACATGACCCTCCTGCTGCAGGGCCAGGTAGTTCTCCCACCATAAGGAGAGCTGGGCCGCGGAGCTGCTGCGCTGCGAACACGACCTTGCGGTTGGAGGTTCAAGGCGTCGCCAGGATGGTGAACTTGGACTCGATGGCTCGAATCCACGTATCGGCCTCCAAGGGCTCATCGGCTCGTGAGAATATCGGCGGGTGTGTAGCCAGGAAAATCCTCATATCTGGCCACCTGAGGCTGAGGTGCCCGTTGACCTCCCTGCTGTAGCATCTGCTGTTGCATCATTTGTTGCTGATGCTGCAGGTTCCGTAGAATTTCCGTTTGCGTGGCATACAACTGCTGCCACGTCGGAGGTTGCTGCGGTGGCGGAGGTGGCGGCGGCTGTTGCTGCCCCTCAAGCCCTTGTGGTTAGCATTCGAGCCACTAGAGTCATGACCGCTGCGGGTGATTGCCATCTGCAGTAGGTACTTGTATTAGCCACATTTCATAAGCTTGCATAATGAATGACAAGATAGAACGTGACAATATATTGAAGTTTACTGCGCAGGATGACAAGTCAGCACGCAGTTTGGAAGGAAAATCATATCTCCCAACAGGAAACAAGTCAAATGCTCCAATTCGGTCAGTAGCTCAAAATTTCATGCTCTACAACTTTCATGTTGGGCTCAGATTCAAATTCGGACTGGAACTAAGCCAAAAAATTCAATCTTTAGCTCTCTGCGTTTGCTGTTTTTCAGCAGACCGAGCTGTAGTGTTTTGGTTGCCATTTTTATTTCGCTTAACCAATGGGGTTGCAATTTGGTGATCGTTTTGTTTGGCAAATTCCAAACAACTTTGTAGTTCACATCATAGCCCAGAAATGAATAGAAAACCCATCAATAATTAAAACAAGGCTAGCTGCAGAATGTTCTCAACACAGCTATTACAACTTTCAACAAGTTTTGGGTCACACAACCACACCATTAAATTACATTGCCACAAAAGATTAAAGGGGAGCTCAACTCCATCTAGCCTTTTACAACATGAAGCCAAAATTTAGGCCTAGCGGAGGAGTAATCTTGCTACTACCACTCTAGAAATCATCTAAGTCGTTAGCGGTAGCCTCGCTGCCCATAGGTGAAGGTGGAGCTGGAAGGGGCGGCATGTCATCCTCGGTGTCCATGTCGGAATCGGGGGCCTCTCCTTCTCCTTGCTCTCCCTCTTGCTCAAGAAGGTGCTGAGCATCATGGGCGGCTAGCATAGCATTAGCGTGCTCCAAGGTACCGTGTACCTCCTCAAGCTCATCTCTAGTTTGGGCTAGCTCGTTTTGGACATTGTTGTGCGCAATGTGGAGATCATTCAATTGCCTCTCCAAATCAGCAATCATGGCATCCCTGGTGGTCACCTCAATGGACAATGAGGTCCTCTCAACCCCAATGTCACGGGCACGAGCGGACATGTCCATAGCAATGTTGAGCATCTCGCTCTGCGACCGCCCTAGGAGTGCCTGCAAACCGGTGGTAAGCTCGAATCCACCTCATCATCAATGCAGCTGCAGTGACGGGGTTCTCCGCCATCCTCAAGGGGAGCTAAGGTAGCGTCTCATCCAATGGGGATCATCCGGCTGAGTCGGTGGAAACAACCCCAGTAACTGGTGCTCTACCAACTCCTGGTTCTGAGCAACAAAAGAGCTAATGCCATTCAAGGCGGCTAGCTCACAGGTCGTCTCCATGTGGTGTCCATGAACTTCCACCGTCCAAGTGGGGGAGCTAGGACACGGTGGGTGGCGATATACCACCAAACGCACACGAGAACGGTTCACACCACGGTCTCGGATGAGGGTCCTCTCGTACTGCGGCGGGGTAGGGTAGTCGAGCGCCTACAAAACCGACCACAGAATGCTAGGGAAACCTTCCCATCCTAAGCAATCTGAGAAGGACACGTCGTTGGGGTAGCTGGCCAAGTCAGCGTGAGCGTCCATTCTGAACCAAAAAGAAAAGGGTAAGGGTGAGAACCGGTCAGCGCCAAAGAAACAAAAACAGATTCTGGACAGTGTAGTAAAAATTATAAAACTCAAAATCTACAAGCTCAAAATTTTCAGATTTGGCCAGGACATTGGTTAAGTAATTCCAAGCAAGTTTCATGTTGGAGGTTTGAGCAGAAACTGTCATTAAGATGGTGTAAAAATTCAATTTTTATCTCACTGTTCCCAGAAATTTCCAGCAGACAGGGGGTTACCATTTTAAGCATAACTCCAGTTCTACTGAACCATTTTTTGTCGAAATTTCTACAGAATATACTTTGTAACATTTATGACAACTTTCATGTTGAACACTTTTTCATTTGACAACGTTTTGAGTTTCGAATTAAAGGTGCAATCAGACGGTCTCAGCAGGAATTTGGGTTGTGATTTGAATTTTGACAACGGTTCGATTGGTCATGTGTTAAAATTCAATATTATTTCGGTGAAATGCAATGCATGAGCGACCTATTCGTTCTCACCAACACACATGCCAATAACTTTTGGCCTACGAAGTTAGTGCCGGTGGGCTAGGCAATATCCGTCTCTCCCTATATTATCTAGCCGAACTTTTCTAACCGCTCCAACATACGGAATCGTGGTTAGCGTACCTGCAGAAAATTCCATTCCAGAGCATATATAATCAACCCTTCGTGCCAGCACTCATGAAGGCGTCTGCATTCATTACTACCCACTATAGAGGTGGCACCCGAACGTTTAACATTGAACGGGCAATGTTCATATGTCACCAAGGCAACATATTGACAGTTTCATTCGCTCATGAGATAGCGTATTGACTTTGTGCCGCCATCATATTTGCATATGATGCCGTGGTACGCTACAGCAATCGCCGTACCTTGCGCCCACCATGCTATTCTAGTTTCATACGCCGTGATGCGTATTGACTATGTGCCGCCACTATATTTTCATATAGTGCCGTGGTACGTTACAGCAATCGCCGTACCTTGCGCCCACCATTGCGTAAAGTAAATGACAGAATGAAATATGCTGGAAGTCAGTATAATATACTATTTGCCACCTATCATATCATGATCCCTTAACCCACATAGGCTTCACGCTCTAGGTAACATCCTTAACGGTCCTAATAATAACCTTCCATCGCAAAGCGCGGCGGAAGTACGAGTTGGCAAATTTTATTCAAAAATGTTTATTAAAGGTTGTTGCTCTCTCCAGTGCGCTGCTTCGGCTCTGATGCCAGCTGTGGCGGTCCACTCCGAAATTATTCCAAGTTAAGTACCTCGGGACCACTAATCAAGTAGTCAGGCACTTAATCCGAAATAAGCTGGAGCGCCGTCGGATTAAACCCGATTAACCACGTTCTTTTCCCGATCGAAACAACAGCACGCCCACACGAAGGTGAGTTCCAGAGATTACAACATTCCACAAATTAACTTACACAAATAGGTATCACAAAGTTATTACAAACCAAGTTCAAATTCAAATCAGAGTGTCAAAGTCTTGCAGCGGAATTTAAGTAGTTCAGTGCAGCGGAAAATAAAGTTTCATAGCAGCGGACGACAAGCTAACGACGATACAAGTAACACCATGCTGAAGCCTGCCACGGTGCTACTCCTCCCGTTCCTCGGCAGAGGACGGAACCCACTCGATGTGCCATCCAGGGGGAACCTGGTTAGGCCAAGTTCAAAGCATCGATTGCCACATCCAACATGGTACCTGTAAATCAATGCCACAAGCAAGGCTGAGTATACTAATACTCAGCAAGGCTTACCCGTCGGGTGAAAACTACATCACCGACATCTAGACATGAGAGGCTTTTGGCTGGTGGGTTTGTTTGCCAAAAAGCAACTAAGAGTAGGTCCTTGCTTTCATGTTTTAGCATCATATTCTATTAGAGTTAACCATTCTAGATTTGCATCCTCTCTAAGCATACAAGTGGTGCAATACAATTTATTTCATAGAACAAGTTCATCAATCTCAAAGTTCCACTTGTTACTCAATGCAGCAAGGCGGTCAAGCAGTCTCATTAACCGCGAGAAGCGGACAGTTCGAACCGAATTTTGCTACCTGGCCAGGGGAAACCCAACACACACGGATAGTGCTCGCTATAAAAGGCACAAGCACTTCCCAACCTTTCCCATCGATCCACAATTCGGAACCGGGTCCATTTCCTTAGGATAAAGGTTTACTGCTTCACTCACAGTCTCACGCATATATCCACAAGTGTACGGCAGGGGAAAACAAAGTTTCCAAGGAGAGACGGCTATGGGCCCTAGCTGCTTCAGTCTGGTACCGGGCTTACCGATTCCCATATATCGGCATGCATGTGGTACGTTCAAAAACTTGACACACCCAACCACACGTTTCGACCTTAAATCAATTATCATACATGGACGGGAGATCTACATCTATCACCCCGCCCGTCAATCCTTATGATTCCAACATAAGTAAAGACAAGCAACTCCTATGTCCCGCGAGTGACAGGAAATCACTCGACTTGTAACGGACCTAAAGCAATGCCCTATCGATCCTTTCATACTAGTGTTGCAAGTCACAGGTACTAGAAATGTGCAGCTAAGGTATTCAATCAACTCCTTGAAACGTAAATGCACAAGCATAGGGAATTCATAGATGCATAAATTTTAAAGGTTAGGTTATGCTCCGGGGCTTGCCTTCTAGCTCAAGCTGGGGGTTAGCCTCCGGGTTGGTCGATCCTTCGCCGGCACCTCCCTCCGGGATTCCTTCTTTGTCGGCGGGGATGAGATGGTAGTTGCCGTCCAGAATAGCGCCTTCTACATGAGATGCATAACTTATTGGCTGCCTATTGATTCTAAGATAAGGCCTTGAAGGCCATATTCACCTAGACATACTTAAGTACTATTCTCTTTTTCATAAAATTAAAGGAGGGGTGTGTGGAAACTTTTATACAACTTTGATGGTGATTGTGTACATATATAAAAGAATTCTATTTATTATTTGCAAATTAGGGCGTGGTTCTGAATTTTTAGATGCCCTTATTTTATTCTAACTAATTAACAAAAAGGTTTATTCTTTTATATAAATCAATTTCCACATAGATTCCTTCTCATTTTTGTTTCTCATTTTCTGTTCATCCTCTTTATCTATAAACTTTATGACAGCTACTGGAGTATAAGAGCTAGGCTCACTCCAAAATTTAGCTAATTCTGAGCTACACAAAATTTATTAAAATTAATACAATCTGCTGCCTGCAGAAATGAAATAAATTCATATAAAATTGAAAATTCATCGAAATCAGGAAATCTTCCTACCAGAGCTAGTCATAAGTTCAAGGAGGGCTCTGGCCAAGTGGTGGCTCAAAATAACCCTTGGACAGTTCCCAATAAATTTCTATCCAAAGACACATATCTATTTATTTGCTAAACTAAACAGAGCAAAAATTAAGTTTTGCATTTTTAGCAGATGTGCTAACAAGTTTTTAGGCCTCTGGAGAAAAATGGTGATTTTGCACTGCATGGATTATTTTTAACAATTTCTGGACTACAAAAGACAGGAAACACATTTTAATCCATAACTGATGCTACACTTCATATTTTTAGGTCCCCTTTGGACACAAGGTGCCCAAAGTCACTACAAACAACATATCCAAAGATCAACCCTAGCGGAGCTCTGGATTTGAAATGGTGCACAAGTTTCAAATTTTACAGTTTGAATTTTAATTCAAAAATGGTTCACCAAAAGTACATACATGTTTAAAGGAGATTGGAGTTTACAATCTCACGAGTCCAGGGAGTATTTTTGTGCATTTTGCTGATTTTTGTACGATTTTTAACGGATTTTACAAGATTCGGGAAAATTAGATCTAGGTTTAAGAATCTTTTTACCCTGGGGACCCTAGAACTTTCAAAACCTTTCAAACCAGTGCTTAACTTTTGCGCAGAGAACCCTAGAAAAACGAAGACGATGAAGAAAGGTCCTTGGGTCGTCGGCGTTGCTACGCCGGCCAAACGACGGTGAGTTAGGGTCGGGGAAGTGGGGGAAAAGCACTAGGGGCTCACCACGACTCGATTGGTGACGGTTGGGAGACTGCGGAAGCTCGGAGTTTCGCCGGCGACGATGCAGTGGCGGTGCGGCCGCCGCGACTTCTACGCCGGTGAGGTCGGTGGGTCTCGTCGAGGTTTAAAGGGTCCTAGAGCACCAGTGGAGCTCGAGGAAGCTATTGGCGTGCTCGGTTGACCTCGGGGACGGCTCGGAGTGGGGTCTCGACGTGAGGGTGCTCCGGCGGCCGAAAATCGAGATTTGGGGGAAATCTTGATTTCTCGCCGGAGAAGCGACGATAGTTCGGGAGAAGTGGGGGAATGGGAGGCCAGAGGAGGGTTCTAGCTTCGTGCGCGAGGAATTTGGGCATGGTGGAGAGTGGAGGGCGAATTTTGCCTCGAAGCTCGGCTCGGTCCGTGCGGCGCGAGGTGGAAGACGACGGAGCGAGGCGCGAGGAGAGGAAATGGCTAAGTGACGACTGAGGGGGAGGGGTGTGGGTGCTCGGTGGAGTGCTTGGGCACGCGAGAGAGGCACCGTGCTGCCTCGGGAGCGTGCGCACGCACGGCTCGGCGCGAGCAGACCGCCATGACTGCGGCGCGAGCTCGGGCAGCGCGCGAGTGACTCGACCGGGCGAAGGAGATCCTTGAGTGACGTTGGGGGATCCTCTACAGGGCTCTTGGCACGGAGCGAGCAGAGAATCTGCCGCGGAGCGGCTTCGCGCGACGCGCGCGCGCGCGGCCATGGCGGCGCTCGACCGCCATGATGGCGTGTGCGCGGCGCGAGGCGAGGCGAGCGAACGACGGCGAGGTGATAGCTCGGGAGGGGTTGGACAAGCACAAGGCGACAAGCGCCACCCGACGCCGCGGCTCGGCCAGCTCGGCGCGGCCTCCGCCGCTCGCCGGCCACGTGGCGGCCGAGCTCCGGCCAGGCGCAGAGCGCGCCAGGGCCGAGCTGGCAGCCCCGGGGAGCTCCACTGCTACATTTAAATTTTCTCCAAAAATTTGAACTGAACTTGAAAAAGTGTGAAAATAAAAGTTGGAGTTTGAGAGGTGGGACACAACTTCCTTTTTGGGGTGAACCTGAAATTTCAAATTTTTCGAGCTCAAACAACCCAAAAACAAAAAGGTGCCCAGAACTATATTTCGAGTTTTTGAGGGACTAAACTGCAAAATTTTCAAAAGTTCCAAACAGTGACTAGGCTTTATTTGTGATGACAAACAACTTTTATTTTTGTAGATTTTCAAGTTTAGTACAAAATTCTTGAGTTTTCAGTTGGGTGTCAAACAACCCTTGTTTTTGAATTTCAATTTTGAATATTTGATGGATTTTTGAATTTCAACCCATAATTCCCTTTTTAACCTGTTTCATATGTGTTTTATTCATTATTACATCAGAGATGTCACAACCTTTTTCCTATCGTGACCTTAAGCAATGCCGAATCTCGGGGCGAGATTCCTTTTAAGGGGGGTAGGCTGTGACACCCCTGATGTTAATACATTGAAAGCACATTTAAAACAGCTTAAAAAGGGGAACAATGGTGTTAGTGCACAAAAACTTGACCAAAATTCAAATTAAATTCAAAACAAAGGCCTTCTTGACACCCAACTGAAATCTCAAGAAATTTGTACTAAACATGAAAATCTCCAAAAATAAAAGTTGTTTGTCATCACAAATAAGGCCTAGTCACTGTTGGGAACCTTTTCAAATTTTGCAGTTAAGCCCCTCAAAAACTCAAAAAGCAATGCTGAACGCCTATTTGAAAATGGCCTGTTTGAGCTTGAAAAATTTGAAATTTCAGGTTCACACCAGAAAGAAAGTTGTGTCCCACATCTCAAACTCCAACTTTTATATTTGCACATTTGAATGTTCAGTTCAAATTTTTGGAGAAAATTCACAGAAATCAAAGGAGCTCCACGGGTGCTTGCCAGCTCGCCCTGGCGCGCCCTGCTCCGGCCGGAGACAGGCCGCCACGTGGCCGGCGTGCGGCGGAGGCCTGGCCAGGCCGGCCGAGCCACGGCGGCATGTAGCTCTTGTCCTCGCGCGGGCGTCGGGCTTGCCGTTCCATCACTTCGCGCGCGACAGCACGCTGGCAGCCTCGCGCCACGTGGGGCGCGATGATGGCGAGCAGAGCTCGGCCACTGGACGCGGCCGCGCGCACCACGCAGTGCCATCCCGCGGCCGGGATTCTTGCTTGCAACGCGCCAAAGCTCCTGCCGCGTATCTCCTCTCGCTACGATCCGCAGAGCCCAATCGCGTCGCGCGCGCTGCCCGAGCTCGCAGCGCACTCATGGCGGCCTACGCGCGCCGAGCCATGCACGCGAACGACCCCGGGCAGCTCAGGCCTTTTCCGCATACTCCAACACTCCTCCGAGCCGCCTTGCACCTTCCCCTCAGTCCGCGCACTGCCATTCTCCTCCTCTGCGCTAGCGCACTTCATCTTCAACCTCTAGCCACGAGAACCGAGCTCGAGTGTCAGAGCTAATTCGCCCTTGTCCCTCCACCATTCCCAAATTCCTCGTACACAGAGCTAGACCACTTCCTTAGCTTGTATTTCCCAAACTTCTCTCGAGCTTTCCTCAACTCTCCGGCGAGAAATCAGGATTTCCCCCAAATCCCCATTTTTGGCCGTCGGAGCACCCGCACGTCGAGCGACCACTTCGAGCCATCCCCAGGGCCAACCAAGCATCCCAACAGCTCCGCCGAGTCCCACTGGTGCTCACGAGCCCCTCCAACCCCGCAATGAACTCTCGTACTCTGATTTGAAATTCGAACTTGGTTTGTAATAACTTTATGATACTATTTATGTATGTCGAAATTATGGAATGTTGTAATTTCTGGGACTCACCTTCGTGTGGGCGTGCGTGTTGTTTCGATCATGAAAGTACGTGGTTAATCGGGTATTACCCGACGGCGCTCCAGCTTATTCCGGATTAAGTGCTTGACTGCTTGATTAGCGGTCCAGAGGTACTTAACTTGGAATAATTTCGGAGTGGTCCGCCACAGGACGTGCCCTAGGTCGACCAGCAAGCCTAGAACGCCATCAATGGCCGTGGAGATCACGATGGACAGCAAGAGAGGTTGGAAAAGCTTAGGGTTTAGAGATGAAAAGTAGATGCATAATGATTGATTCGATTGGGATTAGCTCAATCGGCCATGACCCTTTATATTTATAGTGTGGGGAGGTCTAGACCCAGTAGGAGTCAACAATTATACAAATCCCGTGCCTAAATACAACTCCTAATTCAGAATAGACTGCAAATCCCGGAACTTCCGGTTTCCCAATCCAGAAGTTCCGGTTTTACCCGGGTGCAGTTACTCCCGAGGTCATAACTCTCTCGTCCGAAGTCCAAATCGGACGTTCAATATATGAATTTTGATCGTCTCGGTGAGGCCTACGCATTGGTGAAGTCCAATCAGCATTTGGAGAACTTTATCCGGACCGGAAGTTCTGGTTTGAGAAAACCTGAGGTTCTTGTTTTTCTGGACTGGCAGCAAAACCAATAAGTGTCAATTTTGGTTGTCAACATATGCCCCCCTGTTTCTTGGTAAAGCTTAGCGTACCAAGAAATATTCTTTATGAACCAAAATTGCATAAGAACGATGACTAAAACTTGTACATCTATCATGTCTTGCTCTTCAAGCACGATAGCATCTATCGGCCAATACTTTGATTTTAGCTTGCTCCATGCTGCAGATATAGTTTGTGTGAGAAATAAGCCTGAGTGTAAAATTCCTCGGCTGTAAATCCTTGAAATATTAATTTCCAAATTATTCTCACATATGTAAGATATTGTGAATACATAAAGCAGTGATCCATTTTAGACATAAATACTACCTGCACCACCAACAATGAATCAACAAACACTCATGTATACTCATGAATTGTAAATCTTCTAGCCTGAATTAAGAAGTTCCTATTCAGCTTAATTGCTAATGTTGAATCTTTCAATCGGCTAAAGGTCTCAAAATAGTACAATTTAATGAAAACATATTTGATACCTTGAGCACCCTCTGCAAGCCGATTCATTGAACAAAAACTCATAGGAAAATCATCAACTTTGCTAATATCCTGCCCCCAAGCATTAAAAGCACAAAAGTAGTATCTTATCGGGAGGTCATTCACTTTAGGATGATGACTAAAGATATTCATCGACTGCTTATGTTGCCAAGGACGATATAAATATCATCCATAGTGAATTCATCCATAATAGTACACACGACCAATTAAGTGTAGAGAAAGATATAAATAATGAAATTAAAATCTTCTCTATGAACTATGCATTTCGGCTTTTGAAAATTATAGCAATGCTATTGCAATTAAACATATGCATGATAATTTGGCGAAAACCCTCCATGATATAAAGACCCATATGGCAACCAAGGATCAAAATAAGAATGTGAGGGATAATCAAACATACCATAGGATGAATTCCATGACATAGGCATATATGGCATTTGAAAATCAAATGGATGATGCATTGACCAATAATTTCGATGATTTGGTGCAAACCTTGTATTTGAAGATCGTGTCTCATACCTCTTCTTCTTCAAATGTGTTGCACCTTTTGCTTGAGCATCATCCTTGTCTTGAGTATGAATTTGTCTTTTAGGAACCCATGCCATGCCCTTCTTTCTCAATTCTTGAGCACTAAGCTTTTGTAGCTTCTCCTTTTGCCAATTCGATAAATGAAATAAGCGCCATGATTTTATTTTCACTTTTGGACAGCAGCACCTCTTTCTTGATCTTTGGCTTCTTCTCCCTTTTTTGTTCAGATTTGACACTAGGAGGATCAACGACAGTTTTTTCCTCTCTTTTACCATTAGTAGCCGAAGTATTTGACATATCATTCGGCTTCTCATCAATGGAATTCACATCTGAACACTCATCCTTGCGGCCATCCCTTTTTACTCGATAAATTTGCTTGACACCTTTTTCTTGGTTTGAACTCTAGACCGATCCTTTTGCTCCAAACGGTCGTTTTCAACATATGGATGTCTTGCATTTGGTGGTCTCCTTGGAGCTGCATACTCAACATGATATGGTCTGAAATAGAAAGGAGTATGTGCCCATAAATCATTACACCCCCATGATGAACGAGAATAAAAATTATTAGGATATGGAGTATATGGAATTGGCAACGATGGCCGAGAAGGAGAATATGATGCTGTTGAATGAAAATTCTTCCTTTGCCAATTCCAATTCCCAGGATTATGCTTAGGAGGCAATCTTGATGATCTGACATCATTTGACCGATTAGCACGCTTGGCCTCATTATCTCTTTGATATTTAGCCAGAAGTTCATCGAAAGTAAGCTTCGGCCTTTTGCCCTTGTGCTTAACACGATCTTTACCTCTATCCACTTTAGGATGTTCACATTTAAATATAGCTGGATCCTCTATATTTGAGTCGACCCGATCAGCTTTGGAGATCGGTCTTCCCTGTTGGTCACAGGCGGTCAAACCTTCTGTCACAGGCGGTCTAACCTCCTGTTCCAGCACAGCAGGAGTCATAGTAGGTTCTTGATCTGATGAAGAAAAATTCATTTTCCCCCCAGTAACTTGTGAGATTTTGATAGATTCATCATCCTCAATAGTTGCTTGAAATTGTAATTCATGGACGATGTTCTCCTCATCACTTTGGAGCTTTGAATCTTACTCTTTAGCAATTGAAATAAGATCTTCAGATAAATCGACTAACTTCAACCGATTTACTGACCCTTTGCCATCAAGACCTATTGTAGGCAACTGGTCATCTCTTGTGTTTGAGAAAATCTCAATCGTCCAATGTTAATGGCCGATTGTATAAATTGACGAAACATATTGCATTCACTAATATTATGACCAAAAGAATTATGCAACTTGCAATACTTTCGATCCTCTAGCTCAATAGGTGATGGAATAACTTTGTGATCAGATAGCTTAATAAGATTATTCTCTAGCAAGATATCAAATAAATCATCATACAAAGTTAAATCAAAGGTATCCTTCATTTTCTCTACATGATGCTTTTGTAGAGAAGGTTTTAAGGCCAAGCAAACGAACGGTTCAGATTTACCATTGACCCATTCGGCTATACCTTTCTTTGCACTTCTCATATTGCCAAATCAGCATTGGCCTTCACAATGCTTTTTGGTTTTCTTTTCTTAAACCCAGAATGACCACAAGCAAACCATGTAGAGAAAAACTTTGGCAATGATGATGTAGAAAATTTAAATACCAAAGTATTACTATTGTCAGCCTTTCTAATTTTCACAATGCATTGGCTAACATAATCTGAAATTACTGTTTTGTTAGCAAGTAAAGTATTTTCTTCAATCGATCTTTCAGAATTATTTATCATAATGTTGCTAATAGATGTACTAGCTGAAACCATATGATCAGATTGAGAATTAAATAAATTACTTTTGTGGCATACCTTGTCAAATATATTGGAGAGGCGAGGAACCTTGATATGAATGATGTCATATTTATTCTCTAGATAGCAGCCCACATCACGCAATGCCTTCCCCTCGCTTCCAGACTTGTGATGGCCACTACATACATATTTCTTGCCGGTAGAGTCTTGTTTAGCCAGAAGTTGTTCTCTATTACCGACGTGATACTTGCTAGATAAACGCACGACACCTTCAACTTCAAAAAAACAAAGCATAGCTCCTTTCTTGTGCATGTCATTATTTTGTATAACCAAACTAGCTTCTTTTTGTAGAACGGATCTAGATTGTTTGCTTCTTCCAATAACCGAACTGTTGTTCAGATATGAAGTATTCTCCTTTTCTTTCTTCATTCGGAACTCCAGTAGTAAATCCTTTATATATATTTGCGCAATCGAATGAAAATCAGAGTTATCAGATATGAAGTATTCTCCTTCTCTTATAGATGACCTTAAACCTTTTAGAAATACATCAGCAAGATCCGTATCAGAAATTGACATATTAATGCAACGGTTTTTCATTTCATTGAATCGTCCTTTATAAGCAGAAACCGATTCATTTCCACCTTGCTGAATATTATTGAGATCAGAATCAGATGATGTTTGAGAATAACTAGCCACATGACTAGAATTATCACGGCCAATCTTCTCATTCATCGGCATGATCTGTGATTTAACCGCATATTGTGAATTTGCTGCCGATGAATAAATAGATGAAACACCTTGCCTAATATTGCTAGAACTATCAATATGTGGTGCTCCATAAAAACTGGCCGAACTCGCCATGTTAGTTTGGCCTTGATAATTGCATATCGGCATGTGAACATGTTCCTCTGCCGATGTATGAAAAGGTGTATGTTGTATGCTGCTGGTATCATTTAAATTCAAACCATGTATACTATTTGACATTGGCCTTTGCATATAATTTTCAGTATTGTAATTTGCATAATTAAAACCATTATTGGAATAATGACTAGCCGATGCAGTATGAATACTATCATAGTATCTAGCAATATCAACATGAGGATTTATGGTACTCGCAAAATAATCAGTATAAACATGTGATGTATTCGCACGTTGTACCTCAGGCGTGACGTAGTAATATTGTTGTGGAGTGTACTGATAGCCCGCCATAATAAGTCTTGATGCTCCTGGTCTTGTGATAGAGAAATCCAGATAATCTTAATGACCCAAGCAATCAATGACCAATATTTTGCTTCTCTTTTAATCTTCAATCTGCAATAAGAAACAGAGAAGGATGCAACAGTTTGAACAAACTGATGCACACAAGAACAGATGCAATGGTCTTCAAAGACCCGATGCAATACCGATGGCGAGTCCAAATAATATATTAATGAGGTATTGGCTAGGGTTGAGTAGAACGGTTATAAAAACCAGATCTTCCTCCTCAGCGGAGTCGCCAAAAGTGTGTTGACGCTTTTTCTGGTCAACACACAGCAAGCACTACATCGCGCGGGTCGCAAATGAGCCAGATCACAGTCAGCCTACGGAAACCGGATGTTCCGGTTTGGAAGTCGGATGTTCCGGTTTTGTAGGGTCTCACCGGAATCGGTCGTTCGAGAGGGTAACTACCACACTTACGTGGTGGTGAACGGCTAGGTTTACGAGCAAACCAACAAAGGATAACCAACGCGCTTACGTGGCGAAGAACGACTAGTTTACGAGCAAACTAGCAAAGGCCATCGATGCTCACGCCCGGAAGGGACCCCGTCAGGGCGTGGACGTCGCCGGACGTGCCCTAGGTCGACCAGCAAGCCTAGAACGCCATCAATGGCCGTGGAGATCACGATGGACAGCAAGAGAGGTTGGAAAAGCTTAGGGTTTAGAGATGAAAAGTAGATGCCTAATGATTGATTCGATTGGGATTAGCTCAATCGGCCATGACCCTTTATATTTATAGAGTGGGGAGGTCTAGACCCAGTAGGAGTCAACAATTATACAAATCCCATGCCTAAATACAACTCCTAATTCGGAATAGACTGCAAATCCCGGAACTTCTGGTTTCCCAATCCGGAAGTTCCGGTTTTACCCGGGTGCAGTTACTCCCGAGGTCATAATTCTCTCGTCCGAAGTCCAAATCGGACGTTCAATATATGAATTTTGATCGTCTCGGCGAGGCCTACGCATTGGTGAAGTCCAATTAGCATTTGGAGAACTTTATCGGGACCGGAAGTTCCGGTTTGAGAAAACCGGAGGTTCCGGTTTTCCTGGTCTGGCAGCAAAACCAATAAGTGTCAATTTTGGTTGTCAACAGCTAGTATAACAACTATATGTCCCTTTCTCTCACATTGTTTGCATCAACTCTTTCGTCTATAATGAGAGGCGAAGACTTGTAGGGTTTTGGTCTTTGGACTGGAGTACTTTTTTTTTTTGGATGGGAGCTGGCATGACCGAGACGTACAGGAAGTTATGATTGGTTTTTGTTAAGCTAAGTAATATACTCAGGTGAAAGAATTTCAACGTGGAGTCATATATATGTTGATGTCCTTGATATGTAGTAACAATAGGGAAGAAACAGTATATTTTTTTTATTCTCAAGAAACAGTATATTATATAGACAATCCCTACAGCGAATAACTATATGACCTGACGACCTTGTTGTCTAGTCGTCATTGCTGCCCTCCATCTGCACACGTCATATATAGAGGAGCATTGGGAGGACGAGGGGGACCTGGTTCTCACTGTAAGAATCAGGGTCACAGTGCTGCGGCTTCATTAGGTTTCGAGCAAAGAATTTACCTGAGTGGTGGCCTTTCTGACTAATGGTGGTGGTGTGCTCCAGTAGTTTCTGATAGTATTTTGGCGAGAGATAAAAGTCAACAGAGCTTCTCAGTGTTTATTCTAGTGCATTTTTTTATAATGGATATAATCCAGCCTCTATCAATCCAGTAGTTTATTCTAGTGCATAGATATTTTTTAATGCAACAGGAGGTTTTTCCCCCTACTGGTTATGTATTTGTATATTAGGAAAAAAAACTGGAGTTCTACGAAGAGGTACAATGAAAAAAACTAAGGAGAGAAGGAAAATCAATGAGAATTACAAATACTTCGCTAATCATTCATCAATCTTGGTGATGTACTTTTGGTTTGCTCAAAGAATAACCAAGGCAAATTCTTTATTAAAATGTTCTTTTGCAGGAGAGAAGAGACTTGGCTGGATGTTCCTAAATATGTGATTATTGCTTAGATGATTTCATAGAGCTGTGATCAGGAGCATTTGATGATTGCAATGCTACTCATAAATCTCACTAATGAATATGATGGTTAGCTAACTGACAGACCAAACAAGGATATTACTTGTTTACATATTAAAAGCTGCAATCAAAGATACACTTGTTTAATACTGCATATTTACTCTGTTTATTCTAGTGCTTATATAGATGACTTCAATGATCTTCGAACCTGCTCAACGTTTATTCTAGTGGCTCGATGATTGATTTGTGACCATAGAGTATGATCATTCCAATGCTACTCGATAATAACAATGGCTACCTACTGAACAGATCAAACGAGGATGTTATTTTATTTCCACCGGAACTAGCTTTTTCCGTAACAAACATGACAGCAATCATTAGCCGGCCCTCGTTACAAACACCCACCATCTCAGTATTTCTTAGTTTTTTTAATCCATCCACAAGAATCATCACCATTAAATTCAGGAAATATCAATTGGGTACTCTTCTATATCTCTGCGCAGGTTTTTGATGTCTTTTAGTGCATCTTGAGCATGCACTTGAGCACACAATCTTCGGTTCATTTATGGCCCTCTCTGTGTTTTATACCAGCAACATAACGAGGGGCTCCAAGAGCCTCTATAAACCTTAGCTAAATTTACATATTTTCCTCGTTCGTAAAAAAAGAACCCTGTAAAATATGGCAGACCACTCCGAAATTATTCCAAGTTAAGTACCCACGGACCACTAATCAAGTAGTCAGGCACTTAATCCGGAATAAGCTGGAGCGCCGTCGGATTATACCCGATTAACCACGTACTTTCACGATCGAAACAACACGCGCGCCCACACGAATGTGAGCCCCAGAAATTACAACATTCCACAAGTTCAAGTTACATAAATAGTCTCATCCATGTTATTACAAACCAAGTCTGAATTTCAAATAAAGTACGATAGTTTAGTGCAGCGGAATTAAACTAACGAAGATATATAGCAACACCATAATGAAGCCGTCCATGATGCTACTCCTTCCGATCCTCGGAAGAGCACGGAACCCACTCGGCGTGCCAGCCAGGAGGAACCTAGGCAGGCCAAGAGACGGAATTCACCGACTCATCCAAAGCAGTACCTAAAATAAATAGCCACAAGCAAGCCTGAGTATACTAATACTCAGCAAGGCTTACCCGTCGGGTGAAAGCTACATCATCGACTTCTAGACCTGAGAGGCTTTTGGCTGGTGGGTTTGTTTGCCAGAAAGCTACTAAGAGTGGATCCTTACTTTCATGATTTTAGCATCAACTTCTAATAGAGTTAACCATTCCAGATTAGCATGCTCTCTAAGCATACAAGTGGTGGAATACAATTTAATACATACAACAAGTTCTTCATCCTCATAGTTCCACTTGTTACTCAATACAGCATAGCGGTCAAGCTGTCTCATTAACCGCGAGAAGCGGACAGTTCGAACCGAATTTTGCTACCTGGCCAGGGAAACCCAACACACACGGATAATACTTGCTATAAAAGGCACAAGGACTTCCCAACCTTTCCCATCAATCCACAATTCGGCGATGGATCCACTCCCTTAGGATAAAGGTTTACCGCTTCACTCACGGCATCACGCATATATCCACATGTGTACAGCAAGGGAAACAAAACATTTCCAAGGAGAGATGGCTATCGGTCCAAGCTGTATCAATCAGGTACCGGGCTTACCGATTCCCATAGGTCGGCATGTGTGTGGTACGTTAAAAAACTTGACACACAGAACCACACGTTTCGACCTTAATCCAATTATCATACACGGACGGGAGATCTACACATACCATCCCACCCGTCCATCCTTATGATTGCAACATAAGTAAAGACAAGCAACTCCTATATCTCGCGAGTGACAGAAAATCACTCGACTTGTAACGGTCCTAAAGGCATTGCTCTAACGACCCTATCATACTAGTATTTCAAGACATATGTACTAGAATCATGCAACTAGGGTGTTTAAAACAACTCCTTGAAACGTAGATGCACAATCATAAATAATTCATAGTTGCACAATTTAAAGCTAGGTTATGCTCTGGGGCTTGCCTTCTTGAGCTAAGCCGTTGTCAGGATCTGGGTCAATCACGATGACGTCGGCACCACCTTCGGGAGCTTCTTCTTCGTTGGCGGGGACGAGATTGTACGTGCCGTCAGCGAGAGCGCCTTCTACATGAGATGCACAACTTCAATGTGGCTGCCCAATGTGATCTAAAGGCAAGGCCTCGAAGGCCATATTCACCTAGACATACTAGTGAGCTATTCTTTTCTTCACAAATTAGAGAAGGTGTGTGGTGTAAGTTTTATACCCTTATGATGGTGATTGTGTACATATATAAAACAATTCAAACCATTATTTCTATGCAAGTGTGTAGTTCTGGAATTTCAACTTCACATGCACCCTATTTACTTTAATTATCAAAAGTGATCTATTTCTTTTTATAAAACTCAAATCACTCTAGTTCCTTCTCATTTTTTTCTCTATTTCTGTTTATCCTTTTTATCCACAAACTTTATGACAGCTACTAGAGTATAAGAGCTAGGCTCACTCCAAAATTTAGCTAAAACCGAGCTACACAGAAATTTTTAAAAATAGTGCAAGTTGCTGCTGAAAGAAACAAGATTAATTCATATAAAACAAAAACTACTTAAAAAACAGAAGATTTCTCTACCAGAGCTAGACATGAGTAAAAGGAAGACTCTGACCAAGTGGTGGCTAAAAATCACACTTGGACAGCCCTCAATAATTTTCTACCCGAAAACCAACACCTATTTATTTGCTAGCCTAAACAGGGTCTAAAATTAAGTTTAGCATTTTTCTGACATGTGCCAATAAGTTTCTAGACCTCTGGTGAAAGTTGGTGATTTTTGACTGCATGAAATATGTTTAATAAATGCATATCTGAGCTAGAATAGAAATTACAAAATAATTGATAACTGACGTTCTAGTCCATACGTTTAGGTCTCCTTTGGACACTAAGCTTCTACATACCACGCAAGCAACATATCCAAAGTTTAGCTACAAAAGAGCTTGGGATTTGAAATGGTGCACAAAACTCTAAAAGCTAAGTTTGAATTTTAATTCAAAAACCGTTGATCAAAAGTGTATACATGCCAACATGAGATTGGAGTTTACAATCTCACGAGTCCAGGGAGTATTTTTTTGCATTTTTCTGATTTTTTTATGATTTTTAGTGGATTTTACAAGATCTCAGAAAATAGATCTTGGTTTAAAGAATCATTTTACGCCGGGGATCCTGGACCTTTTGAAACCTTGCAAACAGTCCTTAAAACTTACACGGAGGACCCTAAAACTAAAAAAGGGAACGCATCTAGGTCCTTGGCTCACCGGCGACCGGACTCCGGCGAGGAGACGGCGAACCAGTGCGGGGGAAGTGGGGGGAAATGACAAGGGGCTCACCGCGAGTCGGTTGGGGTAGGTCTCGTGGACGGAGGTGAAGCGGCGCGGCTCATCGACGGTGAGCGGCGGAGCGGCTTGCTGCGGCGACGTCGGTAGCCGGCTGCAAGGGTCGAGGCAGTGCACGGCTTGGCTTGAGAGCTCGTCGAGGTGCTTGGCGGCGACGGGGATGACCGGAGGGTAGAGCTCGACGTGGAGATGGGGCTCGTGGCGGGAATGGCCGAGCGGCGGGGGAAAATCGTCGATTCTCGTCGAGCGGTGCTCGGCTTCGGTTGGGGATGGCTCGGGTAGCTAGCTAGGTGGATGGGCAAGCTTCGAGTGCGGTGGATTGGGAAATCATCGAGGGAATCGCGGTGGATTTTGGTTTGCGGCTGCGAGAGCTCGAGCTCTGCTCTACGCGGCTGGAGGTGGAAGAAGGCGTGCGGGAGCACGGAGGAGAGGGAATGGCTACGTCGCTGGCTGGGAAAGGGTGTGAGGTTGCTCGGTGGAGCGTTGGGGCAAGCTAGAGAAGGCCGAGCAGCCTTGGGAACGCGCGCGGGGTGGTTGGGGGACGGGGCCGCGCCATTGATGGCCTGCGAGCTCAGGCAGGGCGCTGGCGTGCGGTTGGGCGCGAAGGATCATGGCGTGGGCGAGGGGAGATACACCGCAGAGCTTGTTGGCGCATAGCGGGCGCGAATCCGGGCCGCGTGGGTACTCTGCTCGACGTGCGCGACCGTGGCCAATGGCGGAGCTTGCCTCGCCATGATGGCGTGCTCGCTCGCCGCGGTGAGGTGGCTTGTGCGGTGCGGGACGGGACAGCTCTGGGGGTCAGACGCATGCACGCGAGGTCGGGACATGTCTGCGAGGGATTGGCCAGTTGGCCGGGGTCACCGCCGCTCACCGGCCACGTGGCGGCCACTGCCGGCCTCGGGCAGAGCTGGCCGAGCTATCTGTCGGGACACCCGTGGAGCTCCCTGGTTCAACTATGCACAACTCTAGAAATTTGAACTAAACTTCAAAAAGTGCAAACACAAAAGTTGGAGTTTGAAATGTGGTACACAACTTTCTTTTTGGGGTGAACATGAAATTTTGAATTTTTCAAGCTCAAACAAGCCATTTTTAAAAAGGTGTTATTCATGGTTTTTAGATTTTTGAGGGGCTTAACTGCAAAATTTGTGATGAAAAACAACTTTTGTTCTTGGAGATTTTCAAGTTTAGTAAGAAATTTTTGAGATTTCAGTTGGGTGTCAATTTAGCCTTATTGAAATTCAAACTCGAATTTAAAAGTCAACTTAAGTGTGTTAAGACCATTGCTGTCCTTTAACCCTGTTTTTAGTGTATTTTTAAGGTTCTAAATGTCAGGGATGTCACAGCCTACCCCCCTTAAAAAGAATCTCGCGCCGAGATTCGATTGTGCTTAGTGACATGGCAGGGAAAGAGATACCTTGGTCTTAGGAAGGATGTCGGGGAAATTCTTTTTAAGATACTCTTCGGTTTCCCATGTGGCTTCATCCTCGGAGTGATGACTCCAATGAATTTTGTACATTTTAACTTCTCTTCTTCGTGTCTTTCTCTCTTTCTCATCGAGGATCTTGATAGGATGCTCATCATAAGAAAGATCCGGCTCAACCGAGAGTTTTTCTTGCTCAACAACCTCAGTCGGAACACGAAGACACTTTTTGAGTTGGGAGACATGGAAAATGTTGTGCACAGCGGAGAGCTTATTGGGAAGCCTCACACGGTACGCAACCGGTCCACATTGTTGGGTGATTTCATATGGGCCAACATAGCGAGGTGCTAGTTTTCTTTTCAACCCAAACCTTTGCACACCCTTGATCGGGGAGACCTTGAGATACACATAATCGCCGACTTCGAACTGAAGGGGCTTCCATCTTTGATCAAAGTAACTCTTTTGCCAAGATTGTGCGGTTCTTAAGTTCTCACGGATGATCCTAACCTTTTCTTATTCCAAGTTAAGTACCCCTGGACCGCTAATCAAGCCGTCAGGCACTTAATCCAGAATATGCTGGAGCGCCGTCGGATTAAACCCGATTTAACCACGTACTTTCCCGATCGAAACAACACGCGCGCCCACACGAAGGTGAGTTTCAGAGATTACAACATTCCACAAATTCATCATACATAGATAGTATCATAAGTTATTACAAACCAAGTTTGAAATTTAAATCAGAGTATCGAGTTCATTGCAGCGGAATAAATAGTTCTTTGCAGCGGAAAAGTAAACTAGCGACGATACATAGTAACACCATGATGAAGTCTGCCACGGTGCTACTCCTCCCGTTCCTCGGCAGAGGACGGAACCCACTCGACGTGCCATCCAGGGGGAACCTGGGTAGGCCAAGTAAGGGCATCGACTGCCACATCCATTACAGTACCTGTAATAAAAGCCACAAGCAAGGCTGAGTATACTAATTCTCAGCGAGGCTTACCCGTCGGGTGAAAACTACATCACCGACTTCTAGACATGAGAGGCTTTTGGCTGGTGGGTTTGTTTGCCAAAAAGCGACTAAGATTGGATCCTTACTTTCATAGTTTTAGCATCATATTCTAGTAGAATTAGCCATTCTAGATTAGCATCCTCTCTAAGCATACAAGTGGTGCAATACAATTTAATTCATACAACAAGTTCATCATTCTCATAGTTCCACTTGTTACTCAATGCAGCCAAGCGATCAAGCAGTCTCATTAACCGCGAGAAGCGGACAGTTCAAACTGAATTTTGCTACCTGGCCAGGGGAAACCCAACACACACGGACAATGCTTGCTATAAAAGGTACAAGCACTTCCCAACCTTTCCCATCGATCCACAATTCGGAACCGGGTCCACTTCCTTAGGATAAAGGTTTACTGCTTCACTCACAGCATCACGCATATATCCACAAGTGTACAGCAGGGTGTGACATCTCTGATGTAAAAATGAAGAAACCACCTTTGAAACAGATTAAAGAGGGAAAAAGTGGTGATGGAATTCAAAAATTCATCAAAATTCATATTTAAATTAAAAAACAAAGGTTGTCTGACACCCAACTGAAATCTCAAAAATTTTATACTAAACTTGAAAATCTCCAAAAATAAAGGTTGTTTGTCATCACAAATAAGGCCTAGTCACTGTTTGGAACTTTTGAAAATTTTGCAGTTTAGCCCCTCAAAAACTCAAAAAACCAATCTGAACACCTTTTTGAATTTGGGTTGTTTGAGCTCGAAAAATTTGAAATTTCAGGTTCACCCCAAAAAGAAAGTTGTGTCCCACCTCTCAAACTCCAACTTTTGTTTTTACACTTTTTCATGTTCAGTTCAAATGTTTGGAGAAAATTCAAATGGGGCAAAGGAGCTCCACGGGGGCCCAACAGTCGCCCTGGCGCGCCCCTGCTCTGGTCGGAGCTCGGCCGCCACGTGGCCGGCGAGCGGCGGAGGCCGCGCCGAGCTGGCCGAGCCACGGTGTCGGGTGGCGCTTGTCGTCATGCGTTTGTCCAGCCCCTTCCGAGCCTTCACATCGCCGTCAACAGGCCGCCTCGCCTCGCGCCGCGCGAACGCCATCATGGCGGTCGGAGCGCCGCCGTGGCCGCGCGCGCGCGTCGCGCAAGCCGCTCCGCGGCAGATTCCGTCCCGCTCCGCGCCAAGGACCCTGTAGAAGATCTTCCACTCCCTCACGCGACGATCTTCGACGCCCAATCCCGTGCGCGCGCTCTGCCCGAGCTCACCGCGCCATCAATGGCGAGCTCGACAGCCCGCGCACGCGCACACACGCCACCGAGGCCACTCAGTGCCTCTAGCGCACTCCAAACACTTCACTGAGCATCCTCTTCCCTTCCCTCAGCTAGCACCCAGCCCTTCTCCCTCTCCTCGCGCTCGCTCTCGTCGTCTTCAACCTCCAGCCGCGCGGACCGAGCCGAGCTTCGAAGCGAAATTTGTCCTCGTCCCTCCACCATTCCCAAATCCCTCGCGCACGGAGCTAGACCCCTTCACTAGCTTCCATTTCCCCCACTTCTCACGAGCTCTCCCCAATTCTCCGGCGAGAAATCGAGATTTCCCCCAAATCTCCATTTTTCGGCCGCCGGAGCACCCTCAAGTCGAGACCCTACGCCGAGCCAACCCCGAGGTCAACCGAGCACGCCAACAGCTTCCCCGAGTTCCACTGGTGCTCTAGGACCCCTCCAACCCCGACGAGACCCACTACCCTCACCGGAATCGAGCTCGCGGCGGCCGCACCGCCACCGCACGTCGCCGGCGAACTCCAAGCTTCCCCCGGCCTCCCAACCGCCACCAATCGACTCGTGGTAAGCCACTGGTTCTTTTCCCCCACTTCCCCGACCCTAGCTCACCGTCGTTTGGCCGGCGCAACTCCGGCGACGAGCCGAGGGCATTTGTTCATCGTCTTCGTTTTTCCAGGGTCCTCTGCGCAAAAGTCAGGGACCTGTTCGCGAAGTTTTAAAAGTTCTAGGGTCTCCAGCGTAAAAAGATTCTTAAACCTAGATCTATTTTTCCCGAATCTTGTAAAATCCGCTAAAAATCGTAGAAAAATCAGAAAAATGCACAAAAATACTCCCTTGACTCGTGAGATTGTAAACTCCAATCTCATTTAAGCATGTATATACTTTTGGTGAACCATTTTTGAAATAAAATTTAAACTGTAAATTTAGAAACTTGTGCACCATTTCAAATCCAGAGCTCCGCTAGGGCTGAGCTTTGGATATGTTGTTTGCTATGACTGTGGACACCTTCAGTTATGAATTAATTTGTGATTTCTGTCTTTTTGTAGTCCAGAAATTATTAAAAATAATCCATGCAGCTAAAAATCACCATTTTTCTCGAGAGGCCTAGGAACTTGTTAGCACATATGTTAAAAATGCAAAACTTAATTTTTTCTCTGTTTAAACTAGCAAATAAATAGATATGTTTTTCGGATAGAAATTTATTGAGGACTGTCCAAGGGTTATTTTGAGCCACCACTTGGCCAGAGCCCTACTTGCATTCATGACTAGCTCTGGTAGGAAAATTTCCTGATTTGGATGTATTTTCGATTTTATATGAATTTATCTTGATTATTTAGGCAGCAGATTGTACTATTTTTAATAAATTCTGTGTAGCTTAGTTTTAGCTAAATTTTGGAGTGAGCCTAACTCTTATACTCCAGTAGCTGTCATAAAGTTTATAGATAAAAAGGATGAACAGAAACTGAGAAACAAAAAATGAGAAGAAATTAAGGTGGAATTGAGTTATATAAAAGTATAGACCTTTTGATAATTAGTTAAAATAAAATAAGGAAAGCCCAAAATTTCAGAACAGCACCCAATCTACAAAATAATAAATAGAAATTCTTTTATATATGTACACAATCACTATCAAAGATGCGTAAAAAAAATTTTCCACATTCCCCCCTCCTCCAATTTTGTGATGGAGAAAGTAGTACTTTAGCATGTCTAGGTGAATATGGCCTTCAAGGCCTTAGTTTTGGAATCACTAGGCAGCCACTATAAAGTTATGCATCTCATGTAGAAGGCGCTATTCCGGACGGCTTCTACCATCTCATCCCCGCCGACGGAGAAGGCACCCCGGAGAACGGTGCCGGCCAAGGAACGGTCGATCCGGAGGCTAACCCCCAGCTAGAGCAAGAAGGCAAGCCCCGGAGCATAACCTAACCTTTAAAGTTTATGCATCTATGAATTCCCTATGTTTGTGCATTACGTTTCAAGGAGTTGATTGAATACCTTAGCTGCACATTTCTAGTACCTATGACTTGCAACACTAGTATGAAAGGATCGATAGGGCATTGCTTTAGGTCCGTTACAAGTCGAGTGATTTCCTGTCACTCGCGAGACATAGGAGTTGCTTGTCTTTACTTATGCTGGAATCATAAGGATGGACGGGCGGGATGGTAGATGTAGATCTCCCGTCCGTGTATGATAATGGATTTATGGTCGAAACGTGTGGTTGAGTGTGTCAAGTTTTTGAACGTACCACATGCATGCCGATATATGGGAATCGGTAAGCCCGGTACCAGATTGAAGCAGCTAGGGCCGATAGCCATCTCTCCTTGGAAACTTTTGTTTCCCCTGCCGTACACTTGTGGATATATGCGTGAGACTGTGAGTGAAGCAGTAAACCTTTATCCTAAGGAACTGGATTCGGTTCCGAATTGTGGATCGATGGGAAAGGTTGGGAAGTGCTTGTACCTTTTATAGCAAGCATTATCCGTGTGTGTTGGGTTTCCCCTGGCCAGGTAGCAAAATTCGGTTCGAACTGTCCGCTTCTCGCGGTTAATGAGACTGCTTGACCGCCTTGTTGCATTGAGTAACAAGTGGAACTATGAGATTGATGAACTCGTTGTATGAATTAAATTGTATTGCACCACTTGTATGCTTAGAGAGGAGGCTAATCTAGAATGGTTAAATCTACTAGAATATGATGCTAAAACTATGAAAGCAAGGATCTACTCTTAGTTGCTTTTTGGCAAACAAACTCACCAGTCAAAAGCCTCTCATGTCTAGATGTCGGCGATGTAGTTTTCACCCGACGGGTAAGCCTTGCTGAGTATTAGTATACTCAGCCTTGCTTGTGGCTTTTATTTACAGGTGCAGTGTTGGATGTGGCAGTCGATGCCCTTACTTGGCCTACCCAGGTTCCCCCTGGATGGCACATCGAGTGGGTTCCGTCCTCTGCCGAGGAACGGGAGGAGTAGCACCGTGGCAGGCTTCATCATGGCGTTACTTGTATCGTCGTTAGTTTATCTTTCCGCTGCAATGAACTATTTATTTCCGCTGTTTGATTTGATACTCGGATTTAAATTTCAAACTCGGTTTGTAATAACTCTATGATACCCCTTTATGTATGTTAAATTTGTGGAATGTTGTAATCTCTGGAACTCACCTTCGTGTGGGCGTGCCTGTTGTTTCGATCGAGAAAAGTACGTGGTTAAATCGGGTTTAATCCGACGGCGCTCTAGCTTATTCCGGATTAAGTGCCTGACTACTCGATTAGTGGTCCCGGGGTACTTAACTTGGAATAATTTCGGAATGGTCCGCCACAGCTGGCATCAGAGCCGAAACAGCGCACCGGAGAGAGCAACAAACCTTAAATAAACATTTTTGAAATAAAACTTGCCAACTCGTACTTCCGCCGCGCCTTGCGAAGGAAGGTTATTCTTAGGACCGTTCAGGATGTTACCTAGAGCGTGAAGCCTATGTGGGTTAAGAGATCACGATATGATAGGTGGCAAATAATATATTATACTGACTTCCAGCAACTTTCATTCTATCATTTATTTTACGCAATGGTGGGCGCAAGGTACGGCGATTGCTGTAACGTACCACGGCACTATATGAAAATATAGTGGCGGCACATAGTCAATACGCTGTGATGGCGTATGAAAATAGAATAGCATGGTGGGCACAAGGTACGGCGATTGCTGTAGCGTACCACGGCATCATATGCAATTATGATGGCGGCACAAAGTCAATACGCTATCTCATGAGCGTATGAAATTGTTAATATGTTGCCTTGGTGACATATGAACATTGCCCGTTCAATGTTAAACGTTCGGGTGCCACCTCTATAGTGGGTGGTAATGAATGGAGACGCTTTCGTGAGTGCTGGCACAAAAGGTTGATTATATATGCTCTAGAATGGAATTTTCTGCAGGTACACTAACCACGATTCCGTGTGTTGAACGGTTAGAAAGGTTCGGCTAGATAATATAGGGAGAGACGGATATTGCCTAGCCACCGGCACTAACTTCGTAGGCCAAAAATTTATTGGCATGTGTGTGGGCGAGAACGAATGGGCCGTTCATGCATTGCATTTCACTGAAATAATATTCAACCTTAATACGTGACCAATCGAACCGCTGTCGAAATTCAAATCACAACCCAAAATTCTGCGGAAACCAGTCTGTTTGCACCATTATTTCGAAATTGAAAACGTTGTCAAACGAAAAAGTGTTCAACATGAAAGTTGTCATAAATGTTATGAAGTTTATGCTGTAGAAATTGCAACGAAAATGGTTCAGTAGAACTGGAGTTATGCTTAAAATGGTAACCCCCTGTCTGCTGGAAATTTCTGGGGACAGTGAGATGAAAATTGAATTTTTACACCATATTAATGACAGTTTCTGCTCAAACCTCCAACATGAAACTTGTTTGTAATTACTTAAAAAATATCCTGGCCAAAGTTGGGAAATTTTGAGCTTGTATATTTCGAGTTTTATAATTTTTACTACACTGTCCAGAATCTGTTTTGTTTCTTTGGCGCTAACCGGTTCTCACCCTTGCCCTTTTCTTTTTGGTTCAGAATGGACGCTCACGCTGACTTGGCCAGCTACCCCAATGATGTTTCCTTTTCAGATTGCCTAGGATGGGAAGGCTTCCCGAGCATTCTGTGGTCAGTTTTGCAGGCGCTCGATTACCCTACCCCGCCACAATATGAGAGAACCCTCATCCGAGACCGTGGTGTGACCCGATCTCGTGTGCGTTTGGTGGTATATCGCCATCCACTGTGTCCTAGCTCCCCCACTAGGAGTGTGGAAGTTCATGGACACCACATGGAGACGACTTGCGAGCTAGCTGCCTTGAATGGCATTAGTTCTTTTTGTGCTCAGAACCAGAATTTGGTGGAGCACCAGTTGCTTGGGTTGTTCCCACCGACCCAGCCGCATGATCCCCATTGGATGAGGCGCTATCTTAGCTCCCCTTTGAGGATGGCGGAGAACCCCGTCGCTGCAGCTGCACTTATGATGAGGTGGATCCGAGCTTACCACCGCTTGCAGGCACTTTTGGGACGGTCGCAGAGCGAGATGCTCAACCTTGCTATGGACATGTCTACCCGTGCCCGTGACATCGGGGTTGAGAGGACCTCATTGTCCATTGAGGTGAGCACCAGGGACGCCATGATTGCTGATTTGGAGAGGCAATTGAATGACCTCCACATCGCGCACAACAACGTCCAAAATGAGCTAGCCCAAACAAGAGAAGAACTTGAGGAGGTACACGGTACATTGGAGCATGCTAATGCTATATTAGCCGCCCATGATGCTCAGCACCTTCTTGAGCAAGAGGGAGAGCATGGGGAAGAAGAGGCCCCCGATTCCGACATGGATACCGAGGATGACATGCCGCCCCTTCTAGCTCCACCATCACCTATGGGCAGCGAGGCTACCGCTAACAACCTAGATGATTTCTAGAAGTGGTAGTAGCAAGATTACTCCTCTGCTAGGCCTAAATTTTGGCTTTATATTGTAATAGGCTAGATGGAGTTGAGCTTCCTTTTAAATCTTTTGGGGCAATGTAATTTAATGGTGTGGTTGTGTGATCCCAAAACTTGATGAAGGTTGTAATGGCTGTGTAGAAAATATTCTGCAGCTAACTTTGTTTTTATTATTGATGGGTTTTCCATTCATTTCTGGGCTGTGATGTGAACTACAAAGTTGTTTGGAATTTGTCAAACAAAATGTTCACCAAATTTCAACCCCATTGGTTAAGCGAAATAAAAATGGCAACCAAAACACTACAGCTCGGCCTGCCGTAAAACAGCAAACGCAGAGAGCTAAAGATTGAATTTTTCGGCTTAGTTCCAGCCCGAATTTGATTCTGAGCCCAACATGAAAGTTGTAGAGCGTTAAATTTTCGAGCTACTGACCAAATTGGAGCATTTTACTTGCTTCCTGTTGGGAGATATGATTTTTCTTCCAAACTGCATGTTGACATGTCATTCTTACGCAGTAAACTTCGATATATTGTCACGTTCTATATTGTCATCATTATGCAAGCTTATGAAATGTGGCTAATACAAGTACCTACTACAGATGGCAATCACCCGCAGCGGTCATGACGCTAGTGGCTCCAATGCTAACCAGCAAGGGCCAGAGGGGCAGCAACAGCCGCCACCACCTCCGCCACCGCAGCAACCTCCGACGTGGTAGCAGTTGTATGCTACGCAAACAGAGATCGTACGGAACCTGCAGCATCAACAACAAATGATGCAACAGCAGATGCTACAGCAGGGAGGTCAACGGGCCCCTCAGCCTCAAGTGGCCCGATATGAGGATTTTCTGGCTACCCACCCGCCGATATTCTCAAGAGCCGATGAGCCCCTGGAGGCCGATACGTGGATTCGAGCCATCGAGTCCAAGTTCACCATCTTGGCCACGCCTTGCACTTCCAACCGCAAGGTAGTGTTCGCAGCGCAGCAGCTCCGCGGCCCAGCTCTCCTATGGTGGGAGAATTACTTGGCCCTGCAGCAAGAGGGTCATGTGGTTGAATGGGATGAGTTCAAGACTGCGTTCAAGGCTCATCATATTCCTGCCGGCTTGATAGAGCGGAAGTTGAACAAATATCTGGCTCTGACCCAGGGTACCCGCACGGTGCTCCAATACACCCAGGCCTTCAATGGTCTGTGCCCGTACGCGGGTCATCACGCCGACTCTGACGAGAAGAAGTTGGAGAGGTTCCGACGTGGCCTCAATACCAAGTTGAAAGCTCAATTGGCTACCACCCGTGCTGCCACATATGGCGATCTTGTGAACCTCGCCATTGCCCAAGAAGACGCCAACACGGTGCACAAGGCGGAGAAGAAGAGGAAAGCTCCCGCTGGACCCTCGAGCGCGCAGCCGCAGAGATTCTGCTTGGTTCCCCCGGCTGCACCGCAAGGACAGTCCAGGGCACCTTAGGGAGGTGGATGGGTTGCTAGGCCACCACAGCCTAATGCGCCCCGTTTCCCTCCACCACCGCAGCAGCAGCCAGCGCCAAGGCAGAACGCACAACAGCCAGCTCGCCCTGGAGCCGGCTATCAGTGCTTCAAGTGTGGCAGTAACAGTCACTTTATCAAGGACTGCCCGCAGAACAAGCAACAGAACCAGCGCCCAGGGAATCAGCAAAACAAGGGCAAACAGCAGCAGCGTGTGCAGGTCCGACAAGGAAGGCTTAACTACACCACCTTGGCCGACCTACCCGAGGGAGCCCCAGACATGACTGGTACCTTCCCTATCGACACTCAACCTGCTGTGATACTGTTTGATTCCGGGGCAACACATAGTTTTATAAGCACAAGATTTCATGCAAAATGTGGGTTAAAATCTTACCATACCAAATCATCATATGTGATATCAACTGCGGGAGGTAAAATAGCATCCAACCAAGTCTCCCGAAGAGTTCCAATCAGGCTGGGAAGTAAAATATTTCCTACTGATTTAATTCTGCTTGGTATGGAGGGCATTGACATTGTGTTGGGAGCCAATTGGATGACTCAACATAAGGTTGTGCTAGATGTTGCGGAACGAGTTGTTGAAATAAACTCGCCTACACATGGCCCTAGTGTGCTATATCTGCCACAACGGAATTGCGTCAATGCGTGTGCTTATACCATGGTAGAAACGCAACTAAAGGACATTCCGGTGGTATGTGAGTATGCCGATGTTTTTCTGGATGACTTACCTGGGATGCCGCCGGATAGGGACATTGAATTTGTTATTGAACTCCAACCTGGCACGGCACCCATATCAAAGAGACCATATAGAATGCCACCCAATGAATTGGCTGAATTAAAAATTCAACTCCATGAACTGCTAGACAAGGGTTTCATTCGTCCTAGTGTGTCGCCTTGGGGATGTCCCACTATCTTTGTGAAGAAGAAGGACCATTCTTTGAGGTTGTGTATCGATTACCGGCCTCTCAATGCGGTGACTATTAAAAACAAGTACCCACTCCCCCGTATTGACGTCCTGTTTGACCAACTAGCTGGCGCCAGAGTGTTCTCCAAGATTGACCTTCGCTCTGGCTATCACCAAATAAAAATCCGACCTTGTGACATTCCAAAGATTGCCTTTTCTACTCGTTACGGACTTTATGAATTCTTGGTCATGTCATTTGGACTCACCAATGCCCCAGCCTACTTCATGTATCTCATGAATTCGGTTTTTATGTCTGAACTAGATAAGTTTGTGGTGGTTTTCATTGACGATATTCTTATATATTCCAAGAATGAAGAAGAGCATGCCGAGCACCTACGCATTGTTCTTCAGAGATTGAGAGACCATCAGCTCTACGCCAAGTTCTCCAAGTGTGAATTCTGGCTGGAGAGTGTGAAATTCTTAGGTCACACGGTTTCCAAGGATGGCATATCCGTGGATCCAACCAAAGTGCAAGAGGTGCTGGATTGGAAACCACCTACCTCTGTCCACGGGATTCGGAGTTTTCTGGGTTTAGCCAGTTATTATCCCCGTTTTATTCCGGACTTCTCTCAGATTGCGAAACCCATGACCGAACTCTTAAAGAAGGGAGTCAAATTTGAGTGGAATGACAAATGTGATGAAGCTTTCCACACTTTGAGAAAACATTTAACTTCAGCCCCAGTTTTAGCTCAACCCGATTGCACCAAGCCCTATGACGTCTATTGCGATTCTTCAGGCACCGGACTTGATTGCGTCCTCATGCAAGAGAACCGAGTCATTGCTTATGCTTCTCGAGCACTTCGGCCTCATGAGCAAAACTACCCCACGCATGATCTTGAGTTAGCAGCGGTTATTCATGCTCTCAAGATGTGGAGACACTATCTGATGGGTGTTCCATGCAACATATACACCGACCACAAGAGCCTCAAATATGTCTTCACTCAGGCACATTTGAATATGAGGCAGCGAAGATGGTTGGAGTTAGCAAAGGACTATGACCTTAGTGTGCATTATCACCCCGGCAAGGCAAATGTGGTTGCGGATGCACTAAGCCGCAAGGCTCATTGTCATTGTCTTTCCGTGGAGTCCTACGCTGACACCTTGTGCCATGAAATGGCGAAGCTCAACTTAGAGATTGTCCCACACGGGTACTTCAACCATATTTCAGTTAAGCCAACCTTGCACGATCAGATTGTTGAAGCCCAATTAAATGACGCAAAGATTAAGATCCTTAAAAGGAAATTGTCAAAAGAGAAGGTGAAGGAAAAATACAAGTGTTTCCAGCTAGATGGGCAGGGAGTGATGTGGTTTGGACATCGCATCGTGGTGCCCAAAAACACGGAACTCCGAAGGAAAATTATGGATGAGGCCCATCTCTCTGAATTTTCTATCCATCCCGGTAGCACCAAAATGTACCAAGATTTGAAACAAAACTTTTGTTGGACTCGGATGAAGCAAGAAATTGCCATGTATGTGTCGGAGTGTGACACGTGTCAGCGGGTTAAGGCTAGCCACTTGAAGGTAGCAGGTACGCTTCAACCTCTACCTATTCCCTCATGGAAGTGGGAAGATATAAGCATGGACTTCATTGTTGGACTTCCCAGAACCCCTCAGGGGCATGACTCCATTTGGGTAATTGTGGACCGCCTTACCAAGACCGCACATTTTATTCCAGTCAATACCATTTATACCGCTAAGAGGTACGCTGAGATTTATTTGGAACGGATCGTTTGTCTACATGGGGTACCCAAGACGATAATTTCAGATCGTGGTACTCAGTTCGTAGCACGCTTTTGGGAACAATTGCAACTATCCCTAGGCACAAAACTGATCCGTAGTTCAGCATATCACCCTCAAACCGATGGGCAGACGGAAAGAGTAAATCAAATACTTGAGGATATGCTTCGAGCTTGTGTTATCCATTATGGGAAGAATTGGGAGAAATGTTTATCTCTGGCTGAATTCTCCTATAACAACAGCTACCAAGCGAGTCTTAAAATGGCACCTTTCGAAGCCTTATATGGTAGAAGATGTCGGACCCCATTGTGTTGGTGCCAGGCAGGCGAGAGGTATACCTATGGCCCTGACCTTGTAAAGGAAGCGGAAGAAAAGGTTAGGATCATCCGCGAAAATTTGAGAACCGCCCAGTCACGGCAAAAGAGTTACTTTGATCAACGGCGGAAGCCACTTCAATTCGAAGTCGGCGATCACGTGTATCTCAAGGTCTCCCCGACCAAGGGTGTGCAAAGATTCGGATTAAGGGGAAAACTCGCACCTCGCTACATCGGCCCATATGAAATTACTCAACAATGTGGACCGGTAGCCTACCGTGTGAAGCTTCCCGAGAAGCTCTCAGCCGTGCATGACATATTCCACGTCTCCCAACTCAAGAGGTGTCTTCGTGTTCCGACCGAAGTTGTTGAATAAGAGGAACTCTCCGTTGAACCGGATCTCTCCTATGATGAGCATCCCATTAAAATCCTCGATGAGAAAGAGAGACAAACACGAAGGAAAGGAGTGAAAATGTACAAAATTCAGTGGAGTCATCACTCCGAAGATGAAGCCACGTGGGAAACCGAGGACTATCTTAAGAAGAATTTCCCCGACATCCTTTCGTATGCCAAAAGGTACATTTCCCACCTTGTTCCTTAGTTTAATCGAATCTCGGGACGAGATTCCTTTTAAGGGGGGTAGGCTGTGACATCTCTGATGTAAAAATGAAGAAACCACCTTTGAAACAGATTAAAGAGGGAAAAAGTGGTGATGGAATTCAAAAATTCATCAAAATTCATATTTAAATTCAAAAACAAAGGTTGTTTGACACCCAACTGAAATCTCAAAAATTTTGTACTAAACTTGAAAATCTCCAAAAATAAAGGTTGTTTGCCATCACAAATAAGGCCTAGTCACTGTTTGGAACTTTCGAAAATTTTGCAGTTTAGCCCCTCAAAAACTCGAAAAACCGATCTGAATACCTTTTTGAATTTGGGTTGTTTGAGCTCGAAAAATTTGAAATTTTAGGTTCACCCCAAAAAGAAAGTTGTGTACCACCTCTCGAACTCCAACTTTTGTTTTTACACTTTTTCATATTCAGTTCAAATTTTTGGAGAAAATTCAAATGGGGCAAAGGAGCTCCACGGGGGCCCAATAGTCGCCCTGGCGCGCCCCTGCTCTGGCCGGAGCTCGGCCGCCACGTGGCCGGCGAGCGGCGGAGGCCGCGCCGAGCTGGCCGAGCCGCGGCGTCGGGTGGCGCTTGTCGTCATGCGTTTGTTCAGCCCCTTCCGAGCCTTCACATCGCCGTCAACATGCCGCCTCGCCTCGCGCTGCGCGAACGCCATCATGGCGGTCGGAGCGCCGCCGTGGCCGCGCGCGCGTCGCGCAAGCCGCTCCGTGGCAGATTCCATCCCGCTCCGCGCCAAGGACCCTGTAGAAGATCTTCCACTCCCTCACGCCACGATCTTCGACGCCCAATCCCGTGCGCGCGCTCTGCCCGAGCTCACCGCGCCATCAATGGCGACCACGACAGCCCGCGCACACGCACACACGCCACCGAGGCCACTCAGTGCCTCTAGCGCACTCCAAACACTTCACTGAGCAACCTCTTCCCTTCCCTCGGCTAGCGCCCAGCCCTTCTCCCTCTCCTCGCGCTCGCTCCCGTCGTCTTCAACCTCCAGCCGCGCGGACCGAGCCGAGCTTCGAAGCGAAATTCGTCCTCGACCCTCCACCATTCCCAAATCCCTCGCGCACGGAGCTAGACCCCTTCACTAGCTTCCATTTCCCCCACTTCTCACGAGCTCTCCCCAATTCTCCGGCGAGAAATCGAGATTTCCCCCAAATCTCCATTTTTCGGCCGCCGGAGCACCCTCAAGTCGAGACCCTACGCCGAGCCAACCCCGAGGTCAACCGAGCACGCCAACAGCTTCCCCGAGTTCCACTGGTGCTCTAGGACCCCTCCAACCCCGACGAGACCCACTACCCTCACCGGAATCGAGCTCGCGGCGGCCGCACCGCCACCGCACGTCGCCGGCGAACTCCAAGCTTCCCCCGGCCTCCCAACCGCCACCAATCGACTCGTGGTAAGCCACTGGTTCTTTTCCCCCACTTCCCCGACCCTAGCTCACCGTCGTTTGGCCGGCGCAACTCCGGCGACGAGCCGAGGGCATTTGTTCATCGTCTTCGTTTTTCCAGGGTCCTCTGCGCAAAAGTCAGGGACCTGTTCGCGAAGTTTTAAAAGTTCTAGGGTCTCCAGCGTAAAAAGATTCTTAAACCTAGATCTATTTTTCCCGAATCTTGTAAAATCCTCTAAAAATCGTAGAAAAATCAGAAAAATGCACAAAAATACTCCCTGGACTCGTGTGATTGTAAACGCCAATCTCATTTAAGCATGTATATACTTTTGGTGAACCATTTTTGAAATAAAATTCAAACTGTAAATTTAGAAACTTGTGCACCATTTCAAATCCAGAGCTCCGCTAGGGCTGAGCTTTGGATATGTTGTTTCCTATGACTTTGGACACCTTGTGTCCAAAGGGGACCTAAAAATATGTACTGGAGCTTCAGTTATGAATTAATTTGTGATTTCTGTCTTTTTGTAGTCCAGAAATTATTAAAAATAATCCATGCAGCTAAAAATCACCATTTTTCTCCAGAGGCCTAGGTACTTGTTAGAAAATCTGTTAAAAATGCAAAACTTAATTTTTGCTCTAATTAAACTAGCAAATAAATAGATATGTGTTTTCGGATAGAAATTTATTTTGAGCCACCACTTTGCCAGAGCCCTCCTTGCATTCATGACTAGCTCTGGTAGGAAAATTTCCTGATTTGGATGTAATTTCGATTTTATATGAATTTATCTTGATTATTTAGGCAGCAGATTGTACTATTTTTAATAAATTCTGTGTAGCTCAGTTTTAGCTAAATTTTGGAGTGAGCCTAACTCTTATACTCCAGTAGCTGTCATAAAGTTTATAGATAAAAAGGATGCACAGAAACTGAGAAACAAAAATGAGAAGAAATTAAGGTGGAATTGAGTTATATAAAAGTATAGACCTTTTGATAATTAGTTAAAATAAAATAAGGAAAGCCCAAAATTTCAGAACAGCACCCAATCTACAAAATAATAAATAGAAATTCTTTTATATATGTACACAATCACCATCAAAGATGCGTAAAAAAAATTTTCCACACTCCCCCCCTCCTCCAATTTTGTGAAGGAGAAACTAGTACTTTAGCATGTCTAGGTGAATATGACCTTCAAGGCCTTAGTTTTGGAATCACTAGGCAGCCACTATAAAGTTATGCATCTCATGTAGAAGGCGCTATTCCGGACGGCTTCTACCATCTCATCCCCGCCGACGGAGAAGGCACCCCGAGAACGGTGCCGGCCAAGGAACGGTCGATCCGGAGGCTAACCCCCAGCTAGAGCAAGAAGGCAAGCCCCGGAGCATAACCTAACCTTTAAAGTTTATGCATCTATGAATTCCCTATGTTTGTGCATTACGTTTCAAGGAGTTGATTGAATACCTTAGCTGCACATTTCTAGTACCTATGACTTGCAACACTAGTATGAAAGGATCGATAGGGCATTGCTTTAGGTCCGTTACAAGTCGAGTGATTTCCTGTCACTCGCGAGACATATGAGTTGCTTGTCTTTATCCAAAGCTCATCCCTAGCGGAGCTCTGGATTTAAAATGGTGCACAAGTTTCTAAATTCCCAGTTTGAATTTTAATTCAAAAACGGTTCACCAAAAGTACATACATGCTAACATGAGATTGGAGTTTACAACCTCACGAGTCCAGGGAGTATTTTTGCGCATTTTTCTGATTTTAATACGATTTTTGGTGGATTTTACAAGATTTCGGGAAAAATGGTTTAAACCTTAAGAATCTTTTTACACGCCGGCCCTTGAATCTTTTGAAACTTCACTAACAGGTCCTTGCCTTTTTCACTGGGAACCCTGGAAAAAGGAAGAAGACGAACTTAGGTCCTCGGCTCGTCGCCGGAGTTGCGCCGGCCAAACGACGGCGAGAGAGGGTCGGGGAAGTGGGGGAAAAGGACCTGTGGCTCACCACGAGTCGATTGGTGGCGGTTGGGAGGCCGGGGGAAGCTCGGAGTTCGTCGGCGATGTGTGGTGGCGGTGCGGCCGCCGCAGGCTCGATTCCGGCGAGGGTGGTGGATCTCGCCGGGGTTGGAGGGGTCCTTGAGCACCAGAGGGACTCAGCGAAGCTAGTGGAATGTTTGGTTGACCTCGGGGAGGGCTCGAAGTAGGGGCTCGACGTGCGCGTGCTCCGGCGGCTGGAAACGCGGATTTGGGGGAAAATCCAATTTCTCGCCGGAGAGTTGGGGATAGCTCGAGAGAAGTGGGGGAAAAGGAAGCTAGGGAAGTGGTCTAGCTCTGTGCGCGAGGGATTTGGGAATGGCGGAGGGACGAGGGTGAATTTCACTCGGAGAGCAAGCTCGGTCCGCGCGGCCGAAGGTTGAAGACGACGGGAGCGAGCGCGGGGAAGTGAAATGGTGAAGTGTGCGAGCTAGGAGAGGGTGTGAGGGGCTCGGTGGAATGCTTTGGAGCACGGTAGAGGCACTGAGCTTCCTCGGGAGCGTGCGCATGCACGGCTCGGCGCGAGCAGACCGCCATGAGTGCGGCGCGAGCTAGGGCAGCGCGCGAGCGGCTCAATTGGGCGAAAGAGATCGTCGCGTGAGGGAGTGGGATACGCTGCAGAGGAGCCTTGGCGCGTAGCGGGAAGAGATTCGCCACGGAGCGGCTCTACGCGACGCGCGCGCGCGCGGCCAACGGCGGCGCTCCACCCGCCATGATGGCGTTTGCGCGGCGCGAGGCAGAGCGGCACTGTCGCGCGCGACGTGACCGTACGGAGGGCTTGGACAAATGCGCGAGGACAAGAGCCACCTGCCACCGTGGCTCGGCCGGCCCGGCGTGGCCTCCGCCGCACGCCGGCCACGTGGCGGCCGGACTCCGGCCAGGCGCAGAGTGCGCCAGGGGCCTGTCAGGCGCCCCGTGGAGCTCCAACAATTTGAACTAAACTTGGAAAAGTGTAAAAATAAAAGTTGGAACTTGAAATGTGGGACACAACTTTGTTTTTGGGGTGAACCTGAAATTTTAAATTTTTCAAGCACAAACAACCCAATTTCAAAAAAGGGTTCAGAACTGTTTTTTGAGTTTTTGAGGGGCTAAACTGCAAAATTTTCAAAAGTTCCAAACAGTGACTAGGCCTTATTTGTGATGACAAACAACTTTTGTTTTTGGAGATTTTCAAGTTTAGTACAAGATTCTTAAGTTTTCAGTTGGGTGTCAAATGGCCTGTGTTTTTGAATTTCAATTTGAATTTTTGATGAATTTTGAATTCTAACACCATTGTTCCACCTTTGTACTTGTTTTAAAGGTGCTTTCAATATTTTTACATCAGGGACGTCACAGCCTTCCCCTCTTAAAAGGAATCTCGTCCCGAGATTCGATTACACTTAGGAACAAGGTGGGAAAAGTACCTTTGGCTTAAGGAAGGACGTCGGGGAAATTCTTCTTAAGGTAGTCTTCGGTTTCCCACGTGGCTTCATCTTCGGAGTGATGACTCCACTGAATTTTGTACATTTTAACTCCTTTCCTTCGTGTTTGTCTCTCTTTCTCATCAAGGATTTTAATGGGATGCTCATCATAGGAGAGATCTGGGTCAACCGAGAGTTCTTCTTGTTCAACAACTTCGGTCGGAACACGAAGACACCTTTTGAGTTGGGAAACGTGGAATACGTCGTGCACAGCTGAGAGCTTCTCGGGAAGCTTCACACGGTAGGCTACCGGTCCACATTGTTGAGTAATTTCATATGGGCCGATGTAGCGAGGTGCGAGTTTTCCTTTTAATCCAAACCTTTGCACACCCTTGGTCGGGGAGACCTTGAGATACACGTGATCACCGGCTTCGAATTGAAGTGGCTTCCGCTGTTGATCAAAGTAACTCTTTTGCCGTGACTGTGCGGTTCTCAAATTTTCACGGATGATCCTAACCTTTTCTTCCGCTTCCTTTACAAGGTCAGGGCCATAGGTATACCTCTCACCTGCCTGGGACCAACACAACGGGGTCCGACATCTTCTACCATACAGGGCTTCGAAAGGTGCCATTTTAAGACTCGCTTGGTAGCTATTGTTATAGGAGAATTCGGCCAGAGATAAGCATTTCTCCCAATTCTTCCCGTAATGGATAACACAAGCTCGAAGCATATCCTCAAGTATTTGATTTACCCTTTCCGTCTGCCCATCGGTTTGAGGGTGATATGCTGAACTACGGATCAGTTTTGTGCCTAGGGATAGTTGCAATTGTTCCCAAAAGCGTGCCACGAATTGAGTACCACGATCTGAAATTATCGTCTTGGGTACCCCATGTAGACAAACGACCCGTTCCAAATGAATCTCAGCGTACCTCTTAGCGGTATAAGCGGTATTGACCGGAATAAAATGCGCGGTCTTGGTGAAGCGGTCCACAATTACCCAAATGGAGTCACGCCCCTAAGGGGTTCTGGGAAGTCCAACAATGAAGTCCATGCTTATATCTTCCCACTTCCATGAGGGAATAGGTAGAGGTTGAAGCGTGCCTGCTACCTTCAAGTGGCTAGCCTTAACCCGCTGACACGTGTCACATTCCGACACATACGTGGCAATTTCTCGCTTCATCCTAGTCCACCAAAAGTTTTGTTTCAAATCTTGGTACATTTTGGTGCTACCGGGATGGATAGAAAATTTAGAGAGATGGGCCTCATCCATAATCCTCCTCCGGAGTTCAGTGTTTTTGGGCACCACTATGTGATGTCCAAACCACATCACTCCCTGCCCATCTAGCCGGAAACATTTGTATTTTTCTTTGACATTCTCCTTTGCCAATTCCCTTTTAAGGATTTTAATCTTCGCGTCACTTAATTGGGCTTCGACGATCCGATCATGCAAGGTTGGTTCAACAGAGATATGGTTGAAGTACCCGTGTGGAACAATCTCTAAGTTGAGCTTTGCCATTTCATAGCACAAGGTGTCAGCGTAGGACTCCACGGAAAGGCAATGACAATGAGCCTTGCGGCTTAGTGCATCCGCAACCACATTACCCTTGCCGGGGTGATAATGCACACTAAGGTCATAGTCCTTTGCTAACTCCAACCATCTTCGCTGTCTCATATTCAAATGTGCCTGAGTGAAGACATATTTGAGGCTCTTGTGGTCAGTGTATACGTTGCATGGAACACCCATCAAATAGTGTCTCCATATCTTGAGAGCATGAATAACCGCTGCTAACTCAAGATCATGCGTGGGGTAGTTTTGCTCATGAGGCCGAAGTGCTCGAGAAGCATAAGCAATGACTCGGTTCTCTTGCATGAGGACACAGCCAAGTCCGGTGCCTGAAGCATCGCAATAGACATCATAAGGCTTGGTGCAATCGGGTTGAGCTAAAACTGGGGCTGAAGTTAAATGTTTTCTCAACGTGTGGAAAGCCTCATCACATTTGTCATTCCACTCAAATCTAACTCCCTTCTTTCAGAGTTCGGTCATGGGTTTCGCAATCCGAGAGAAGTCCGGAATAAAACGGCGATAATAACCGGCTAAACCCAGAAAACTCCGAATCTCATGGACAGAGGTAGGTGGTTGCCAATCCAGCACCTCTTGCACCTTGGTTGGATCCACAGATATACCATCCTTGGAAACCGTGTGACCTAAGAATTTCACACTCTCTAGCCAGAATTCACATTTTGAGAACTTGGCGTAGAGTTGATGGTCTCTCAATCTTTGAAGAACAATGCGAAGGTGCTCGGCATGCTCTTCCTCATTCTTAGAATATATAAGAATGTTGTCGATGAAAACCACCACGAACTTGTCTAGCTCTGACATGAAAACCGAATTCATGAGGTACATGAAGTAGGCTGGGGCATTGGTGAGTCCAAATGACATGACCAAGAATTCATAAAGTCCGTAACGAGTAGAAAAGGCAGTCTTTGGAATGTCACAAGGTCGGATTTTTATTTGGTGATAGCCAGAGCGAAGATCAATCTTGGAGAACACTATGGCGCCAGCTAGTTGGTCAAACAGGACATCAATACGGGGGAGTGGGTACTTGTTTTTAATAGTCACTGCATTGAGAGGCCGGTAATCGATACACAACCTCAACGAATGGTCCTTCTTCTTCACAAAGATAGCTGGACAACCCCAAGGTGACACACTAGGATGAATGAAACCCTTGTCTAGCAGTTCTTGGAGTTGAATTTTTAATTCAGCCAATTCATTGGGTGGCATCCTATATGGTCTCTTCGATATAGGTGCCGTGATGTGGACTAGGGTTCCCGATCTTCCGAAAGGTTCAGATAAGCGACGATTTTGGCGGAGTCGCGACACAAATCGATCCGGCTTCCGAACAACACGTCCTGAACCCCGCAATCGCAGCACCACGTCTCCTCAGGTTATCGACCTAAGTCGACCTTGCCCAGAAGGCTAATCCTTGCCTGCGAATCGAGGAACACAAGCAAGAACACAGAAGGATGCAACCAAATTGCAGATGTATGATTACGAGTTGGGGTCTCACAAACCGATGCAACGGTGAAACTGTTCTTGATAGATTAATCTAAGCAAAACCCAAATCCTAACGAGGGTGGCGGCTACTGATATATAGAGGTTAGGGTCGTGGTCGACCCCCTACACGCGCCCCTAATGGGCTCAACAAAGATACACGGCCCAAAGGCCAAATATCGGTGACGCAGCACCGGAACAGATTCTGGACGCCACCTTCCTCGGACGATTCCCGTCGACTCAGAGTGAATTTGGGCCTGGTTCTGGTTCCATTGGAAGCTCTATAAAATCTTCTTTCCAACCATATGTGGATCGTTGAAATCTGAGTCCGTATGCGGCCTGGGCGTCCGTTTTACTCCAGACTGTTCCTGGACTCCGAGTTGGACCCGAAGTCGAGTTGTAATGGACCTCCACGATGCTTGGCCGACCCTTGGCTGTTTCCCACGCCTCCAAGCCTCCCTCCATGCGTCTCCTTGTCTTCTCCTTAGTTCCTAACAACATTATAAACAATAGGTAGCGATCTATTCTCAAATCTATTAAAAGGAACACTTAGAAGCGAGCTCACCTCTAAATTTAATTGTCGCGCACGAGCTCTTGTGATTGGACCTTGAATGAAAGGCGTAGGCATGTCATGTGCATCCGAATTAGTGATAACCTCATCATCCTCCCCCTCTTGAATTGGAGTCGTCCTCGACTCAAGTGCACCTTCTTCTCCAAAATAAGGCCTCAAATCTGAAATGTTAAATGTAGGACTAACCCCGAACTCGGAAGGCAACTCAAGTTTATATGCATTATCATTAATCTTCTCAGCTATTTTAAAAGGACCATCAGCTCTAGGCATTAACTTGGACTTTCTTAAATCTGGAAAACGTTCTTTTCTCAAATGCAACCACACTAAATCACCCGGTTCAAGTTTAACTTCTCGCTTACCTTTACTACCAGCAAGTCTATATTTTTCAGTCATCTTTTCAATGTTGTGCTTAGTTGTTTCATGAATTTTTAAAATAAATTCAGCACGTTCTATAGCATCACTATGAATTCTTTCACTAGTAGGCAAAGGAAGAATATCAATAGGAGCACGGAGATTGAAACCATACACTACCTGAAAAGGACTTACCTTAGTGGTGGAATGTGTTGCCCGATTGTATGCAAACTCCACATGAGGCAAACATTCTTCCCACATCTTCAAATTCTTCTTCAAAACAGCCCTCAACATTGTGCCCAATGTGCGATTGACAACCTCAGTTTGACCATCAGTTTGCGGATGACAAGTGGTAGAAAATAATAATTTTGTACCCAACTTGTTCCACAAAGTACGCCAGAAGTGACTCAAAAATTTGGCATCACGATCTGAAACAATAGTAGAAGGCATACCATGCAAACGTACAATCTCTTTGAAAAAGAGGTCAGCAATATGAACAGCATCATCACTCTTATGACATGGTATGAAATGTGCCATTTTAGAAAAACGATCCACCACAACAAAAATGCTATCCCTCCCCCTCTTAGTCCTAGGCAATCCCAAAACAAAGTCCATAGAAATATCCGCCCAAGGAATAGAAGGAATAGGAAGAGGTATATATAGACCATGTGGATTCAACCGAGACTTAGCTTTTTGACATGTAGCACAGCGACTAACGAACCGCTCAACGTCTCTCCTCATGTGTGGCCAAAAGAAATGTGCAGCCAAAACGTCCACCGTCTTCTTAGCACCAAAGTGTCCCATCAATCCGCCTCCATGCGCTTCCTGTATCAACAACAAACGAACGGAACCAACTGGAATGCATAGACGGTTAGCTCTAAACACAAAGCCATCATTTATCACATACTTGTTCCATGTACGTCCCTCTTTACAATTCATCAACACATCTTTGAATTCAGAATCAAGCTCATATTGTTCTTTTATAGCATCAAGACCAAAAATCCTACAATCAAGTTGGGACAGCAAAGTGTATCTTCTAGACAAAGCATCGGCAATGACATTATCCTTCCCTTTCTTATGTTTAATAATGTAAGGAAAAGACTCAATGAATTCAACCCACTTAGCATGTCTAGTGTTCAGATTATTTTGAGAACGAATATACTTAAGCGATTCATGATCAGAATGAATAACAAATTCTTTAGGCCACAAATTATGACGCCACGTCTGTAAAGAACGTACAAGTGCATACAATTCTTTATCATACGTAGAGTAACTCAGTGTAGGACCATGCAATTTTTCGCTAAAGTAAGCAACGGGTTTACCATCTTGCATCAAAACACCACCAATGCCAACTCCACTCGCGTCACATTCAAGCTCAAAGGTCTTACCAAAATTTGGAAGTTGCAGCAATGGTGCTTGTGTAAGCTTGTTCTTCAAAGTAACAAAGGCCTTCTCTTGTGTTGTTCCCCAATGAAACACCACACCTTTCTTCGTCAACTCATGCAATGGTGCAGCGATGGTGCTGAAATCTTTGACGAAGCGGCGGTAGAAACCTGCAAGACCAAGAAAACTCCTCACCTGTGTGATGTTTTGGGGCAGCGGCCAGCTCTCAATGGCTTCAATTTTCGCATTATCCACCTCGATTCCCTGTGGAGTAACAACATAACCAAGGAAAGAAACTCTATCGGTGCAAAAGATGCACTTATCAATGTTAGCAAACAAACGTGCACCTCTCAAAGCATCAAAAACAGCACGTAAGTGATCCATATGTTCATCCAAAGACTTGCTGTAAATCAATATATCATCAAAATAAACCACCACAAAACGACCAATGAAAGCCCTCAAAACCTCATTCATCAAGCGCATGAATGTACTAGGTGCATTAGTTAACCCAAAAGGCATTACTAGCCACTCATACAAGCCAAATTTAGTTTTAAAAGCTGTCTTCCATTCATCTCCAAGTTTCATTCTTATTTGGTGGTAACCACTACGCAAGTCAATCTTTGTGAAAATTATAGCACCACACAATTCATCAAGCATGTCGTCTAGCCTAGGAATAGGATGACGATATCGAATAGTTATATTATTGATGGCTCTACAATCAACACACATACGCCAAGTACCATATTTTTTTGGAACCAAAAGCACAGGCACAACACAAGGACTAAGGCTTTCACGTACATACCCGCGGTCCAAAAGTTCTTGGACTTGTCGCTGAATTTCCTTAGTCTCCTCTGGATTAGTTCTATAAGCAGCACGGTTGGGTAAACCAGCTCCCGGGATCAAATCAATTTGATATTCTATCCCTCTCAAAGGTGGCAGCCCCGGGGGTATCTCAAGAGGAAAAACGTCCTCATACTCCTGCAAAATGTTAGTGACCGCAGGAGGCAAAGAACGTACAACATCATCAAGCGTAAACATGGTTTGCTTGCATACCAAAGCGTAGCAAATATCATCATCAGAAATTTCAGCAAGGTCACATTTTCTTGTAAACATAACTCTACCCTTTAATTTAATTCCCTCAGCCTGAGAACTAGGAGTAGACATCTCCTTTTTAGGTGGGAAAATAGAATTAGCAACTTGCTGATTTTCAGATTTATCATCATGTGAATTAGCAGATCTCTCTTTATCAGCTTGTATAATTTCAGCAGGGGTCAAAGGAACCAAAGTAATTTTCTTTCCCTTATGCATAAAGGTGTATCTATTGCTCCTACCATGGTGTGTAGCATCATTATCATGTTCCCAAGGACGACCCAACAAAAGTGAACAAGCTTGCATAGGTACCACATCGCAATCAACATAATCAACATATGCACCTATGGAAAAAGAAACTCTGCAAGTTTGTGTTACCTTAGCTTTACCGGAGTCATTCAACCACTGAATATAATACGGATGTGGGTGTGGGCGTGTGGCCAAGCCAAGCTTCTTGACCAAATCTACACTCACCAAATTGTTGCAGCTACCTCCATCAATAATCACACGTGCACGACGGTTCTTGATGACGAAGAAAGTCTGGAACAAGTTGTGGCGTTGTATCCTCTCGGGCTGCTGAACTTGTGCACTGAGGGCACGCTGAACAATAATATTCAAGAAACCCAAAGTATCATCACCACCAAGGACATGGGCCTCGGAATCATCAGCATCAAACTCATCATCTTCATCTATGTCGGAGGTGCTGATGTAGCCTCCCTCTTCTGTCGCTATATATGCCCGCTGACTTGGGCAGTCCTTCTTCACATGTCCAATGCCATGGCACCGAAAACACTGAAGGCCAGAAGTGCGTCCCGTCGAGGCGACAGACGACGAACTCTGGGTAGGAACCTGCACAGAACCTTTACCTGAATCTGCAGCACGTGATGATGGGGGCTTGTTTGGGGCAACTGTAGATCCGCTCGTCGTAGGACGCTTGTCCGCTGGTGTAGGCGCCCGAAAAGTGGAGGCCTTGGGCACAGTTGAAGTGGTGCGTGGCGCAAAGGATGTCCGGGCGTTGCGGCGCCTGTCCTTCTGCAACTGTCGACCCTGCAATTCTTTTTCTGCAAGCATAGCAAACTGGAACAACTGGTTGACAGTAGTAAATTCCTTATAATCAACTATGTCCTGGATGTCACGCCTCAGACCAGAATAAAAACAAACAAGAGCATCCTCCTCGTTCTCAACTATCCCACAACGCATCAATCCCTTCTGAAGCTCACCATAGTAGTCCTGCACACATTTATCTCCCTGATCTAAACGCAACAAGTGACAACGCAGTTCTCTATGATAAGAAGGAGGGACAAATCTGTCACGCATAGCAACCTTAAGTTGTTCCCAAGTGGTAGGTGCAAGACCTGCAGCAACTAAACCAGTCCACCAAATGATAGCAAAATCTTTAAATTCGCTACAGGCTTGTCTAACTCTATGTTGTTCAGGCACAAGGTGGGCACTAAATTTTTGTTCAACCGTCATCTCCCAATCAAGATATGCTTCAGCATCATATTGTCCCATAAATGAAGGTAGAGTAAATTTTACCTTAGCAAAAGGATCAGCGGGAGGACGATTAGCACCGGCGGCGTTGCGAATATTTTGTCGTATGCGCGCCTCTCGTGTAGCTACCTCGTCCACGTTGCCATGGACGTCATACACCACGTCTGGGTCGACTGGCTGAGGTGGTGGACGCGTCTCCAACGCAGCGACGCGGCCAGTTAACCTAGTGAACTGACCGGTAATGCCCTCAAAAACTTTCTGCAGCCGAAGTGCGTTGATGTTCTCTGTGACGGCCCTGGTGACCGTCTCTCTGATCTCTTCTCTCATCTCCTGCCTTGTGGCATCCATGAAAGTCTGCAGCTGCGCTCGGCTGACACACTCATTGAAATCCTTTGGAGAAACCCCTTCATTGCCTGCCATTGTAGACACAAAAACAGGAAGAAAAGGGTGAAGGTTATCCCTAATAATTTACTACGCAGATGTGTGATGGTGCCTCTCAATCAATCAACACAGCAAAAGGAAGCTCCTTAACAAGGTCTTACAAGGTTCTTACAAGCAAAGCAAAGGATACCTGAAAGCGTGTACCACGATTGCAAGGGCTCGAGTACCTGTGTCGTGCGGAAGTAATATGTGGAGCTATAGGAAGGCCAAAGATATGTGAGTGGAACAATTAACGAGTACAGATCAGCAAAGTTCAATAAGCATCCAAAGTACAAGTCTAAATTGCTGGCTAAATCGTATCCTAGGCGTAGCACAACAAGATAGAACAAAGCACAAGGAAAAAGATCAAGAAAACCTGTAGAGTGGCAGTTCCGTAATTGTTGCAAACTTCACAGGGTCATGCAAATCTTAGTGTTAATCGATTTTCTTTTTTCTTTTATTTTTTTGATATTTTTTCCAGCACAAGCAATACCAGAATAGGAACCACACCAAGTTTCAGCTGAAACAGAGATCAGATGTGACCTATGGAAAATACAGCAGATCCGCCGAGTCGGGGTCCGAGACAGAAACGGCGCTTTTTAATTATCTTCCTGATTTTTTTTAATTTTTTTGAGATCGGCGTTGGCGGCAGCTTTTCTCCCCAACTTTTCGTTAGGAATCTGCTGTAAAAATTTCAGCCAAAACGGAGCACCGAGCGAAAAGTTATGCCCGTTTTACCGAAGGTACCTCACGTTATGTGTTTCGGCAGGGCAAACTTCGCAGAAACGGCGGCGGCGGCTAGGGCAAAGCTTCCCTAGGTTCTGTAGTAGGTACTCGCCAGATGATGATACAAGGAGGGCTGCGATGCAAGGCGAAAGGCACAAGGCGGCTCGCAACCTATCTAGGGCTGGCGCGGCGAGAGTTCACACAAGGCGGCTAGCGGGGCAAGTCGAGTAGTGTGGTGGCACGACTTGTAATCTGGATGAAGGTGGATGGGATAGCGGCGGAAACAAACACAGCGATGGTGCGGCTGAACTACAACTAAGACACGATCTAAAACCAGCAACAAGATTCGACCACGGACACAAACTCAACAAAGCAAATCTGAAACGAAAATTGCAAAGGCTAACATAAGGGTTTTAGGACAGCGGAATTTTTTTTTTTTGGTTTTCTTTTGTGGACTCTAGGACGAAGGCAAAAATAACTAGGGTAAGAGTGAACCTGACGGCAAACCTTGCTCTGATTACCAACTGATGTGGACTAGGGTTCCCGATCTTCCGAAAGGTTCAGATAAGCGACGATTTTGGCGGAGTCGCGACACAAATCGATTTTGGAGGGTGGCGGCTACTGATATATAGAGTTTAGGGTCGTGGTCGACCCCCTACACGCGCCCCTAATGGGCTCAACGAAGATACACGGCCCAAAGGCCAAATATCGGTGACGCAGCACCGGGACAGATTCTGGACGCCACCTTCTTTGGACGATTCCCGTCGACTCAGAGTGAATTTGGGCCTGGTTCTGGTTCCATTGGAAGCTCTATAAAATCTTCTTTCCAACCATATGTGGATCGTCGAAATCCGAGTCCGTATGCGGCCTGGGCGTCCGTTTTACTCCAGACTGTTCCTGGACTCCGAGTTGGACCCGAAGTCGAGTTGTAATGGACCTCCACGATGCTTGGCCGACCCTTGGCTGTTTCCCACGCCTCCAAGCCTCCCTCCATGCGTCTCCTTGTCTTCTCCTTGGTTCCTAACAACATTATAAACAATAGGTAGCGATCTATTCTCAAATCTATTAAAAGGAACACTTAGAAGCGAGCTCACCTCTAAATTTAATTGTCGCGCGCGAGCTCTTGTGATTGGACCTTGAATGAAAGGCGTAGGCATGTCATGTGCATCCGAATTAGTGATGTCCTCATCATGCCGTGCCAGGTTGGAGCTCAATCACAAATTCAATGTCCCTATCCGGCGGCATCCCAGGTAAGTCATCCGGAAAAACATCGGCATACTCACATACCACCGGAATGTCCTTTAGTTGCATTTCTACCATTGTATAAGCACAAGCATTTGCGCAACTCCGTTGTGGCATATATAGCACACTAGGGCCATGTGTAGGTGAGTTTATTTCGACAACTCGTTGCGCAACATCTAGCACAACCTTATGTTGAGTCATCCAATTGCCCCCCAAAACAATGTCAATCCCTTCCATACCAAGTAGAATTAAATCAGTAGGAAATATTTTACTTCCCAGCTTGATTGGCACTCTTCGGGTGACTTGGTTGGATGCTATTTTACCTCCCGCAGTTGCTATCGCATATGATGATTTGGTATGGTAAGATTTTAACCCACATTTTGCATGAAATCTTGTGCTTATAAAACTATGTGTTGCTCCGGAATCAAACAATACCACAGCAGGTTGATTTTGGATAGGAAAGGTACCAGTCATATCTGGGGCTCCCTCAGGTAGGTCGGCCAAGGTGGTGTAGTTAAGCCTTCCTTGTCGGACCTGCACACGCTGCTACTGTTTGCCCTTGCTTTGCTGATTTCCCGGGCGTTGGTTCTGTTGCTTGTTCTGTGGGCAGTCCTTAATGAAGTGACTGTTGCTGCCACACTTGAAGCACTGATAGCCGGCTCCAGGGCGAGCTGGCTGTTGTGCGTTCTGCCTTGGCGCCGGTTGCTGCTGCGGCAGTGGAGGGAAACGGGGCGCACTTGGCTGTGGTGGCCTAGCAACCCATCTTCCTCCCTGAGGTGCCCTTGGCTGTCCTTGCGGTGTAGCCGGGGGAACCAGGCGGAATCTCTGCGGCTGCGCGCTCGAGGGTCCCGCGGGAGCTTTCCTCTTCTTCTCCGCCATCCTCAAAGGGGAGCTAAGATAGCGCCTCATCCAATGGGCATCGTCCGGCTGGGTCGGTGGAAACAACCCAAGCAACTGGTGCTCTACCAAGTCCTGGTTTAGAGCACAAAATGAACTGATGCCATTCAAGGCAGCTAGCTCACAAGTAGTCTCCATATGGTGTCCATGAACTTCCACACTCCAGGTGGGGGAGCTAGGACACGGTGGATGGCGATGTACCACCAAACGCACACGAGATCGGGTCACACCTTGGTCTCGGATGAGGGTTCTCTCATATTGTGGCGGGGTAGGATAATCGAGCGCCTGCAAAACTGACCACAGAATGCTATGGAAACCTTCCCATCCTAGGCAGTCTGAAAAGGAAACATCGTTGGGGTAGCTGGCCAAGTCAGCGTGAGCGTCCATTCTGAACCAAAAAGGGCAAGGGTGAGAACCGGTTAGCGCCAAAGAAAATAAAACAGATTCTGGACAGTGTAGTAAAAATTATAAAACTCGGCATCTACAAGCTCAAAAATTCCCAAATTTGGCCAGGACATCATTTAAGTAATTACAAACAAGTTTCATGTTGGAGGTTTGAGCAAAAACTGTCGTTAAGACGGTGTAAAAATTCAATTTTTAACTCACTGCTCCCAGAAATTTCCAGCGGACAGGGGGTTACCATTTTAAGCATAACTCTAGTTCTACTGAACCATTTTTGTTGAAATTTCTACAGCACAAACTAGAGAACATTTATGACAACTTTCATGTTGAACACTTTTTCGTTTGGCAATGTTTTCAGTTTCGAATTAATGGTGCAATCAGACTGGTTTCGGCAGAGTTTCGGTTGTGATTCAATTTTGACGGCAGGTTCGATGGTCACGTATTGAGGTTCAATATAATTTCCGCGAATTTCAATGCATGAGCGGCCTATTCGTTCTCACCAACACACATGCCAATAAAATTTTGGCCTACAAAGTTAGTGCCGGTGGCTAGGCAATATCCGTCTCTCCCTATATTAACTAGCCGAACTTTTCTAACCGTTCATCATACGGAATCGTGGTTAGTGTACCTGCAGAAATTTCCATTCCAGAGCATGTATAATCAACCTTTCGTGCCAGCACTCACGAAAGCGTCTCCATACATTACCACCCACTATAGAGGTGGCACTCGAACGTTCGACATTGAACGGGCAATGGTTCATATGTCACCAAGGCAACATATTGATAATTTCATACGCTCATGAAATAGCGTATTGACTTTGTGCCGCCATCATATTTGCATATGATGTCGTGGTACGCTACAGCAATCGCCGTACCTTGCGCCCACCATGCTATTCTAGTTTCATACGCCATCACAGCGTATTGACTATGTGCCGCCACTATATTTTCATATAGTGCCGTGGTACGTTACAGCAATCGCCGTACCTTGCGCCCACCATTGCGTAAAGTAAATGACAGAATGAAATATGCTGGAAGTCAGTATAATATATTATTAGCCACCTATCATATCGTGATCCCTTAACCCACATAGGCTTCACGCTCTATGTAACATCCTTAGCGGTCCTAAGAATAACCTTCCATCGTAAAGCGCGGCGGAAGTAAGAGTTGGCAAGTTTTATTCCAAAATGTTTATTTAAGGTTTTTATGCTCTCTCTAGTGCGCCTGTTTCGGCTCTGGTACCAGCTATGGCGGACCACTCCGAAATTATTCCAAGTTAAGTACCCCTGGACCGCTAATCAAGCCGTCAGGCACTTAATCTGGAATATGCTGGAGCGCCGTCGGATTAAACCCGATTTAACCACGTACTTTCCCGATCGAAACAACACGCGCGCCCACACGAAGGTGAGTTACAGAGATTACAACATTCCACAAATTCATCATACATAGATAGTATCATAAGTTATTACAAACCAAGTTTGAAATTTAAATCAGAATATCGAGTTCATTGCAGCGGAATAAATAGTTCTTTGTAGTGAAAAAGTAAACTAGCGACGATACATAGTAACACCATGATGAAGCCTGCCACGGTGCTACTCCTCCCGTTCCTCGGCAGAGGACAAAACCCACTCGACATGCCATCCAGGGGGAACCTGGGTAGGCCAAGTAAGGGCATCGACTGCCACATCCATTACAGTACCCGTAATAAAAGCCACAAGCAAGGCTGAGTATACTAATACTCAGCGAGGCTTACCCGTCGGGTGAAAACTACATCACCGACTTCTAGACATGAGAGGCTTTTGGCTGGTGGGTTTGTTTGCCAAAAAGCGACTAAGATTGGATCCTTACTTTCATGGTTTTAGCATCATATTCTAGTAGAATTAGCCATTCTAGATTAGCATCCTCTCTAAGCATACAAGTGGTGCAATACAATTTAATTCATACAACAAGTTCATCATTCTCATAGTTCCACTTGTTACTCAATGCAGCCAAGCGGTCAAGCAGTCTCATTAACCGCGAGAAGCGGACAGTTCGAACCGAATTTTGCTACCTGGCCAGGGGAAACCCAACACATACGGACAATGCTTGCTATAAAAGGTACAAGCACTTCCCAACCTTTCCCATCGATCCACAATTCGGAACCGGGTCCACTTCCTTAGGATAAAGGTTTACTGCTTCACTCACAGCATCACACATATATCCACAAGTGTACGGAAGGGGAAACAAAAGTTTCCAAGGAGAGATGGCTATCGGCCCTAGCTGCTTCAATCTGGTACCGGGCTTATCGATTCCCATATATCGGCATGCATGTGGTACGTTCAAAAACTTGACACACACAACCACACGTTTCGACCTTAAATCAATTATCATACACGGACGGGAGATCTACATCTACCATCCCGCCCGTCCATCCTTATGATTCCAACAAAAGTAAAGACATGCAACTCCTATGTCTCGCGAGTGACAGGAAATCACTCGACTTGTAACGGACTTAAAGCAATGCCCTATCGATCCTTTCATACTAGTGTTGCAAGTCATAGGTACTAGAAATATGCAACTAAGGTATTCAATCAACTCCTTGAAACGTAAATGCACAAGCATAGGGAATTCATAGATGCATAAACTTTTAAAAGTTAGGTTATGCTCCGGGGCTTGCCTTCTTGCTCTAACTGAATGTTAGCCTCCGGGTCGACTGTTACTTCGTTGGCACCGTTCTCCGGGATGCCTTCTCCGTCGGTGGGGATGAGATGATAGAAGCCGTCCGCAATAAAACCTTCTACATGAGATGCATGACTTTAAAGCGGTTGCCTAGTTGATCCGAAACCAAGGCCTTGAAGGCCATATTCGCCTAGACATGCTAATGTACTACCTTCTCCTTCACAAAATTAGAGGAGGGGTATGGAAATTTGTATGTATCTATGATGGTGATTGTGTACACATATAAAAGAATTCCCATTTATTATTTTGAGGTTTGGGTGCTGTTCTGGAATTTTAGACCTTCCATGTTTCATTTTAATTATTTATCAAAATAGTCTATTTCCTTTTTATAACTCAATTCTACCCTAGTTTCTTCTCATTTTTGTTTCTCTGTTTCTGTTCATCCTTTTTATCTACAAACTTTATGACAGCTACTGGAGTATAAGAGTTAGGCTCACTCCAAAATTTAGCTAAAACTGAGCTACACAGAATTTATTAAAAATAGTAAAAACTGCTGCTTAAAGAAACAAGATAAATTCATATAAAATCAAAAATACTTCCAAATCAGATAATTTTCCTACCAGAGCTAGTCATGAGTGTAAGGAGGGGTCTGGCCAAGTGGTGGCTCAAAATAACCTTTGGACAGTCCTCAACAATTTTCTATCCGAAAACACATATCTATTTATTTGCTAGTCTAAGCAGGGCAAAAATTAAGTTTTACATTTTTAGCAGATGTGCTAACACGTTCTTAGGCCCCTGGAGAAAAATGGTGATTTTTAGCTGCATGGATTATTTTTAATAATTTTAGTACTGCAATAAGATAGGAATTACAAATTAATTCATAACTGAAGCCACATTCCATATTTTTAGGTCCTCTTTGGACACAAGGTGTCCAAAGTCACTACAAACAGCATATCCAAAGCTCATCCCTAGCGGAGCTCTGGATTTAAAATGGTGCACAAGTTTCTAAATTCCCAGTTTGAATTTTATTTCAAAAACGGTTCACCAAAAGTACATACATGCTAACATGAGATTGGAGTTTACAATCTCACGAGTCCAGGGAGTATTTTTGCGCATTTTTCTGATTTTTATACGATTTTTGGTGGATTTTACAAGATTTTGGGAAAAATGGTTTATACCTTAAGAATCTTTTTACGCGCCGGCCCTTGAATCTTTTGAAACTTCACGAACAGGTCCCTGCCTTTTTCACTGGGAACCCTGGAAAAAGGAAGAAGACAAACTTAGGTCCTCGGCTCGTCGCCGGAGTTGCGCCGGCCAAATGACGGCGAGAGAGGGTCGGGGAACTGGGGGAAAAGGACCTGTGGCTCACCACGAGTCGATTGGTGGCGGTTGGGAGGCCGGGGGAAGCTCGGAGTTCGCCGGCGACGTGCGGTGGCGGTGCGGCCGCCGCGGGCTCGATTCCGGCGAGGGTGGTGGATCTCGCCGGGGTTGGGGGATCCTTGAGCACCAGAGGGACTCAGCGAAGCTAGTGGAATGTTTGGTTGACCTCGGGGAGGGCTCGAAGTAGGGGCTCGACGTGCGCGTGCTCCGGCGGCCGGAAACGCGGATTTGGGGGAAAATCCGATTTCTCGCCGGAGAGTTGGGGATAGCTCGAGAGAAGTGGGGGAAAAGGAAGCTAGGGAAGTGGTCTAGCTCTGTGCGCGAGGGATTTGGGAATGGCGGAGGGACGAGGGTGAATTTCACTCGGAGAGCAAGCTCGGTCCGCGCGGCTGGAGGTTGAAGACGACGGGAGCGAGCGCGGGGAAGTGAAATGGTGAAGTGTGCGAGCTAGGAGAGGGTGTGAGGGGCTCGGTGGAATGCTTTGGAGCACGCTAGAGGCACTGAGCTTCCTCGGGAGCGCCGCACGGCTCGGCGTGAGCAGACCGCCATGAGTGCGGCGCGAGCTCGGGCAGCGCGCGAGCGGCTCGATTGGGCGAAAGAGATCGTCGCGTGAGGGAGTGGGATACATCGCAGAGGAGCCTTGGCGCGTAGCGGAAAGAGAATCGCCGTGGAGCGGCTCTGCGCGACGCGCGCGCGCGGCCAACGGCGGCGCTCCTCCCGCCATGATGGCGTTTGCGCGGCGTGAGGCAGAGCGGCACTGTCGCGCGCGACGTGACCGTATGGAGGGCTTGGACAAACGCGCGAGGACAAGAGCCACCTGCCGCCGCGGCTCGGCCGGCCTGACGCGGCCTCCGCCGCACGCCGGCCACGTGGCGGCCGGACTCCGGCCATGCGCAGAGCGCGCCAGGGGCCTGTCAAGCGCCCCGTGGAGCTCCTTTGCCCCTTTTGAATTTTCTCCAAAAATTTGAACTGAACTTGGAAAAGTGTAAAAATAAAAGTTTGAACTTGAAATGTGGGACACAACTTTCTTTTTGGGGTGAACCTGAAATTTCAAATTTTTCAAGCTCAAAGAACCCAATTTCAAAAAGGGGTTCAGAACTGTTTTCGAGTTTTTGAGGGGCTAAACTGCAAAATTTTCAAAAGTTCCAAACAGTGACTAGGCCTTATTTGTGATGACAAACATCTTTTATTTTTGGATATTTTCATGTTTATTACAAGATTCTTAAGTTTTCAGTTGGGTGTCAAATGGCCTGTGTTTTTGAATTTCAATTTGAATTTTTGATGAATTTTGAATTCTAACACCATTGTTCCACCTTTGTACTTGTTTTAAAGGTGCTTTCAATATTTTTACATCAGGGACATCACATTAGGGCCGTATGTGTATCTCTCGCCTACCTGAGACCAACACAACGGTGTCCGACATCTTCTACCATACAAGGCTTCGAAAGGTGCCATTTTTAAACTTGCTTGGTAGCTGTTGTTATAAGAGAATTCAGTCAGAGACAAACATTTCTCCCAATTTTTCCCATAATGGATAACACAAGCTCGAAGCATATCCTCTAGGATTTGATTTACCCTTTCCGTTTGCCCATCAGTTTGAGGGTGGTACGCTAAACTACGGATCAGTTTTGTGCCTAGGGATAGTTGCAAATGTTCCCAAAAGCATGCCACAAATTGAGTACCACGATCTGAAATTATCGTCTTGGGTATCCTATGTAAACAAACGATCTGTTCCAAATAGATTTCAGCATACTTCATAGTGGTATAGGCGGTATTGACCGGAATAAAATGTGCGGTCTTTGTGAGGCGGTCCACAATTACCCAAATGGAGTCATGCCCCTGAGGGGTCCTGGGAAGTCCAACAATGAAATCCATGCTTATATCTTCCCACTTCCATGAGGGGATAGGTACAGGTTGAAGAGTGCGTGCTACCTTCAAGTGGCTAGCCTTTACCCGCTGACACGTGTCACATTCCGACACATACGTGGCAATCTCCCGCTTCATCCTAGTCCACCAAAAGTTTTGTTTAAGGTCTTGGTACATATTAGTGCTACCAGGATGGATGGAAAATTTGGAAAGATGAGCTTCATCCATGATTTTCCTTCGGAGTTCGGCGTTCTTGGGCACCACTATCCGATGTCCAAACCACATCATTCCCTGCCCATCTAGCCGGAAACATTTATATTTTGCCTTTCCTTTTGCCAATTTTCTTTTGAGGATTTTAATGCTTGCATCATTTAATTGGGCCACAAAAATCTGATCGTGCAAGGTCGGTTCAACAGAGATATGGTTGAATTACCCGTGGGGAACAATTTCCATGTTGAGCTTCGCCATTTCATGGCACAAGGTGTCAGCATAGGACTCCACGGAAAGGCAGTGACAGCGAGCCTTGCGGCTTAGTGCATCTGCAACCACATTAGCCTTCTCGGGGTGATAATGCACACTAAGATCATAGTCCTTAGCCAACTCCAACCATCTTCGCTGCCTCATATTCAAATGTGCCTGAGTGAAGACATATTTGAGGCTCTTGTGATTGGTGTATATATTGCATGGAACACCCATCAGGTAGTGTCTCCAAATCTTGAGAGCATGAATAACCGCTGCTAACTCAAGATCAAGCGTAGGGTAATTTTGCTCATGCGGCCGGAGTGCTCGGGAAGCATAAGCAATGACCCGGTTCTCTTGCATAAGGACACAACCGAGTCCGGTGCCTAAAGCATCACAATAGAGATCATAGGGCTTGGTGCTGTCGGGTTGAGCTAAAACTGGGGCTGAAGTTAAATGTTTTCTCAAAGTGTGGAAAGGTTCTTCCCATTTGTCACTCCACTCAAATTTGACTCCGTTCTTTAAGAGTTCGGTCATGGGTTTAGCAATTCGAGAGAAATCCGGAATGAAGCGGCGATAATAACCAGCTAGACCCAGAAAACTCCGAATCTCATGGACAGAGGTAGGTGGCTGCCAATCCATCACCTCTTGCACCTTGGTCGGATCCACGGATATACCATCCTTGGAAACCGTATGACCCAATAATTTCACACTTTCTAGCCAGAATTCACATTTGGAGAACTTGGCGTAGAGTTGATGGTCTCTCAACCTTTGAAGAACAATACGAAGGTGTTCGGCATGCTCTTCCTCATTCTTGGAATATATGAGAATGTAATCAATAAAGACCACCACGAACTTATCAAGCTCGGACATGAAAACCGAATTCATGAGATACATGAAGTAGGCTGGTGCATTTGTGAGCCCAAATGACATGACCAAGAATTCATAAAGTCCGTAGCGGGTAGAGAAGGCAGTCTTAGGAATGTTACAAGGACAAATTTTTATTTGGTGATAGCCAGAGAGAAGATCAATCTTGGAGAACACTCTGGCGCCAGCTAGTTGATCAAAAAGGACATCAATGCGGGGAAGTGGATACTTTTTGATGGTCACCGCATTAAGAGGCCGGTAGTCAATACACAACCTTAAGGAATGATCCTTCTTCTTCACAAAAATAGCCGGGCAACCCCATGGTGACACACTAGGACGGATGAAACCCTTCTCTAGTAAGTTTTGGAGTTGAATTTTTAATTCAGCCAATTCATTGGGTGGCATTCTATAGGGCCTTTTTGATATAGGTGTTGTGCCAGGTTGAAGTTCAATTACAAATTCAATGTCCCTGTCCGGCGGCATCCCAGGTAAGTCATCCAGAAAACATCGACATACTCACATACCACCGGAATGTCTTTTAGTTGTGTTTCTACCATGGTGTAAGCACAAGCATTGGCTCATTTCCGGTGTGGCAAATAAAGTGCACTAGGCCCATGTGTAGGCGAGTTTATTTCCACAACCCTTTCGGCAACATCTAGCACAACCTTATGTTGAGGCATCCAATTTGACCCCAAAACAATATCAATTCCTTCCAACCCAAGCGGAATCAGATCATTAGGAAAAACTTTACTACCCAGCTTGATTTGTACTTTTTAAGTGACTTGGTTGGATGCTATTTTACCTCCTGCTGTTGATATCACATATGCTGATTTGGTGTGATATGATTTTAACCCACATTTTGCATTAAACCTTGTGCTTATAAAACTATGTGTTGCCCTAGAATCAAACAATATCACCGCAGGTTGGTTGTGGATAGGGAAAGTACCAGTCATGTCCGGTGCTCCCTCAGGTAGGTCAGCCAGGGTGGTGTAGTTGAGCCTTTCCTGCCTGACTTGGACTCGCTGCTGCTTGCCCTTGTTCTGCTGGTTCCCAGGACGCTGGTTCTGAGGCTTGTTCTGCGGGCAGTCCTTGATGAAATGGCTATTACTGCCACACTTGAAGCATTGGTAGCCACCTCCAGGACGAAGCGGCTGCTGCACGTTTTGCCTTCGCGCCTGTTGCTGCTGCGGCGGTGGAGGGAAATGAGGCGCACCCTGCTGTGGTGGCCTGACAACACAACGCCCACCCTAAGGTGCCCTTGGCTGTCCCTCCGGTGCAGCCGGGGAAACCAAGCGGAACCTCTGAGGTTGTCTACCCGAAGGTCCAGCAGGAGCCTTTGTTTTCTTCTCGGCCTTATGAACCATGTTGGCATCCTTGCAAAGGAGTTGAATAAAGCCCGCAAGCTCAAGAGGAAGGAGAAAGAGGAGAAGGCAAGCAAGCAACCACTCACTAGCATCGGCAAGTGGAGTGATCTAGATGAGCCAAGAAAGCCCTCATCAAGAAAAGCCTCATCAAGCTCATCGCATATATGCCTCATGGTCAAAGGTAATGTTGCTAGTGATAGCGACGATGATAGTGATGTGAGTAATGATGACTCCTCTCTTTCCATTCAAGAGCTTTTTGATACCATTCGCTCTCAAGATGATGCAATTAAAACGCTCCTAACTCAAAACAAGGATCATAAGAAAAAATTGGCTAGCTCATCATCCAATTATGAAGAATTAGTTGAAAAGTTTAAAGTTGTGGTAAACCACAATGATGAGCTACAAAGTAAAATTAAGGTCCTTGAACAAGCATCATCCAACAATGCATTCACCTCACCTATCATTGAAAAACCTATAGTGGATGCATCTATTTCTTGCATTGATTTAATTGATGAATCTTGCTCACAATCTTGCAATGAGACTTGTGTTGAGAATGCGGTTGTAGAACCAATTGATGAGCTCATTGTGCAAGAAAATGAAGAGCTTAAGCAAGAAGTAGAAAAGCTCAAGAAGGACTTGGCAAGGCTCAAGAACAAGGAGGTCGCAAGTGAGAGCAAGAAACAACCTTCTCAAGATAACCGTCCCAAGATGGTGAAAAAGCTTGAGACGGGTGCAACCGTGACTTGCTACACATGGCATGAAGAAGGCCACAAGTCCTATGAGTGCAAGAAGAAGAAGGAGGAAGAAAAGAAGAAGAAAGTCACTCCCAACACCAAGCCCTCTTTGAAGGTTGACAAGGCAAAGAGCACACCCTATCTACTCAAGAAGAAAGACAACAAGGTGGTGGCTCACTTGCTCAACAAGCAAAGAAAGGGGTGGTACCAACCTATCTGGGTGCCCAAGGAGATCATCGCTACCATGAGGGGCTCCAAGAAGGTTTGGGTTCCAAAGGCAACATAGAGTCCGCGGGACTCGGGAGGATTTGGAGACTTGACCACAAGAGAAGAGCAATTCAAGCAAAGAGCCAAGCTTATCAAGATTTGGAGTATATTGGAAATTATGGTAAATCATATACCCAAATCCTCCCAAGGTAATATAGGTAACTAGATTTAAATTCATGCAATTTGATGTCTAGGATTGCATGTTGATATCTCTACTCCATTGCATTTCCTAGTTGTCCTTTTCAGATTAGAAGTTTGCTTGTGTTTCTCTCTAACCCATGAGCAACTTGCATGGTTTATTAGTTGTAGGAAAATGGCACCTAGAGCTTATTTCATATCTAATGTGTGCCAAATTACAAGCTATAAGATACCTCCCAATGTTGTTATTGACTAGTGCATGTCTCTCACAAGTAATTCAATTGCTTGTATGCACACATTTAGGGGGAGCTATCTTATGGTTTGTGATTTTGAGACTAACCTTGTTTGCAAGCTTATCATGTGTGTAGTCTCAGTTTGGAACGATCCCCTGAGATATGCAAGGCTTAATCTTCAAGTGATATAATCATTAATTGGTATCTTTGTCCTTCATTGATATCATATATTTCAATTCATATAAGATATCTCCATGCATAATATAGATTAGTCTCCTCATCTTGTCTTAATTGAATAGTTGTGCATATGGTTCATTTTCTATCACATATATGCATACACTTAGGGGGGAGCTTAGTCTATGTTATGTGAGTTTCATGTTTATGACCTTGAGAAAGGGGGAGAGTTTCATATCTTCCACGTTCAATGGTTCATGTTCTATGGAACTCTCCCTTGTGCATTTGATGTCTTCCTTTTCGGTGTTTGATTCCAAAGGGGGAGAATTCGAGTGACCAAAGCAAGTACACCTTAAGGGGGAGCCGACCTTAAGGGGGAGGATGCAAGAAAGCAAGAACCTCCTCAAGTGTAGGGGATATTGTAGATTTCAAGCTTGGGGGAGTTTGCAAGAATTTGGTCCATGAAAGGGAGAAAAGTGGCATTGGAGTAAGGGGGAGCCTTATGTCTAAATTGACCACACAAGGGGGATCTTAGTGAAATTGGTAAGAGCAAGGTATGGTCAACTCAAGTCTTTCAAGCATTTCATATTTTGTTTAAATTGATACCTTGAATGCATATGTTCTTTCTCTCGCATAATATTCTAGCAACTAGTTGTTTTCAATTCAATACCTTTTATCACTTGCTTTGGATGTGTTCTCATCAATCACCAAAAAGGGGGAGATTGTAAGGAATGACCCTAGGCCATAGTTTGTGATTTTGGCGATTGATTGACAACATAATCATTGGGACTAACAATTTGTTGAGATCATATTTGTAGATATTTCTAGGTCCCAAGGATACTTTGGAAGCCATCCAAATTCCTATATAATCAATATCCAAATGATGGTTATCCAAATTGAAGCCATCCAATTCAGGTGGTGGGCGACGACTAAATCGATGGTGTGCCGTCGAATTAGTCGATGGTCCATCGAATCAGTCGATGGTGATTGAAGACCGGCGTGCGTTTGTCTCTGGTGGGCGACGACTATTTCGACGGGGTGCCCGTCGAATCAGTCGATGGTGCAAGTCGCCGTTGGAGTTCAAAGATTCAAAGAGAAAAGGGGGTGATGACTATTTCGACGGTCTCTCATGTGCAGCCGTCGAATCAGTCGACGGTTCGCAGGAAACTGGCAACGGCTAGCAACGGCTAGTTTCTTTGGTTGGGGCCATAAATAAGAGGTGCCTCGGCCATTTGAAGTGTGCTTGAGCTCAGGGAAGATATTGGCAAGTGTTCTACACATTCTTAGTGCTCAATCCACCAATGTGCTAAATAGAAGATCTAGGTGATTAGCCAAGTGCTTAGTGCTAGTCTAGACCCTTTAGCGCATCTCTTAGGTGTTAGCCTAGAGTTTAGTGAGGTTTGTATACCTCTTTGCTTACCGGTGGTTGCATGCACTGAGTGTTGTAATCCACGCTTGTAGTCTTGCGTGACCCTCCAACCGAGTTTGTGGAGAGGCCACCGGTGCTTGTGCAAGGGAGGAGAGGCCCTTGGTGTTTGTCCGAAGCTCTACCAAGTGAAGGAGGCAAGGTGCATCCGGGGAGGGACAAGCGGAAACCACTTGCGCGTGGGGAAGTCCCGTGGTCACCCACGGAGTTACTCGACCAAGGAGTTTATGCCCTTGAGTAGGCATTCCCTTGGGAGGGGATCCAACAAGGAGGATTAGTGTAAAGCTCGTGAGCTTTCCGATACATCGGTAAAAATCGCCGTGCCGGGAGTTTGCTCTTCTCTACCCTTTAGCTTCCGTATTTCATACTTGCACTACTTTCTGCATTTACCTTTCCTAGACTTGCCATGCTAGTATAGGTTTGGACCTAGGGTGCAAAACTTTGCAGCGGTAGAGATAGGAACACATAGAGAAAACCTAGAGCACATTTAGATAGAAATTGAGATAGGTTTTCATATGTGCTATTGGAGCCTTAGTTTTTAGAGATACCTAATTCACCCCCCTCCCCTCTTAGGGTGTCACGGTCCCTTCAGAATGCCAAGCCAGAAGCCGAAGAAGAGGAGGGCAAGGAACCAACCGAAGCTACCCAGGAAGAGACCAGTGAATTCCCATGGGCTTCAAAGGAGTATTATGACACGACTGCCTTACCGTTTCCAGAACAGAGAAGGAAGCCAGAACGAACAATTCGGCAAGTTCGTCGAGGTAATTAAGAAGCTTTATGTCAATATACTGCTTCTTGATGCTATGCAGGTACCTACCTATGTGAAATACCTGAAGGACATTCTTGGAAACAAGAGGTCCTTGCCTGCCACCGAGATGGTACGCCTGACGGAAGAGTGTAGCTCAGCTATACTCGATCCTCTCCCTGGGAAAAAAGAAGAATCCAGGACACCCCACCATCTCATACTCGATCGGGAACCAACACTTCAACCGTGCTTTGTGCGATTTGGGAGCAAGTGTCAGCACCATGCTCAAGGTAGTTTATGATAAACTTAACCATCATGTGCTTGCTCCTATTGCCATGTGTTTGCAGCTAGCGGATCAATCCATTCACTACCCCACGGGAATTGCGGAAGACATCCCAGTCAAGATCCAGGACTTCTTCGTTCCTGTAAACTTCATCGTCCTCGACATGGAAGTTGACACCAAGATGCCACTCATATTGGGAAGGCCGTTCTTGAGCACTGCAAGAGCAAACATCGATGTTCGAGCCGGAGAAATCTTGCTCAACATCAATGGCCAGAAGGAGAAGTTCACCTTCAAACCAAAGGTTGAACAGTGTGCCCAAGTCAAAGCAATCGAGCGGAAGCCGTCCAAGAAAGGACGAGGAAATCCATCACTCCCGACCATGGATGAAATAATCATGACGCTTCAGGCGCTACGATTATACAAAGTCATCAAAAGCCACAATCGGAAGCAAGCAACTCAAAGGATCCAACGCAAGAAAGCTATGGAGTCGGAGCGAAAAGACAACGTCGATCCACCTCCGACCACCCGAAAGGAATGGCGGAAGAAAGTACCACCTTCTGAACCATCAGGAAGTGAGGAATCACCTTCTGAACCATCAGGAGGTGATGATCTAGCTCAACAGTTGAAAAGTCCTGGTCAGGATGAGAAATACGAGCCCTCGCCATAAGGTACGTGGCAGTTATCCATTCTTGCATTCGCATATAGAATAGTTTAATTTTGTGCATTTAATTTCCCTTTTAATCAATCATGGCATATTTAAATTTTTGCAAGTCTATTTTTATATGCATTATCTCCTTCTATTTACTGCATATATAAAAAACGGCCAAGTTCCTTGGCCGCCCGGCCATGTCCTGGCCGCCCGGCCCCACCTGTCGGCCGCAGAGGTACTGTGCACATGCACGGGCAGCACTAACGTGCAGGGATCAGAGTCAAAAAGGTAATCAGTGCTAGTGTGATGCCAACGAGCCATTCCGCTCCACTCTGGCCGTCCGGCCGCTCTCGGCCGGTCGTGTCCCGTCACCACCAACTGCGTTGCAGCAAGAAGCAGGCCTACACCTAGGCCATCACCGTGGCCAAGCCGCCGCCGTTCACCGACCGGCCAGCCGGGCCTTGGCCGGTTGGCCGTCCACCTCTACCCGCCTATAAAAGCCGGCACCGTGGTCTCCTACATGCACACCAAAGCGCAGGTGCACACTCATCTTCTCTGCTCTGCGCTCTTTTCCCTCGCGTTTGATTTAACTTCCTTGGTAAGTTTGATTAGTCATTAATTAAGCTAAGTGCAAGAGGAAATAAATTCAAGAAAAATTATGTTTGTGTTGCCCAAACACATACAACCAAAAGTATTTTATTGCTTAGAATAATGTTGGCTTTCAAAACGAGAATGTTTTGTGGAGGTTAATCCCCACGAGGATGACTAACTACTAACGGCTAATCCCCTGATATATTTCCTCGGGTATTGTGAGCACTAACATTGCAGCGAGCACCATGTTGAGCGGAGCAAGGAAGGCAGCTGGCAAGCTCAAGAAGAAGCTGACTCCATCAAGCTCACGCTGCTCGCACAGCTCCGCCTCTTCTCAGGACAATATGTCAGTGGACATGCCTGTCCATCACAATGTCCTGTACAAAGAAGAAGAAGAAGAAGTCTCTACACCACCACAAGGTCCTCTTCGTATTCGAGTCCTCACCACGATTGAACAAATCGTGCCATGGACCTAGTATGTGAGAGGTGCATTGGAGCTTTTGAAGAATCGCAACTTTGCACATGTCACCGTCTTCAACCCACTCCTTCTCATCAAGACGGGCTTGGGACACGACATGGACCGTGCATTCAAGACTGCGGGTTGGGAGCACTTCCACACCATCACGGAACAAGGTTCGAGTCTTCTCACTATTGAATTTTTGATGAGTTTGAATCTCGAAACCACCCCGAAAGAAACCATCATTCATTTTCGATTTTTCAATGAGGATTTCATTTTGAACTCTCGCCAGTTCAGCAATGCTCTTGGTTTTCATCAACGTTGCATTTTGGACCCCAATGTTTTGGAGAAGGATCACCATTATGAGCGAAACTCATGGTGGGACTCCATTTCTGATGATTCTTTCAGCCCCAAAAACAGCATTACATCCATACATAATCCTACTTTGCAGTTTTTGGCGAAATGGATTGCGATGGTTATTCATCCTCGTTCGGATTTGCGTCTTTGTCTTAATGCTAAATTGCCTTGTCCTTATGCTATGATGACTCGTATCGCCAACTATATCGGTGCTTTAACAAATGCAGAAGTTACCTATTTGCCACTGATGCAAGAATATCAAACCCAAATTGGTCATCATAATTTTGTGCAAGGGAATTTGATGCGGGAAGGGCCGAACTATACTCTTTTTATGTGTTACCCCAGGTACAAGGAAGAGGTCGAGATTCCATGCTCGAAGCTTGGACTCTACTCGGTGAAAAAGCTTAAATTGCAGATGAGGAAGAAAGAACCAGCACGCCACAGTTGTAACACCCCATCTCCCAAAGCCGCACCGCCCAGCCCTTCCGTGGGGGTGGGCACACGTACACATAGCACCCTGCTTACACTTTCGTCCTCGCTTCGTATAAAAGGGTCAACCCGAAGGTGTTATGGCTGGGACACAAAGGCTTATAAGTTGGCTCCATCCTCTCTAAACTAGCAAGGTGGTACTAAACATGCGCACACCACGCTCATGGGCCACTATGGGCCATATCAACTTGGGCCGGGTGTCACAATACACCCGCCAAAGAACCTGACGTCCTCGTCGGTCCAACTCACCCGTCCAGTGCCGACCCATAGCCGTGTGTCCTACCCGGCCCACACGCGCCATATGTCCGCACACTGACCCGAGCAAATGTCCAGGAACGTTCCCTCTTAGCGTACGACCGTACGTCTAGTGCCGACCCATATGCCATGCCGTGTGTCCTAACTGGCACACACGCGCCATGCACCCTATGTCCGCACACTGACCCGTACGCGCAACCGCGAGGGTCAGCTCTGATACCATTTGTAACACCCCGTCTCCCAAAGCCGCACCGCCCAGCCCTTCCGTAGGGCGGGCACGCGTACACATAGCACTCTGCTTACACTTTCATCCTCGCTTCGTGTAAAAGGGTCTTATCGTCCAAATTATTACAAGTGAGTAGAAACCCAAGTATAGACGCATTAATAATAATGTATAAATAATTATAGAATATTCCAACATCAACCTCTAACATCATCTTCTAATCAAATAGGATCCAGGCCACTCGTAACCGTGAGCACGGCTATCATGATAGATTTAACACTCTGCAGAGATTTCGCCCTTTACCCGCTGGTCACATAAATCCAAAAGAACTTATGCTACGTCACAAAACACCCTAACAAGCACAGTAGCCATTCTAGTTCAACATAGGCAGCATAATTCAAGGCATCGAGATTGACATACACTCAGGGCGCAACGTGAGGGGGTCAATGGCATCCAGAGCGAGAGCGCAATAATCGCAACGTGTGAAGCTGCCGTACATCGGGCGCTTACATCACGTGACTTTGCCTAACGAGACATAGCCAACGAATAAATCCGTCCTCGATGGATCAAACTATACTCTCATGAATGTTCCCCACGTACGCCTTTCGGTAACCACTAGCGAGCTAGAGATGTACAAGCTAATTATCCAAGACCAGAGCCATTATAGTTCCAACGGCGGCGAACAAGTTCCTGGGTTGCCGCTTTAAGAACCAGACCTTACGGAGAGACATTAGAACAAAGCACGAAGCACATGCTCTAATTCCCTAGACCAAACCTTATAGAGACACTAGAACAAAGGACGAAGCACATGCTCTAGTTCCCCGAACCATGTTGCTAAAAAGCATCTTTTAGTCATCATTGAAGTGAACCATTAATTCAATATTGACAATTAAATACTAACCATAATGCATATAACCCGGGTAATCAAAGAATAAGGTAAAGACTAGGATCATCCTTAGTGTATAGTAAAATTAGACACATGCATATGAATATCTGATTAAATAGTGTATAGGTAATCAAGGATTGTCTGTGTTATACTTGCCTTTCTCAGAGAACTGCTGCTGCACCTGTTCTTCGGGAACGGGGTCATCGGCGAACTCGAACGACTCGTCAACTACTCACATCGATCACCACACAAGCATTCACACATACAAGCAAACAAGGTATTTAATTAGAACAGTACACCAAACATAAACAAAAGATGAAAAGAAGGCTTTAGAGTTACTGTACGCTTCACTACAAACACATGAGCGCAAAAATCACTCAAATCGGAGTTAAAACGAAGAAATTACGCTTAAAACGGGCTCTAGGAGCTTGCTGGTGAGACTTTTAGGCTTCTAGGGTGTTTTTGAAAGAAACCAGGGACCTAAAACATAATTTTGTATAAAAACCCAAGGGCTAAAGTGCAAAATAATAGCTTAGGATGGTGGGCTCTATTTTACAAAAGCATAGGGGCTAAACCGAAAGAAAAAGGACCAAAATGTAATTAGTTTTGGACTGGCTTGGACTGCGGGTTGATTTTCGAAAAACAGAGGGGCTATTTTGCAAAATGGCCATGGCTGACCGGTAAGCTTCGGTTGACCTAGATCGAATCCGATCTAGACCGTCCGATCCGGATCCTAGGGCTAGGGTTTCACGCAGCACCTAGGTCGCAGGAGAGGGGGATTTAGCGGCGGCGCCGCCCAGCTCCGCGGCGGAGCTTAGCAGGAATCGAGCGTAGGCGGGGCTGCGGTGCTCCAAATCTCACCGCGATTGGCTTGGGAGAGAGAGAAGACAGCGGGGATCTCAATTTGGGGGTTCTACGCGAGGATTGTGCGGCGGTGGAGGAGCGCGACGTGCGACGGCGGCTCGGGAACTCCAGCGAGCTCGCATGGGAGGAATCGAGGGAGAGAGCGAGCACGGTTGGACAGAAAGCTTCCTCACCTCCTGACGAAGCTTCAAGGTGAACGTTTTGCGGCAATGGGGCGGCGAGGCAGCCGAGCGATGGCGGCGGCTCGAAGCTAGGGTTAAAGGCGGCTCTGAGCTTGGATGGCGGCTAGGGTTAGGGGATTTGGGTGAAGGAGGCCGAGGAGGGTTGGCGGCGTATTAAATAGGTGCAAGGTAGGGGAACCTAGGTGTGCGGGCCAAGGGAAAGGGCGCGGCGGTGCGGTGCGCTCGGGCTCGCTCGGTCACGTCTGGTTCGGGCGCTGGCTGGAGGAGGGAGACGACTCTGACGCGCGGGCCCGACTAGTCAGTGGCGCGGAGTGAGAGAGAGGCGGGCTGGCGGTGTTGGGCTGGGCCGAGCGGTGGTGTTGGGTTGCACAAAAGGAGGGAAGGGAAAATTGGGCCGCGTGGTGGGAAAGAAGGAGAGGGGGAGAAGGGTTCTGGGCTGGGCCAAGAGAGAGGAGGGAGAGAGGAAAAAGAAAAGGGTTTTTGCTTTATTCAAGCACCCATTTGAATTCAAATTTAAATTCAAATTTGAATTCAACAATCAAAAACAAATGCTCCAGCATGAATGCAACAATAATGTTTCTATTCCTTATATTTTCTTTTATTTTCCTCAAAATTTTATTTTGCCTATATTAATTATGAGCACATTAATATAAAAAGCCATTTATTTACTAAATTTTAAGTAGGACATTTTTAGGGTGTGACAACAGTGTGGCCGGGACACGTCCAACGACACGCAGCAGGGCCTTACTGACCAGGCAGACCAAGGTAGGGCCTTGATAGATGCCATCATCTGGAGAACCTGGGACATCACAGATGCCTCCACCGAACCCGACTGCCAACTTGACCTTCGAGCAGACGTATGACTACTACCAAACAGGATCAAGCCAGTATACAGGAGCCATGCCAGGCTACGGCCAGGATCCCGGGTACTACTACTCCGAAGGTATGGGTTCTTATGGTCCATAGGCTAGTTCATCCACTTCAGCCCGGTACGACTACGAGAACCCGTTTACTCGAGAGATCTCGCAGATCAACATTCGGCTGAGTGAGATCTACCAACAGCAATAGCAGATGAACCTGGACATGGCGCACAACACAGATCTCATGCAGCAAAACTGGGCGATGGCGACGTCCATGCACTACGACATCTCGAACATCTTCCAGCATCTAGACCTCGACCCCAACCAGCAGAATCCCGACCAGTCCAATTATTGAGTTTCAGCGAAGCTTGGGGGAGGTGCCCCGTACCACAGGTAAGTTGTCTGTCATTCCCTTATCGTTTGAGTTCTTGAAATGACATGCTTTGTTTTTCGTTTTGAATAAATTCTAGGACTCCGTCTCCTATGCTATGTTAAAAAAAATAATAAATATATTTATGATAATAAGAAGAATAAAAGGAAGAGAATTCTCCAAGTAATTTATACATGGGAATAATTGCAAGTTTTCACTTTGGACATGATGAATAGCTGCTCTTGTGGGAGCATGAGCTTTAATTTCTAAGTCTAGTTGTTAGGAATATTGATATGGTTTGAACTAGAGTAAGAATGCATGCTTAATAAGGAATCTCTTAGGAGTTTTTGAAAACTTTTCATGGAAAATATCCCCGATGGATAAATGACCTACCAGAGCCATATATGCAATATTTATTCTAGCCACCATATGCAATCTTCTGTTATTTTGAGACTTCTCGAGCGGTGTGTTCACTTGAAGGAAGTGCTTGTCATCTACCTATTCCTTCTCCTTTGTGTAACCATTGTCTGCTAGACTCAAAAATTGTCCGGTATGTTACTTACTCACTCCGAGTATTGACATCCATTTCCGTCGGACAACACATCCCACCAATCAGCCCAAAATCTCCACAGTGTACCTATTTCATCCATGATTCATGTGAAAGGCTCTAATAGAAATACTCATATGAATTCAGAACGATAGCAAGGATCCAAGCTCCTATCATCTTCTCTAAAAAGAGAGAGAGAGAGAGAGAAAGAGAGAGAGAAATGAAAGGAGGAAAAGATCCACAAAAATAGAGTACAATAAGAGCCAAATGATCACATAATTCCCATGTGTGAGTCCATTCTCTCCCTCTCCCCTAAACATTATATTCCAAGGATGGGAATTTGATGAGCACTACTTCTCGAGAATCATCATTCGACTTGTCAACAAAGGTAACCAAGGTATGCTTCTTATCTACCCTACCTACAACTCCACATATCAGCCATAAGAGTAGGAGTTATGGCCGGCTTGACCAAGGTGAGGATTCATACACTTGAGTGAGTCGAGAGTACCATCGGGGATATTTAACCATTTTTGCGAAAATTATTCCCCGAGAAGGAACCTGAACAGCGGCAGGAAACTCCAGTGATGATCGTTCAGCTTTCCAACAACCTGTGACAAAGAAAGACAAGCAGAAAGCCCCATAGATGAGCAAAAGTATGGATTGACTACGTGCCAATTGATTCAATCTACTTTATTAGAGTTTAGGTTTATGCATGGGGCACTTGTGTAACACCCTCAAAATGCCCTATTTTAAATTTAGTAATTAATTGGCTTTTATATTCAAGTGCTCATGAAAAATATAGGGAAAAATAAAATTTTGAATAATTAAAAGCAAATATAGGAAATAGAAACATTATTGTTGCATTCATGGTGGTGCATTTATTTTTGATTGTTGAATTCATTTGAATTTGAATTTGAATTCAAATGAGAGTTTGAATAAAAAGGAAAACCTTTCTTTCTCTCTCCCTCACTCTCTCAGCCCGGCCCAGCTTCTTTTCCCTCTCTCCTCTTTACAGCCCAGCCGAACTCCCCCTACGCGGCCTAACTTGGCCAGCCCACCACCGCGCCAGCCCACCGCCGCAGCCCAGCTGCGCCCTCACTCCCGCAGCCGCTGACGCGCTGGCCCCACCTATCGGCCTCTGCCTCCGCAGCAGCTGCGCCCGCGCCTTCTCTCTCTCTACCGCTGACAGCCCGGGCCCACTCGTCAGACCTTCTTTCTTCCTCCCGCCGTGTCCGAGCAGGACACCACGCCGCCGCGTCGCCGTGCCGCGCCTGAACTTCGCTCGGCTTGGTGCACACGCCAAGGAACCCCGGAGCCCCTATAAATCCGCCGCCACACCCTCCTCGTGAACCCCCCTAAACCCTAGCCGCAACCCTAGCTCGCGCCCCCGAGTTCGAGCCGCCGCCGCCACCAATCCATCGCCTCGCCGCCGCATTGACGACGAGAACCAGCTGTGGAGCTTCGGGGTAAGCAGGGGATCACGCCGAGCCCCTTTACCCTCTCTCTCTCGCACCCCAGCTCTTGCGCAAGCTCACCGGAGTCGCCAAGGCGCCGCCGCTCGCCGCCAGCCGCGTAGGTCGCGTAATCCTCGAGCACAACCCCCAAAACGGGTTCGCCGTCGTCTCCTCTTCCTCTAGGACCAATCGCGGCGAGGTTTGGAGCTCCACAGCGCTGGCAACGCTCGATTCCGGCGAGCCTCTGGCCGTGCGCTGCCGCGAGTCGCCGTCCCCGGCGAGCCGAGCGCCCCGATCTATTTTCCACCATCCGATCTAGATCCAACGGCCAGATCCAAAAACCCGAATTGAACCCGGTCCGGTTCACCGTGGACCCGTGGACCGCGGTCTACGGCCGGTCCACGGCACAGTAGACCGTGACGTCAGCCGACGTCAGCCCTTAGCCGCCGTCGTGCCTATTTTGTAAAAGAGCCCCTCTATTTTCTGGAAATCAACCCGCGGTCCACTTCTATTCAAAAGTATTTACAGTTTAGTCCTTTTTTTCGGTTTAGCCCCTGCTCTTTTGAAAAATAGTGCCCGCCGTCCTAGATGTCGTTTTTACCCCGCAGCCCTCAGGTTTTTATAGGAAATTATGTTTTAGGTCCCTGGTTTCTTTCAAAAACACCCCTGGAAGCCTAAAACTTTCACCAGCAAGCCCTTAGAGCCCGTTTTAAGCGTAGTTTCTCCGTTTTAACTCCGATTTGAGTGATTTTCGCGCTCATGTGTTCGTAGTGAAGCGTACAGTAACACTAAAGCCTTCTTTTCATCTTTTGTTTATGTTTGGTGTACTGTTCTAATTAAATGCCTTGTTTGCATGTATGTCTGGATGCTTGTGTGGTGATCGATGTGAGTAGTTGACGAGCCGTTCGAGTTCGCCGACGATCCAGTTCCCGAAGAGCAGGTGCAGCAGCAGTTCACTGAGGAAGACAAGTATAACACGGACAATCCTTGTTACCTATACACCATTTAATCATCCAAATCATGTGCATGTGTCTAATTTTGTTATACCATAAGGATGTTCCTAGTCTTTACCTTATTTCTTGTTTACCTGGGTTTTATGCATTGTGGTTAGTCTATGCTACGCGCTGCAACCAACATTTATTTTTATGTTAGTATTGAAATAATGGTTCACTTCAATGATGACAAAAGGATGCTTTTTAGCAACATGGTTCGGGGAACTAGAGCTTGTGCTTCGTGCTTTGTTCTAGTGTCTCTATAAGGTTTGGTCTAGGGAATTAGAGCATGTGCTTCGTGCTTTGTTCTAATGTCTCTCCGTAAGGTCCAGTTCTTAAAGCGGCAACCCAGGAACTTGTTCGCCGCTATTGGAACTATAATGGTCTGGTCTTGGATAACTAGCTTTTACGTCTCTAGCTCGCCAGTGGTTACCAAAAGGCGTACGTGGGGAACATTCGTGAGAGTATAGTTTGATCCATCGAGGACGGATTTATCCGTTGGCTATGTCTCGTTAGGCAAAGTCCCGTGATGTAAGCGCCCGATGTACGGCAGCTTCACACGTTGCGATGATTGCGCTCTCGCTCTGGACGCCATTGACTCCCTCACGTTGCGCCCTGAGCGTACGTCAATCTCGATGCCTTGGGTTATGCTGCCTATGTTGAACCAAAACGGCTACTGTGCTTGTTTGGGTGTTTTGTGAAAGTCCTCATAACATAAATTCTTTTGGATTTATGTGACCGGTGGGTAAAGGGAGAAACCTCTGCAGAGTGTTGATCTATCATGATAGCCGTGCTCACGGTTACGAGCGGCCTGGATCCTTTTTTATTAGAAGATGATATTAGTGATTGATGTTGGTTTATTCTATAATTATAATGGGTTTATACATTGGGTTTTATTCATTTGTAGTAAATTGGATGATAATAAAATGAAACAACTAAAAGTGCTAATGCAGTATAACCGTGTCAAGCCTTTTGTTCTTGCATAACCCGTGTTATACTTGATAAGTAAGATGGTTTACTTACACTTGCAACTATTCAACAAAATCCTGGATGGGTTGTAACACCCCTGGTGTTTAAAGCGTATAAATAAGAGTGATTAAACAAACTAAGGCACTAAACCCTGAAACTAAAATCGCTAGTAGGGATGAGAATTTCACATGAGGATTGTTAAGTTTGTACTCGTGCATTGGTTCTTGAAATTTGAACCCAACAAAAACTTTTCTAGTACAAATCTAAACATCTTCTCTTACAAGTTGCACGGCAAAACTCTAAATACATGCTCTCGGGACGACGCATAAAAATCTCCTAAAAAGAAGTCAGGATTGGACGGCAAATTAAGTAATGTTTCTATGCCCCTAAAGGTCTTAAAGGACTAATGGCTCATATGCAGTCAAACACATGAAATAATTCCAACTAAAGATATTAATGGCCTTCTGAAGGCAAGGTTCTAATTTAAAATTTTAAATAAGAGTTGTGCACATCACAAACGTCTGATCAATATGAAAGGTTGTAGTTCTGTTGTTTCAAACACCTTTCTTTAGAAAGATACTTTCTAATTATAAAACCAAACCACTTTCTCAAATGGAAGTTGTGTAACTAAAAATGTCAATTGCAACCTTGGTGAGTTATGTATATCTCAGAGCCTTAATCCACCAAACATAGGAAATCGAGTTTGAAAGACCAACTTAACCATGAGATGAAAAACACACGGCCACACACCCTTTTTAAAAAGTGCAATTAAAATCAATGCAACAGGGAATTGGGTTGAAATTCAAAAATTCGTCAAAAATTCAATTATAATTCAAAAACAAGGGTTGTTTGGCACCCAACTGAAATCTAAAAATCTCGGACCAAAAGAGTAGTTGTCATCACCAACAGCCCTTCGCGACAACCTCGCCACGGCGTTCGTTCCGCTCGATGACCCTCGAGCGGGGATGTCCGTCACGATCGAGCTTAGCCCGGATGTCTGTCACGGTCGAGCTTAGCCGTATATCCGTCCCGATCGAGCTATGTCCGTGACGATCGAGCCTAGCCAGTATTGTCCGTGACGATCGAGCCTAGCTAGTAGTTTCAGTCACAATTCGAGGCCGCACGATAGGACCCTCGAGGCCCCGCAGTCCGTCACGATTCGAGGCCGCACGATAGGACCCTCGAGGCCCCGCAGTCCGTCACGATTCGAGGCCGCACGTTAGCACGCTCGAGGCTCCGCAGCCCAGCTCGAGGGGGCACTTACCCTCGAGCGACGTTCCGTCACACTCGAGGCTTCGCAGCCAAGCTCGAGGGGGCACTTACCCTCGAGCGACGTTCCGTCACGCTCGAGGCTTCGCAGCCAAGCTCGAGGGGGCACTTACCCTCGAGCGACGTTCCGTCACGCTCGAGGCTTCGCAGCCAAGCTCGAGGGGGCACTCACCCTCGAGTGGCGTTTCCGACCGTTCGAGGCTCGGCAAGCTCGAGCTTGCGGTTCAAGCTCGAAGCGCCGTAGCGCCTGGTCGAAGTGCCCGGTCCAAGCTCGAAAGTTGTGTCCCACACCTCAAACTCCAACTTTTAATTTTACACGTTTCGGAGTTCAGCTCAAATTTTTAGAGAAAGTTTAAAAGGGGCAAAGGAACTCCACGGGGCTGCCAGCTCGCCCCTGGCGCGCTCTGCTCCGGCCGGAGTCCGGCCGCCACGTGGCCGGCGTGTGGCGGAGACCGCGTCGGGTCGGCCGAGCCGCGGCGGCAGCTAGCTTTTGTCCTCACGCGTTTGTCCAAGCCTTCCGTACCGTCACGTCGCGGGCGACGGCGCACTGCTGCCTCGCGCCGCGGAGCGCCATCATACGGTCGCGCGCCCCCGTGGCCGCACGCGCGCTCGCGCCGCGCCGAGCGCACTGCAGGCGGTAGAGTCCGTTCGCGTCGCGCCAAAGCCTCTGCTGAGGATCTCCACTTCATCACGCGATGATCTTTGACGCCCAACCGCGCGTGTGCGCTCTGTTCGAGATCGCCGCGCCATCAATGGCGACCGCGACAGCCACCCACGCGCTCGCACGCTCCCGAGGCCGCACTGTGCCACTCTCGCGTGCCCAAGCACTCCACCGCGCACTCCCACTCCTCCTCTCACTCGCTCACTTGGCCATTTCCACTTCCCCGCGCTCGCTCGGTCTTCTTCTTCCTCGCGCCGCGCGAACCGAGCCGAGCTTCTCCGAGAAATTTCGCCTTCCACACGAAGCTAGCCCTCTACTCCAGCTCCAAATCCCCCCACTTTCCCCAAGCTATTGTCCCTTCTCCGGCGAGAATTTGAGATTTCCCCCAAATCGCGAATTCCGGCCACCGGAGCACCCGCACGTCGAGCCCCTACTCTGAGCCGTCCCCGAGGTCAACCGAGCACGCCATTGGCTTCCTCGAGCTCCACTGGTGCTCTAGGACCCCTCGAACCTCGGCGAACGACCCCGAGCTCACCGGCGTAGAAGCCGCGGCGGCCGCGCCGCCACCACCTCGTCGCCGGCGCAACTCCGACCACCCCCGGCCTCCAAACCGTCCCCAAACGACTCGTGGTGAGCCCAGGATCATTTCCCCCCACTTCCCCGTGCCTAGTTCGCCGTAGTTTGCCCGGCGCAACTCCGGCGAGGTCCCAGGGACCTTTCTTCATCGTCTACCTTTGTTTAGGGGCCTCTGTGCAAAAGTGCAGGACTGGTTCGCGAAGTTTTGAAAGATCTAGGGTTCTCTGCGTAAAAAGATTCTTAAGTCTAGGTTTGATTTTCCCGAAACTTGTAAAATCCATTAAAAATCGTACAAAAATCAGAAAAATGCACAAAAATACTCTCTGGATTCGTGAGAGTCTAAACTACAATCTCTATTAGACATGTTTATACTTTTGATGAACTGTTTTTGATTTAAAATTCAAACTATGAAAATGGAAAGTAGTGCATCATTTCAAATCCAGAGCTCCGCTAAGGTTGAGCTTTGGATATGTTGTGTGTAGTGACTTTGGACAGCTTGTGTCCAAAGGGGACCTAAAAATATGAACTGTAGCTCCAGTTATAAATTAAAATGTGTTTTCTGTCTTTTTGCAGTGCAGAAATCTTTAAAAATAATCTGTGCAGTGAAAAATCACCATTTTGCTCCAGAGGACTAAAAACTTGTTAGCTCACCTGTGAAAAATGAAAAACTTAATTTTTGCTCTGTTTAGGATAGCAAATAAATAAATATGTGTTTTTGGTTAGAAATTTATTGAGGACTACCCAAGGGTTATTTTGAGCCACCACTTGGCCAGAGCCCTCCTCGTGCTATTGCCTAGCTTTGGTAGGAGAATCTCCTGAACTAGATGAATTTTCGATTTTATATGATTTAAATTCTATTCTGCTAGCAGCCGTTTGATATATTTTTAATAAATTATGTGTAGCTCAGAATTAGCTAAATTTTGGAGTGAGCTTAGCTCTTGTACTCCAGTAGCTGTCATAAAGTTTATAGATAAAAATGATGAACAGAATTGGAGAAACAAAAATGAGAAGTAATCTAGATGGAAATCGATTTATATAAAAGAATAAACCTTTTTGTAGTTAGTTAGAATAAAATAAATGGAATCTGAAATTCCAGAACAGCCACCCTAAGTTATGCATCTCATGTAGAAGGCGCTATCCCGGACGGCAACTACCACCTCATTCCCGCAGACGAGGAAGAAGTCCCGGAAGAAGGTGCCGGTGCAGGATCGACCAACCCGGAGGCTAACCCCCAGTCCGAGCAAGAAGGCAAGCCCCGGAGCATAACCTAACTTTACCAAATTATGCACTTTGAATTCTCTATGTTTGTGCATTTACGTTCAAGGAGTTGATTGAATACCTTAGCTGCACATTTCCTAGTACCTATGACTTGCAATACTAGTATGAAAGGATCGATAGGGCATTGCTTTAGGTCCGTTACAAGTCGAGTGATTTCCTGTCACTCGCGAGACATAGGAATTGCTTGTCTTTACTTATGTTGGAATCATAAGGATTGACGGGCGGGATGATAGATGTAGATCTCCCGTCCGTGTATGATAATTGATTAAGGTCGAAATGTGTGGAAAGAGCTGTCAAGTTTTTGAACGTACCACATGCATGCCGATGTATGGGGATCGGTAAGCCCGGTACCAGATTGAAGCAGCTAGGGCCGATAGCCATCTCTCCTTGGAAACTTTGTTTTCCCCTGCCGTACACTTGTGGATATATGCGTGAGACTGTGAGTGAAGCAGTAAACCTTTATCCTAAGGAAATGGACCCGGTTCCGAATTGTGGATCGATGGGAAAGGTTGGGAAATGCTTGTACCTTTTATAGCAAGCAGAGTATCCGTGTGTGTTGGGTTTCCCCTGGCCAGGTAGCAAAATTCGGTTCGAACTGTCCGCTTCTCGCGGTTAATGAGACTGCTTGACCGCCTGGCTACATTGAGTAACAAGTGAAACTTTGAGATTTATAAACTTGTTCTATGAATTAAATTGTATTGCACCACTTGTATGCTTAGAGAGGATGCTAATCTAGAATGGTTAAATGTACTAGAATATGATGCTAAAACTTGAAAGCAAGGATCTACCTTTAGTTGCTTTTTGGCAAACAAACCCACCAGCCAAAAGCCTCTCATTGTCTAGATGTCGGTGATATAGATTTCACCCGACGGGTAAGCCTTGCTGAGTATTAGTATACTCAGCCTTGCTTGTGGCATTGATTTACAGGTACACCGTTGGATGTCGATGCTTTGTCTTGGCCTGCCCAGGTTCCACCTGGCTGGCACATCGAATGGGTTCCGTCCTCTGCCGAGGATCGGGAGGAGTAGCTTCGTGGTAGGCTTCAGCACGGAGTTATTTGTATCGTCGTTAGATTATTTTCTTCCGCTGCAATGAAACTTTTATTTCCGCTGCAAGACTTTGATACTCTGATTTCATTTCAAACTTGGTTTGTAATAACTTTGACATACTATTTGTGTATGTTAATTTGTGGAATGTTGTAATCTCTGGAACTCACCTTCGTGTGGGCGTGCTGTTGTTTCGATCGAGAAAAGAACGTGGTTAATCGGGTTTAATCCGACGGCGCTCCAGCTTATTCCGGATTAAGTGCCTGACTACTCGGTTAGTGGTCCCGGGGTACTTAACTTGGAATAATTTCGGAGTGGTCCGCCACAGCTGGCATCAGAGCCGAAATAGCGCACCAGAGAGACCAACGAACCTTAAATAAATATTTTTGGAATAAAATTTGCCAACTCGTACTTCCGCCGTGCTTTTCGGTGGAAGGTTGTTGTTAGGACCGCTAAGGATGTTACCTAGAACGTGAAGCCTATGTGGGTTAAGGGATCACGATATGATAGGTGGCAAATAGTATATTATACTGACTTCCAGCACATTTCATTCTGTCATTTACTTTACGCAATGGTGGGCGCAAGGTACGGCGATTGCTGTAACGTACCACGGCACTATATGAAAATATAGTGGCGGCACATAGTCAATACGCTGTGATGGCGTATGAAAATAGAATAGGATGGTGGGCGCAAGGTACGGCGATTGCTGTAGCGTACCACGGCATCATATGCAAATATGATGGCGGCACAAAGTCAATACGCTATTTCAGTAGCGTATGAAACTGTCAATATGTTGCTTTGGTGACATATGAACATTGCCCGTTCAATGTTAAACATTCGGGTGCCACCTCTATAGTGGGTGGTAATGTATGGAGACGCTTTCGTGAGTGCTGGCACGAAAGGTTGATTATATATGCTCTGGAATGGAATTTTCTGCAGGTACACTAACCACGATTCCGTAAGATGAACGGTTAGAAAAGTTCGGCTAGTTAATATAGGATGAGACGGATATTGCCTAGCCACCGGCACTAACTTCGTAGGCCAAAAGTTTATTGGCACGTGTGATGGTGAGAACGAATAGGCTGCTCATGCATTGCAACTCACTGAAATGTTATTGAACCATAATGCACGATCATTGAACTAACCGTCATCAAAAATTGAATAACAACCGGAAATTGTGTCGAAACTCTGCCGAAATCAGCCTGTTTGCACCTTAATTCGAAACTGAAAACGTTGTCAAATGAAAAAGTGTTCAACATGAAAGTTGTCATAAATATTATGAAGTTTATGCTGTAGAAATTTCATCGAAATTGGTTCAGTAGAACTGGAGTTATGTTTAAAATGGTAACCCCCTGTCTGCTGGAATTTTCCGGGAACAACAAGTTTGAAAGTGGATTTTACACCCTCTTAACAGCAGTTTCTGCTAGAGGCTTAAAAATGAAAGTTGTCACAAATTGTGTCTAGTTTATGCTGTCAAAATTTCCACAAATTTGGTTCAGCCAATTAAAAGTTATGCTCAAAATACCAACTTCCTGTCTGCTGGACTTTCAGCAGAGAGTTAATTAAAAGATTGGGATTTTGCGCCACCTAGATCACTCGTTCTGTTTTTGTGTTGAACTAAAAAGTTGTTGGGAATTATTTAAACTGTATTCTGGTCAAGTTGGGTAATGTTTGGGCTTATAGATTTTGAGATATGAATTTTTTCCTATTCTGTCCATAATCTGATTACTTTCTTTAAATATATGTCGGTCCTCACTTAGATTTGATGTCTATATTGCTGCCGCCTCACTTGTAGCTAGCTCTGCTGTGGCATCCCTAAATTTTAAACACTTAAGTAAGCTACAATTAAGTTAAGGAATGCAAGACTTTTGGACAAGTAAAACTCGAAAAATGAACCAAATACCGACTTCCTGCCTTGCTGAAAATTCTGGGGACAGTAATTAAGAATTTGAATTTTTGCACCATCTTAAACCTCAAAATTGAAGAAATGCTGAACAGTAACATTGTATACAAATATGTTAGGAACAATCAGGTGAAGTTTGGGGAAATTTTGGGATGTTAAATTTTTGGCTATAAATATTTTACTTACTGTCCAAAATCTGCCTTATTTTGTCTCCTTCATGCCGAAATCCATAATCTGACAGAGGAATTAGTAAAACTAAGCACAAGGTCTAATTTATATAAAATATCAGTGGGAAAGTTATTCCAAGGTCTGACTACCTCATGCTGCCACACTTTGGAAACCGACGAACAAATCATGAGTGGTGCAATTTCAGTTTGTTTAGACAGAGACAAACCGGCTGCTGCGTTGTATATATGCTCGGAAGACGACTGCATCTTACACCTTGCATTATATCAGTATGTGTGTTGAGTGATTTGGGAGACTTGTTGGAATGAAATAATATTAAAACATAGCAACAGAAATAACATAGGAGTGACCGAAATATTTATATTCTGAAAAGAGCCGTATGTATTCACTGCCGGACCCAGCTTGTTTACTGTGTGCCTTTGGGCAGCAAAGAGACTATAGCCCACGACAAAGCTTTGGCCATGTGCTAAACAAGAGTAGTTTTGGCACAACTAGTAAAGCTCAAAAGTTGCATGTTTTGGAGTTTTGAATTACTAAAAACTGGACTTTAGAAACTTAAGGTTGCAACTAGAAATATTAGACTCCCATTATTTCGTTCATAGCCTACGAGTAAGAATTATGTCAAAGACTTTCCCATGAAGATGCTATGTCTGGACTAAATGATTGTTATCAAAGCCGGTTAGGAAGTTTAGATGGAACACTCACAAAGGTTCAGCCCCGAGGGAATAAGGAAACTAGAGTTCTAGGCAGAATTATAAAGTTCGGTGGGCCGAAAATCCATCTAAACCGAGAAGCCTAGATTGAGAGTTTTGACCAAACTTAATCACTAGGTCAGCGTCTGAGAGGCAAACCAATGTGTAGCTTACCAAATTCCTACTACCTGACCAAAGATGAATAACTCTGGATGTTAGATCTGTGAACTACAAATTTTCTTCCACTCATTTCCAGCTCTCATGTCTTTCACTCACTTTCTACCCCTTCGACAATTGTAGTAAATCAATGGTATGTAAACAACTTCACTCCACTCTCTTGGCCCAGTGCCTTTTATCCCTCTTGTTTCCTTTTTGTGAAATAGGAAAATTGTTTGGTGTGCTTTGACATGGACCAATTGTGAAGGTTTGGATGTCAAGCATGAGTCGTGCCTCCGTTGTTGTCTGATTCTATACAGTCTAAACTCATACCTTGATTCAGGTGTCTTCACCAACTCTCTCATACCGATTTGATTTACTTAACTTTGTTTAACATTGATACCTTGTACCGAAGTAACTTGATTCCTTAATCCTTGGATCCTATGCTGTTGTTCTTGCTCAAGATAATATAAATAATTGAAATGAATATGCAAAATTGGGTCAATGTCACTTTTTCTATGCATAATCAGTTATAGATACAATATGCATTTTATTCCTTTATAAGCAATTCATGTGCATAGGCATTACATATCCATTAACATGTCATTTGCATCATGATAATCTTTTGGTACCTAACCACATGTGCATCTAACTCATGAATGCTTCTCCCTCCTGGTGTCAATTGGGTTGTTCCCTCTGAAATTGTTGTGGTATTGTATTCCCTAACCTATGGTGCCGTGATGGAACCTAGGACCTCGTGTGTGCGCTGCAGCCACACGCTTGAGTCACTTGGAGCACACTGGTGTCTTGGTATGTGGGGATATGACCCACAAAGACCTTTATCGACAACCCAAATCGATACTTCCTTACTCTCCCTAATTGTTCCGCAATGATGAATTTTAATTATGTGGTGTGAGGTCTACTAACTTGCATCGGGCATGCACAACATGCTCTCATAAGCATATGCACCATACGCTCATGTGCATGTGCATCACATCATGTGCACCTCATCATGAACAGGCCATGTATACCATGGTAAAGTGCATAAGTTTGGCAATTCGACAATTAAGATAAAAATTTGAGCAAGAATTTTTCCAAAATTTTCATACCACACCACCTTTTCTAGGTGTATTCCCTCATTGCCATAAGCAAATCTTTTATTGCCCCACTCTTCCTCTTAGCTCATCTTAGAAATTGGACAGCAACCCCGTGTAACGTCATGCCATGATCGTTTCGTATGATGTGGGGTACTATTGGGTACTCTTGTCATCTCATAACCTCGTTGTTCACTAACCCTCCCTTTTTCTCTTAGGAGAATGCTAAAGAGTTCATTCCTTGTTCCTGTTGATATAAAAGTGGGTAAATCATTGTTTAATTAAGACCTACAATTGGTTAAGCGTCTTGCCTGTGACTATCTTTAGTCTCAAAAGATCACCTCTGCCTACTGTTTCTCCCACCATCACCGCAGGGTCTCAAGGGCCAGTTTGACCCCCTCTGTATCCGTGCGCCGTGTGCTCTGCCCCGTTCACCAGTCCACTATCACCTTCGTCGTTTATCCTACCGCGGCTGGCCAATACTACCCCAGTTGCCATCGTACCACCGTTCCATCACCCGGGGAATCTCACTGCCGGCCACTACCAAGCCACGCGCCACCAATAGTCCATTGCCCTTGCCGGCCCCTACCTCCTGCTGTCGACACACCACTATTGCTGCTCTGCTCTGGCCGTCGATAAAAGCAGCCTCTCCAATGGCTGCCATCACTCCTTGGTGCTCCACTTGAGTCACACCACTCCACCGCTCTCGCCTCTCTTCGGCGACCTCCACGGTACGCAAGCTGCCCATTCCCCACCGTGTCCTCCAATCTGTGACAAGCAAACTCTGCCTCCACCTCTTCATAAAGCCACGAGAAGGTGCCCCTCTCGGCAACCCTTGACGTTTAACCAAGATCCACGGCACCAACTTCATCGAAGGAGGAGTTCACGCAGAAGTCACCGGAGGATTCCGCAAGAATTAAGTGGACGAACGAGGAAGGATTCGACTTTTGACACCATCCATGGCTTGCCCCTTCTTTCCTCCCTGTGCGAATCTCGGGACGAGATTCTTTTTAAGGAGGGTAGGTTGTAACACCCCTGGTGTTTAAAGCGTATAAATAAGAGTGATTAAACAAACTAAGGCACTAAACCCTGAAACTAAAATCGCTAGTAGGGATGAGAATTTCACATGAGGATTGTTAAGTTTGTACTCGTGCATTGGTTCTTGAAATTTGAACCCAACAAAAACTTTTCTAGTACAAATCTAAACATCTTCTCTTACAAGTTGCACGGAAAAACTCTAAATACATGCTCTCGGGACGACGCATAAAAATCTCCTAAAAAGAAGTCAGGATTGGACGGCAAATTAAGTAATGTTTCTATGCCCCTAAAGGTCTTAAAGGACTAATGGCTCATATGCAGTCAAACACATGAAATAATTCCAACTAAAGATATTAATGGCCTTCTGAAGGCAAGGTTCTAATTTAAAATTTTAAATAAGAGTTGTGCACATCACAAACGTCTGATCAATATGAAAGGTTGTAGTTCTGTTGTTTCAAACACCTTTCTTTAGAAAGGTACTTTCTAATTATAAAACCAAACCACTTTCTCAAATGGAAGTTGTGTAACTAAAAATGTCAATTGCAACCTTGGTGAGTTATGTATATCTCAGAGCCTTAATCCACCAAACATAGGAAATCGAGTTTGAAAGACCAACTTAACCATGAGATGAAAAACACACGGCCACACACCCTTTTTAAAAAGTGCAATTAAAATCAATGCAACAGGGAATTGGGTTGAAATTCAAAAATTCGTCAAAAATTCAATTATAATTCAAAAACAAGGGTTGTTTGGCACCCAACTGAAATCTAAAAATCTCGGACCAAAAGAGTAGTTGTCATCACCAACAGCCCTTCGCGACAACCTCGCCACGGCGTTCGTTCCGCTCGATGACCCTCGAGCGGGGATGTCCGTCACGATCGAGCTTGGCCCGGATGTCTGTCACGGTCGAGCTTAGCCGTATATCCGTCCCGATCGAGCTATGTCCGTGACGATCGAGCCTAGCCAGTATTGTCCGTGACGATCGAGCCTAGCTAGTAGTTTCAGTCACAATTCGAGGACGCACGATAGGACCCTCGAGGCCCCGCAGTCCGTCACGATTCGAGGCCGCACGATAGGACCCTCGAGGCCCTGCAGTCCGTCATGATTCGAGGCCGCACGTTAGCACGCTCGAGGCTCCGCAGCCCAGCTCGAGGGGGCACTTACCCTCGAGCGACGTTCCGTCACACTCGAGGCTTCGCAGCCAAGCTCGAGGGGGCACTTACCCTCGAGCGACGTTCCGTCACGCTCGAGGCTTCGCAGCCAAGCTCGAGGGGGCACTCACCCTCGAGTGGCGTTTCCGACCGTTCGAGGCTCGGCAAGCTCGAGCTTGCGGTTCAAGCTCGAAGCGCCGTAGCGCCTGGTCGAAGTGCCCGGTCCAAGCTCGAAAGTTGTGTCCCACTCCTCAAACTCCAACTTTTAATTTTACACGTTTCGGAGTTCAGCTCAAATTTTTGGAGAAAGTTCAAAAGGGGCAAAGGAACTCCACGGGGCTGCCAGCTCGCCCCTGGCGCGCTCTGCTCCGGCCGGAGTCCGGCCGCCACGTGGCCGGCGTGTGGCGGAGACCGCGTCGGGTCGGCTGAGCCGCGGCGGCAGCTAGCTTTTGTCCTCACGCGTTTGTCCAAGCCTTCCGTACCGTCACGTCGCGGGCGACGGCGCACTGCTGCCTCGCGCCGCGGAGCGCCATCATACGGTCGCGCGCCGCCGTGGCCGCACGCGCGCTCGCGCCGCGCCGAGCGCACTGCAGGCGGTAGAGTCCGTTCGCGTCGCGCCAAAGCCTCTGCTGAGGATCTCCACTTCATCACGCGATGATCTTTGATGCCCAACCGCGCGTGTGCGCTCTGTTCGAGATCGCCGCGCCATCAATGGCGACCGCGACAGCCACCCACGCGCTCGCACGCTCCCGAGGCCGCACTGTGCCACTCTCGCGTGCCCAAGCACTCCACCGCGCACTCCCACTCCTCCTCTCACTCGCTCACTTGGCCATTTCCACTTCCCCGCGCTCGCTCGGTCTTCTTCTTCCTCGCGCCGCGCGAACCGAGCCGAGCTTCTCCGAGAAATTTCGCCTTCCACACTCCACCATTCCCAAATTCGTCCCGCACGAAGCTAGCCCTCTACTCCAGCTCCAAATCCCCCCACTTTCCCCAAGCTATTGTCCCTTCTCCGGCGAGAATTTGAGATTTCCCCCAAATCGCGAATTCCGGCCACCGGAGCACCCGCACGTCGAGCCCCTACTCCGAGCCGTCCCCGAGGTCAACCGAGCACGCCATTGGCTTCCTCGAGCTCCACTGGTGCTCTAGGACCCCTCGAACCTCGGCGAACGACCCCGAGCTCACCGGCGTAGAAGCCGCAGCGGCCGCGCCGCCACCACCTCGTCGCCGGCGCAACTCCGACCACCCCCGGCCTCCAAACCGTCCCCAAACGACTCGTGGTGAGCCCACGATCATTTCCCCCCACTTCCCCGTGCCTAGTTCGCCGTAGTTTGCCCGGCGCAACTCCGGCGAGGTCCCAGGGACCTTTCTTCATCGTCTACCTTTGTTTAGGGGCCTCTGTGCAAAAGTGCAGGACTGGTTCGCGAAGTTTTGAAAGATCTAGGGTTCTCTGCGTAAAAAGATTCTTAAGTCTAGGTTTGATTTTCCCGAAACTTGTAAAATCCATTAAAAATCGTACAAAAATCAGAAAAATGCACAAAAATACTCTCTGGATTCGTGAGAGTCTAAACTACAATCTCTATTAGACATGTTTATACTTTTGATGAACTGTTTTTGATTTAAAATTCAAACTATGAAAATGGAAAGTAGTGCATCATTTCAAATCCAGAGCTCCGCTAAGGTTGAGCTTTGGATATGTTGTGTGTAGTGACTTTGGACAGCTTGTGTCCAAAGGGGACCTAAAAATATGAACTGTAGCTCCAGTTATAAATTAAAATGTGTTTTCTGTCTTTTTGCAGTGCAGAAATCTTTAAAAATAATCTGTGCAGTGAAAAATCACCATTTTGCTCCAGAGGACTAAAAACTTGTTAGCTCACCTGTGAAAAATGAAAAACTTAATTTTTGCTCTGTTTAGGATAGCAAATAAATAAATATGTGTTTTTGGTTAGAAATTTATTGAGGACTACCCAAGGGTTATTTTGAGCCACCACTTGGCCAGAGCCCTCCTCGTGCTATTGCCTAGCTTTGGTAGGAGAATCTCCTGAACTAGATGAATTTTCGATTTTATATGATTTAAATTCTATTCTGCTAGCAGCCGTTTGATATATTTTTAATAAATTATGTGTAGCTCAGAATTAGCTAAATTTTGGAGTGAGCTTAGCTCTTGTACTCCAGTAGCTGTCATAAAGTTTATAGATAAAAATGATGAACAGAATTGGAGAAACAAAAATGAGAAGTAATCTAGATGGAAATCGATTTATATAAAAGAATAAACCTTTTTGTAGTTAGTTAGAATAAAATAAATGGAATCTGAAATTCCAGAACAGCCACCCTAAGTTATGCATCTCATGTAGAAGGCGCTATCCCGGACGGCAACTACCACCTCATTCCCGCAGACGAGGAAGAAGTCCCGGAAGAAGGTGCCGGTGCAGGATCGACCAACCCGGAGGCTAACCCCCAGTCCGAGCAAGAAGGCAAGCCCCGGAGCATAACCTAACTTTACCAAATTATGCACTTTGAATTCTCTATGTTTGTGCATTTACGTTCAAGGAGTTGATTGAATACCTTAGCTGCACATTTCCTAGTACCTATGACTTGCAATACTAGTATGAAAGGATCGATAGGGCATTGCTTTAGGTCCGTTACAAGTCGAGTGATTTCCTGTCACTCGCGAGACATAGGAATTGCTTGTCTTTACTTATGTTGGAATCATAAGGATTGACGGGCGGGATGATAGATGTAGATCTCCCGTCCGTGTATGATAATTGATTAAGGTCGAAATGTGTGGAAAGAGCTGTCAAGTTTTTGAACGTACCACATGCATGCCGATGTATGGGGATCGGTAAGCCCGGTACCAGATTGAAGCAGCTAGGGCCGATAGCCATCTCTCCTTGGAAACTTTGTTTTCCCCTGCCGTACACTTGTGGATATATGCGTGAGACTGTGAGTGAAGCAGTAAACCTTTATCCTAAGGAAATGGACCCGGTTCCGAATTGTGGATCGATGGGAAAGGTTGGGAAATGCTTGTACCTTTTATAGCAAGCGAGTATCCGTGTGTGTTGGGTTTCCCCTGGCCAGGTAGCAAAATTCGGTTCGAACTGTCCGCTTCTCGCGGTTAATGAGACTGCTTGACCGCCTGGCTACATTGAGTAACAAGTGAAACTTTGAGATTTATAAACTTGTTCTATGAATTAAATTGTATTGCACCACTTGTATGCTTAGAGAGGATGCTAATCTAGAATGGTTAAATGTACTAGAATATGATGCTAAAACTTGAAAGCAAGGATCTACCTTTAGTTGCTTTTTGGCAAACAAACCCACCAGCCAAAAGCCTCTCATTGTCTAGATGTCGGTGATATAGATTTCACCCGACGGGTAAGCCTTGCTGAGTATTAGTATACTCAGCCTTGCTTGTGGCATTGATTTACAGGTACACCGTTGGATGTCGATGCTTTGTCTTGGCCTGCCCAGGTTCCACCTGGCTGGCACATCGAATGGGTTCCGTCCTCTGCCGAGGATCGGGAGGAGTAGCTTCGTGGCAGGCTTCAGCACGGAGTTATTTGTATCGTCGTTAGATTATTTTCTTCCGCTGCAATGAAACTTTTATTTCCGCTGCAAGACTTTGATACTCTGATTTCATTTCAAACTTGGTTTGTAATAACTTTGAGATACTATTTGTGTATGTTAATTTGTGGAATGTTGTAATCTCTGGAACTCACCTTCGTGTGGGCGTGCTGTTGTTTCGATCGAGAAAAGAACGTGGTTAATCGGGTTTAATCCGACGGCGCTCCAGCTTATTCCGGATTAAGTGCCTGACTACTCGGTTAGTGGTCCCGGGGTACTTAACTTGGAATAATTTCGGAGTGGTCCGCCACATGGGTAATAGATGGAGCAGTGAATGATCAGTCGCTTGCTGAGTTTCCAGAGGATCTACCGTACTTCTAGCTGTGTTCAACCAGTCGGTGTCCCTGTGGACTTGAGGCTCTACCTAGTTAAGACGTTTATTAATATTAAGACTTCCGTTGTGTTATTTGTTTAAGACTATGTCTTGTGTTAAACTCTGATGTAAACTATTTTTATTCGAGCATTGTGTTCTCTGTGATTCAATATTTGTAATCTATATGTGTTCTGTGGACATCCTGGGCACACATATGGAAGCATTCGGATTTCTTGGAAATCTAGGTGTTACAACTTGTGACGGGTATGCATTGATGCAACTCCTGATCCACCGAGCCTAAGTCTTAGCTTTGCTCGAGGACGAGCAAAGAGATAAGCTTGGGGGTGTGTTGACGGCCATTATGACACCTTGTGACTGTCAACATTTCGGACAAAATGAGAGCTTTGCATAACATTCCATGTATATTTTACTTATATTTAATCAATTCCACAAGTTTTGGTGAAGTTGTGAATGCAGGGACACATGGCAGAAAAGAGGACAAAAATGGGCAAAAAGTCTAGCCAGCCGCTTCAGCCAACTGCCAAGTCACAGATCCAAAGAGCAAACTAGCACACATGCAAAGCATCCAAGCCATTCATCCAATGATGGTTTGATCAAACGACCCGAAAGGCACATCACATGGATTAGAGGACCCACCTGCATGTCTTAACTACCAAGCGTCACAACTACCGACACCAGGAGGCAATCCAGAGCGTTGTTGCGTAAGACGGTGCCAGATGGCCACCATCCCTGGCTGATCGGCCAGGAACCGGCCGAACGGCCGGCCACCGACTCCGTTCTAGGCGCCCTTCTGAGGACAGTTGGATGCCAAGCTAACTTAACTGCCAAGATGCTCAACCGACCTGCTCAAGCTATAAAAGGAGGCCTCCACTTCACTTCTCAACACACACCAAGAAGGAGCTTATCTACCTTTCCATATTTTCTAGAGTAGGTTAGAGTTGGGAGTTAGAGTCGAGTCGAGCTTGCCTCGATATTCTGGAGTCTCTCGGAATTCGGGTAAAGTTCTTGTATCTTTTCTTTTATACTTCGAATATTTTATCAATATAGTTATCTTCTTTACTTTATCAGTTAAGCTTTTCTTACCTGTTTTCTTTAGTTTATCTAGGAGAGTAGTGTGATCGTTTCATATCATATCCTTTATATTCAGCTAGAGTCTAGTTAGTTTGTCAGGTTTTTACCTTACGGGTTTTCTCGCCAAGACTAGGGAATTTAATCATTTCCTAGGTTGAGGGTCATGAAGGCCTCACGAGAAATACTAGCATCAAGTCCAGACGTGGTGTTTGGCTAGGTGTTAGCTAGAAAGTGTGTTCCACCCCACGAAAGTAGAGTGGTAGGCGGCAAGTGGTGACAGCCTTGTCCGTCCTTTGTGCGACCATCACGTTCGGCTGTTTTCATAGCAGTAGTTGCAGGTTACCGTTAGGTCCCCGTTCTACCCCGTCTGTGGCCTTTCCTCTTCCAGCCGCCGAAGTAAGCTCTAGTTTCCTGACAGCTAGGTAGAGTCCTATTGTAGATCTTTAGAGGCTTTCTGATAAGTTTAGAAGTGTCTTAGGAATCTTTCTCGCTCGTTGTTCTCCCAACGTCTTTCCTTTACTCTAAGTGTAGAAGTCTCTTATGTCGCTGGTCATTCTGACCTTCTATCTAGCTTACCTTTTTAGATAAGCTAAGTTATCTTGGGCACTTTATATCATATCCTTGCGCCCCAGTTATCTCCCCTAAGATAGTTGGTGAATATTTCTAGATTGTGTTCCTAGTCTAATTATTCAATATCACTTTTACCATAGTGCTTCCTCATGGAAATTTACGATAACCTGGAATACTCCAAGGTGAAGTGCTACACGGTCATTCTGTGTGCTTGCGGAATATTTTATTCTAAAGGGCAAGAGTTTCCTACTGGCTTTCTAACGGCACAATTTCAGTGACGTTAAGAAATGCCAACAGGGGCTATGGGCTTATTTTTGGGAAATTTTTTTTCCGAAATTTTTTTATTTAACTAGATAAATTCCAAAGAGTTCTAAAAGAACTCGGATTCCTTTGGGAAATCGATTCTCTTCAGATTTGGACTTCGGAAGAACCTCGATTCTCTTCTTGTAAGATAAACGAGGCTCGGGGGCTGCCCAATTGGGCGCACCTATTCAGTGCGCACCAATAAAAATCTCCAGATGAATTAAGGAGCACATTATGGCCTTTTGTACAGCGTAGTTACAAATGACCAAAGAACCCTAAAGAAGTTTCAAAGAACCCTGTATTTACAACAATGCTCTCCTTCAGGAGATAAGGTGCTCGGGGGCTTGATGGTGTAGAGTCCTAATGGACTAAATAACCCTGGCAGGCCATCCTATGGGCCGGCCCACGTACAAGACTTACGGTCAAGACAAGGATTAGTCCTAGTCGGTTAGGATATAATGTATTAGGAAATTAGAGATTAACTTGTAAAAGTCTCTCGTTCCTATAAGGATTAGTCTCTCGTTCATATATAAGGGGAGACAGGGACCACCTCAAAAGACATCAATCAATACAAGATACACCAAACAAGACGTAGGGTATTACGCATATTGCAGCTGGAACCTATCTAAATCTTCTCTTGTCACCTTCAGTTCTAGATTCTCGATGACTTCTCCCTAAACTCTTCTCTCGGGGCATCCCCTCGAGGACCTTGTCAGCATAAATCGCCGACAGTCACCGCTGCCAAAACTTCTGGATTTGGATCCTCCGTCGCTACCAAACCTCGGCCACCTGGCGCCCTGAGCGTGGCCCGACGCTCGTTGCCCCCAAGCGCGGCTCGCCGCCCGTCTGGCCGTGCTCATCAGGCGCCGCCCGTCACCCGTGAGTGGATAGTGGAGTTGACCTTGCTACCACGGCAGATCGATATGCATGTGCCAAATTGATGATCCACAGATTGAGATAACGACAACAACAAGGGCTAGGAGCTCGATTTGAGCAGGACCTCGAGCACGGCACTAGATCTGAGCACTTGAGAGGGAAGCTAGCCACCATGCCACCGCTCGAGCTGATTGAGAGATGAGGAGCCTGCCGTGCCGCCGCCTGAGGTCATTGTATCGTCCGTTTCCTCCACGCACTCGCCATCCAGCCGGCCGAGGTCGTCACGCCAGCTTTCTCCACCACGGGCTCGTCGTGCCGTCGGACAGGGAGACGAGAAAGAGGAGAAAGAAAGGTGGGTCCCACCTGTCATGGTAGAAATAGATAATAGGCACTGCATGTGGGTCCCACTTGTCATTTTTGTTATCATTATTATTTTTTCTCACAAGCAATTACACTGCATAGACTTTTAAACTGTAGCATGCTGATAAGATTAACGATATACCTTTTTATTTTGTATGTACTGTGTTGGAATTTTGTGGATCATATGGCAAGTTGGCAACACCAGGTATTAGTCTCGTCGGCCTAATTTTTGTTCTTGTATGAACTCTACAACTCTTTTCATATTATGAGTTCTTTTGTAGTTTTGTAGTTATATCTTGTATTAATTCATTTCATCTTATGAGTTCATACTTCTTTTGCAGCTTTATCATCTTTATTAAAATTTTGCCACTTGTAGCAAAGCATGATTATTGAATTGTTATTTTTTACGATGTTCTATATTGTTCGTTACTAGAGCAACTCCAACGACTTATTTAAATGATAACGGATAGGTAAAATCAGAAAAACAAAAAGCAAAAAAGTAGAATCCAACAGAATTGGTATATTCTTTGAGTCGCTGTGGCGGACCACTCCGAAATTATTCCAAGTTAAGTACCCCTGGACCGCTAATCAAGCCGTCAGGCACTTAATCCGGAATAAGCTGGAGCGCCGTCGGATTAAACCCGATTTAACCACGTACTTTCTCAATTGAAACAACAAGCGCGCCCACAAATTCATCATACATAAATAGTACCATAAAGTTATTACAAACCAAGTTTGAAATTTAAATCAGAGTATCGAGTTCATTGCAGCGGAATAAAAAGTAACCTTGCTTTCATGGTTTTAGCATCATATTCTAGTAGATTTAACCATTCTAGAGTAGCATCCTCTCTAAGCATACAAGTGGTGCAATACAATTTAATTCATACAACAAGTTCATCATTCTCATAGTTCCACTTGTTACTCAGTGCAGCACAGCGGTCAAGCAGTCTCATTAACCACGAGAAGCGGACAGTTCGAACCGAATTTTGCTACCTGGCCAGGGGAAACCCGACACACACGGACAATGCTTGCTATAAAAGGTACAAGCACTTCCTGACCTTTCCCATCGATCCACAATTCGGAACCGGGTCCACTTCCTTAGGATAAAGGTTTACTGCTTCACTCACAGCATCACACATATATCCACAAGTGTACGGCAGGGGAAACAAAAGTTTCCAAGGAGAGATGGCTATCGGCCCTAGCTGCTTCAATCTGGTACCGGGCTTACCCGATTCCCATATATCGGCATGCATGTGGTACGTTCAAAAACTTGACACACAGAACCACACGTTTCGACCTTAAATCAATTATCATACACGGACGGGAGATCTACATCTACCATCCCGCCCGTCCATCCTTATGATTCCAACCATAAGTAAAGACAAGCAACTCCTATGTCTCACGAGTGACAGGAAATCACTCGACTTGTAACGGACCTAAAGCAATGCCCTCTTGATCCTTTCATACTAGTGTTGCAAGTCATAGGTACTAGAATTATGCAACTAAGGTATTCAATCAACTCCTTGAAACGTAGATGCACAAACATAGGGAATTCATAGATGCATAAACTTTAAAAGTTAGGTTATGCTCCGGGGCTTGCCTTCTTGCGCTAGCTGAATGTTAGCCTCCGGGTCGACTGCTACCTCGTGGGCACAGCTCTCCGGGAGTCCTTCTTCATCGGCGGGGATGAGGTGATAGAAGCCGTCCGCAATAGCACCTTCTACATGAGATGCATAACTTTATAGCGGCTGCCTAGTTGATCCAAAACCAAGGCCTTGAAGGCCATATTCACCTAGACATGCTAGTGTACTACTTTCTCCTTCACAAAATTAGAGGAGGGGTGTGGAAAATTTTACGCATATATGATGGTGATTGTGTACACATATAAAAGAATTCCCATTTATTATTTTGAGGTTTGGGTGCTGTTCTGGAATTTTAGACTTTCCATGTTTCATTTAAATTAATTATCAAAAAAATGGTCTATTTTCTTTTTATAACTCAATTCTACCCTAGTTTCTTCTCATTTTTGTTTCTCTATTTCTGTTCATCCTTTTTATCTACAAACTTTATGACAGCTACTGGATTATAAGAGTTAGGCTCACTCCAAATTTTAGCTAAAACTGAGCTACACAGAATTTATTAAAAATGGAATAAACTGCTGCTTAAAGAAAAAAGATAAATTCATATAAAATCGAAAATACTTCCAAATCAGATAATTTTCCTACCAGAGCTAGTCATGTGTGTAAGGAGGGCTCTGGCCCAGTGGTGGCTCAAAATAACCCATGGACAGTCCTCAACAATTTTCTATCCGAAAAAACATATCTATTTATTTGCTAGTCTAAACAGGGCAAAAATTAAGTTTTGCATTTTTAGCAGATGTGCTAACAAGTTCTTAGGCCTCTGGAGAAAAATGGTGATTTTTAGCTGCATGATTATTTTTAATAATTTCAGGACTGCAATAAGATAGGAATCACAAATTAATTCATAACTGAAGCTACAGTCCATATTTTTAGGTCCCCTTTGGACACAAGGTGTCCAAAGTCACTGCAAACAACATATCCAAAGCTCAGCCCTAGCGGAGCTCAGGATTTGAAATGGTGCACAAGTTTCTAATTTCACAGTTTGAATTTTAATTAAAAAACGGTTCACCAAAAGTACATACATGCTAACATGAGATTGGAGTTTACAATCTCAGGAGTCCAGGGAGTATTTTTGTGCATTTTTCTGGTTTTTGTATGATTTTTGGTGGATTTTACAAGATTTTGGGAACTTAAGAATCTTTTTACGCGTCGGCCCTTGAATATTTTGAAACTTCGCGAACAGGTCCCTGTCTTTTTCACTGGGAACCCTGGAAAAAGGAAGAAGACGAACTCAGGTCCTCGGCTCGTCGCCGGAGTTGCGCCGGCCAAACGACGGCGAGAGAGGGTCGGGGAGGCCGGGGGAAGCTCGGAGTTCGCCGGCGATGTGCGGTGGCGGTGCGGCCGCCGCGGGCTCGATTCCGGCGAAATGGGTGGCTCTCACTGGGGTTGGAGGGGTCCGTCAGCACCAGTAGGACTCGGCGAAGCTAGTGGAATGCTCGGTTGACCTCGGGGAGGGCTCGAAGTAGGGGCTCGACGTGCGCGTGCTCCGGCGGCCGGAAATGCGGATTTGGGGGAAATCTGATTTCTCGCCGGAGAGTTGGGGAGAGCTCGCGAGGATTGGGGGAAATGGGAGCTAGGGAAGTGGTCTAGCTCTGTGCGCGAGGGATTTGGGATTGGTGGAGAGTGGAGGGCGAATTTCACTCGGGAAGCAAGCTTCGTCCGCGCGGCCGGAGGTTGAAGACGACGGGCGCGGGGAAGTGAAATGGTGAAGTGTGCGAGCTAGGAGAGGGTGTGAGGGGCTCGGAGAAGTGCTTTGGCACGCTAGAGAGGCACTGAGTTGCCTTGGGAGCGTGCGCACGCACGGCTCGGCGCGAGCAGACCGCCATGAGTGCGGTCCGAGCTCGGGCGGCGCGCGAGCGGCTCGGTTGGGCGAAGGAGATCGTGGCGTGGCGCTGGGGGATCCTCTACAGAGCTTCTTGGCGCGTAGTGAGCGAGCATCGCGGCCTGCGGGACGGCGCGGCGCGGCGCGCGCGGCTGCGGCCAGTGGCCGAGCTCGCTCGCCATGATGGCGCTCCGCGGCGCGAGGCGGCAACGCGCTGTCGCACGCGACGTGATGGCTCGGGAGGGGCTGGACAACCGCGTGAGGACAAACGCCAGCGGCCGCCGCGGCTCGGCCGGCTCGGCGCGGCGTCCGCCGCACGCCGGCCACGTGGCGGCCGGACTCCGGCTTAGGCGCAGAGCGCGCCCGGGGCCTGTCAGGGATGTCACAGCCTACCCCGCTTAAGAGGAATCTCGTCCCGAGATTCGATTACACTTAGGAACAAGGTGGGAAAAGGTACCTTGGTCTAAGTAAGGACGTCGGGGAAGTTCTTCTTAAGATAGTCCTCGGTTTCCCACGTGGCTTCATCCTCGGAGTGATGACTCCACTGAATTTTGTACATTTTAACTCCTTTCCTTCGTGTCTGTCTCTCTTTCTCATCAAGGATCTTAATGGGATGCTCATCATAGGAGAGATCCGGTTCAACCGAGAGTTCTTCTTGTTCAACAACTTCGGTCGGAACACGAAGACACTTCTTGAGTTGGGAGACATGGAATACATCATGCACGGCGGAGAGCTTCTCGGGAAGCTTCACACGGTAGGCTACCGGTCCACATTGTTGAGTGATTTCATATGGGCCGATGTAGCGAGGTGCAAGTTTTCCTTTTAATACAAACCTTTGCACACCCTTGGTCGGGGAGACCTTGAGATACACATGATCGCCGGCTTCGAATTGAAGTGGCTTCCGCCGTTGATCAAAGTAACTCTTTTGCCGTGACTGTGCGGTCCTCAAATTTTCACGGATTGTCCTAACCTTTTCTTCCGCTTCCTTTACAAGGTCAGGGCCATAGGTATACCTCTCGCCTGCCTGGGACCCACACAACGGGGTCCGACATCTTCTACCATACAAGGCTTCGAAAGGTGCCATTTTAAGACTCGCTTGGTAGCTGTTGTTATAGGAGAATTTGGCTAGAGATAAGCATTTCTCCCAATTCTTCCCGGAATGGATAACACAAGCTCGAAGCATATCCTCAAGTATTTGATTTACCCTTTCCGTCTGCCCATCGGTTTGAGGGTGATATGCTGAACTACGGATCAGTTTTGTACCTAGGGATAGTTGCAATTGTTTCCAAAAGCGTGCCACGAATTGAGTACCACGATCTGAAATTATCGTCTTGGGTACCCCATGTAGACAAACGACCCGTTCCAAATAAATCTCAGCGTACCTCTTAGCGGTATAAGCGGTATTGACCGGAATAAAATGTGCGGTCTTGGTAAGGCGGTCCACAATTACCCAAATGGAGTCATGCCCCTGAGGGGTTCTGGGAAGCCCAACAATGAAGTCCATGCTTATATCTTCCCACTTCCATGAGGGAATAGGTAGAGGTTGAAGCGTGTCTGCTACCTTCAAGTGGCTAGCCTTAACCCGCTGACACGTGTCACATTCCGACACATACGTGGCAATTTCTCGCTTCATCCTAGTCCACCAAAAGTTTTGTTTCAAATCTTGGTACATTTTGGTGCTACCGGGATGGATAGAAAATTTGGAGAGATGGGCCTCATCCATAATCCTCCTCCGGAGTTCGGTGTTTTTGGGCACCACTATGCGATGGCCAAACCACATCACTCCCTGCCCATCTAGCCGGAAATTTTTGTATTTTTCCTTGACATTCTCCTTCGCCAATTTCCTTTTAAGGATTTTAATCTTTGCGTCATTTAATTGGGCTTCGACGATCTGATCATGCAAGGTTGGTTCAACAGAGATATGGTTGAAGTATCCGTGTGGAACAATCTCTAAGTTGAGCTTTGCCATTTCATGGCACAAGGTGTCAGCGCAGGACTCCACGGAAAGGCAACGACAATGAGCCTTGCGGCTTAGTGCATCCGCAACCACATTAGCCTTGCCGGGGTGATAATGCACACTAAGGTCATAGTCCTTTGCTAACTCCAACCATCTTCGCTGCCTCATATTCAAATGTGCCTGAGTGAAGACATATTTGAGGCTCTTGTGGTCGGTGTATACGTGGCATGGAACGCCCATCAAATAGTGTCTCCGTATCTTGAGAGCATGAATAACCGCTGCTAACTCAAGATCATGCGTAGGGTAGTTTTGCTCATGAGGCCGAAGTGCTCGAGAAGCATAAGCACAACCTCGACAACCATCTTCTCTTGCATGAGGACACAGCCAAGTCCGGTGCCTGAAGCATCGCAATAGACATCATAGGGCTTGGTGCAATCGGGTTGAGCTAAAACTGGGGCTGAAGTTAAATGTTTTCTCAAAGTGTGGAAAGCCTCATCACATTTGTCATTCCACTCAAATTTGACTCCCTTCTTTAAGAGTTCGGTCATGGGTTTCGCAATCCGAGAGAAGTCCGGAATAAAACGGCGATAAGAACCGGCTAAACCCAGAAAACTCCGAATCTCATGGACAGAGGTAGGTGGTTGCCAATCCAGCACCTCTTGCACCTTGGTTGGATCCACAGATATACCATCCTTGGAAACCGTGTGACCTAAGAATTTCACACTCTCTAGCCAGAATTCACATTTTGAGAACTTGGCGGAGAGTTGATGGTCTCTCAATCTTTGAAGAACAATGCGAAGGTGCTCAGCATGCTCTTCCTCATTCTTGGAATATATAAGAATGTCGTCAATGAAAACCACCACGAACTTGTCTAGCTCTGACATGAAAACCGAATTCATGAGGTACATGAAGTAGGCTGGGGCATTGGTGAGTCCAAATGACATGACCAAGAATTCATAAAGTCCGTAACGAGTAGAAAAGGCAGTCTTTGGAATGTCACAAGGTCGGATTTTTATTTGGTGATAGCCAGAGCGAAGATCAATCTTGGAGAACACTCTGACGCCAGCTAGTTGGTCAAACAGGACATCAATACGGGGGAGTGGGTACTTGTTTTTAATAGTCACCACATTGAGAGGCCGGTAATCGATACACAACCTCAAAGAATGGTCCTTCTTCTTCACAAAGATAGCGGGACATCCCCAAGGTGACACACTAGGACGAATAAAACTCTTGTCTAGCAGTTCTTGGAGTTGAATTTTTAATTCAGCCAATTCATTGGGTGGCATTCTATATGGCCACTTTGATATAGGTGCCGTTCCAGGATGGAGTTCAATCACAAATTCAATGTCCCTATCCGGCGGCATCCCAGGTAAGTCATCCGGAAAAACATCGGCATACTCACATACCACCGGAATGTCCTTTCGTTGCGTTTCTACCATTGTATAAGCACAAGCATTGGCGCAATTCCGTTGTGGTAGATATAGCACACTAGGGCCATGTGTAGGCGAGTTTATTTCGACAACTCGTTCCGCAACATCTAGCACAACCTTATGTTGAGTCATCCAATTGGCCCCCAAAACAATGTCAATCCCTTCCATACCAAGCAGAATTAAATCAGTAGGAAATATTTTACTTCCTAGCCTAATTGGCACTCTTCGGGTGACTTGGTTGGATGCTATTTTACCTCCCATAGTTGATATCACATATGATGATTTGGTATGGTAAGATTTTAATCCACATTTTGCATGAAATCTTGTGCTTATAAAACTATGTGTTGCCCCGGAATCAAACAATATCACAGCAGGTTGATTATGGATAGGAAAGGTACCAGTCATATCTGGGGCTCCCTCAGGTAGGTTGGCCAAGGTGGTGTAGTTAAGCCTTCCTTGTCGGGCCTGCACACGCTGCTGCTGTTTGCCCTTGCTTTGCTGATTTCCCGGGCGCTGGTTCTGTTGCTTGTTCTGTGGGCAGTCCTTGATGAAGTGACTGTTGCTGCCACACTTGAAGCATTGATAGCCGGCTCCAGGGCGAGCTAGCTATTGTGCATTCTGCCTTGGCGCCGGTTGCTGCTGCGGCGGTGGAGGGAAACGGGGCACACTTGGCTGTGGTGGCCTAGCAACCCATCCTCCTCCCTGAGGTGCCCTTGACTGTCCTTGCGGTGCAGCTGGGGGAACCAGGCGGAATCTCTGCGGCTGCGCGCTCGAGGGTCCAGCGGGAGCTTTCCTCTTCTTCTCCGCCTTGTGTACCACGTTGGCGTCTTCTTGGGCAATGGCGATGTTCACAAGCTCGCCATACGTGGCAACTCGGGTGGTGGTCAATTGGGCCTTTAACTTAGTATTGAGGCCACGTCGGAACCTCTCCAATTTCTTCTCGTCAGAGTCGGCGTGATGACCCGCGTATGGGCACAAACCATTGAAGACCTGGGCGTATTGGAGCACCGTGCGGGTACCCTGGGTCAAAGCCAGAAACTCATTCAATTTCCGCTCTACCAAGCCGGCAGGAATATGGTGAGCCTTGAAAGCAGTCTTGAACTCTTCCCACTCAATCACGTGACCCTCCTGCTGCAGGGCCAAGTAATTCTCCCACCATAGGAGAGCCGTGCCACGGAGCTGCTGCGCCGCGAAAACTACCTTGCGGTTGGAAGTGCAAGGCGTGGCCAAGATAGAGAACTTGGATTCGATGGCTCGAATCCATGCATCGGCTTCCAGGGGCTCTTCGGCTCTTGAGAACACCGGCGGGTGTGTAGCCAGGAAATCCTCATACCGAGCCACTTGAGGCTGAGGGGCCCATTGACCTCCCTGTTGTTGCATCTGCTGCTGCATCATTTGTTGCTGATGCTACAGGTTCCGTAGGATTTCTGTTTGCGTAGCATACAATTGTTGCCACGTCGGAGGTTGCTGCGGTGGCGGAGGTGGTGGCGGCTGTTGCTGCCCCTCTGGCCCTTGCTGGTTAGCATTGGAGCCACTAGCGTCATGACCGCTGCGGGTGATTGCCATCTGCAGTAGGTACTTGTATTAGCCACATTTCATAAGCTTGCATAATGATGACAAGATGGAACGTGGCAATATAATGAAGTTTACTGCGTAAGAATGACATATCAACAAGCAGTTCGGAAGAAAAATTCATATCTCCCAACAGGAAGCAAGTCAAATGCTCCAATTCAGTCAGTAGCTCGAAAATTTCATGCTCTACAACTTTCATGTTTGGCTCAGAATCAAATTCGAGCTGGAACTAAGCCGAAAAATTCAATCTTTGGCTCTCTGCGTTTGCTGTTTTACGGCAGGCCGAGCTGTAGAGTTTTGGTTGCCATTTTTATTTCGCTTAACCAATAGGGTTGAAATTTGGTGAACATTTCGTTTGACAAATTCCAAACAACTTTGTAGTTCACATCACAGCCCAGAAATGAATGGAAAACCCATCAATAATTAAAACAAAGATAGCTGCAGAATGTTTTCCACACAGCCATTACAACCTTCATCAAGTTTTGGCTCACACAACCACACCATTAAATTACATTGTCTCAAAAGGTTAAAGGGGAGCTCAACTCCATCTAGCCTATTACAACATGAAGCCAAAATTTAGGCTATGCGGAGGAGTAATCTTGCCACTACCACTTCTAGAAATCATCTAGGTTGTTAGCGGTAGCATCGCTGCCCATGGTGATGGTGGAGCTGGAAGGGGCGGCATGTCATCCTCGGTATCCATGTCGGAGTCGGGGGCCTCTCCTTCCCCATGCTCTCCACCCTGCTCAAAAAGGTGCTGAGCATCATGGGCGGGCTAACATGGCATTGGCATGCTCCAAAGTACCGTGCACATCCTCAAGCTCTTCTCTTGTTTGGGCTAGCTCGTTTTGGACATTGTTGTGCCCGATGTGGAGGTCAGACAATTGCCTTTCCAAATCAGCAATCATGGCATCTCTGGTGCTCACCTCAATGGACAAGGAGGTCCTCTCAACCCCAATGTCACGGGCATGGGCAGACATGTCCATGGCAAGGTTGAGCACCTCGCTCTGTGACCGTCCTAAAAGTGCCTGCAAGCGGTGGTAAGCTCGGATCCATCTCATCATAAGTGCAGCTGCAGCGACGGGATTCTCCGCCATCCTCAAAGGGGAGCTAAGATAGCACCTCATCCAATGGGCATCGTCCGGCTGGGTCGGTGGGAACAACCCAAGCAGCTGATGCTCTACCAAGTCCTGGTTCTGAGCACAGAAAGCACTGATGCCATTCAGGGCGGCTAGCTCACAAGTAGTCTCCATGTGGTGTCCATAAACTTCCACACTCCAAGTGGGGGAGCTAGGACACGGTGGATGGCGATGTACCACCAAACGCACACGAGATCGGGTCACACCTCGGTCTCGAATGAGGGTTCTCTCATATTGTGACGGGGTAGGATAATCGAGTGGCTGCAAAACTGACCACAGAATGCTAGGGAAACCTTCCCATCCTAGGCAGTCCGAAAAGGAAATGTCGTTGGGGTAGCTGGCCAAGTCAGCGTGAGCGTTCATTCTGAACCAAAAAGGGCAAGGGTGAGAACCGGTTAGCGCCATAGAAAATAAAACAGATTCTGGATAGTGTAGTAAAAATTATAAAACTCGGCATCTACAAGCTCAAAAATTCCTGGCCAGGACATTTTTTAAGTAATTCCAAACAAGTTTCATGTTGGAGGTTTAAGCAGAAACTGTCGTTAAGACGGTGTAAACATTCAATTTTTACCTCACTATTCCCAGAAATTTCCAGCAGATAGGGGGTTACCATTTTAAGCATAACTCCAGTTCTACTGGACCATTTTCGTTGAAATTTCTACAGCATAAACTAGATAACATTTTTGACAACTTTCATGTTGAACACTTTATCGTTTGATGAGGTTTTCAGGTTTGAATTAATGGTGCAAGCAGACGGGTTTCGGTAGAAATTCCGGTTGTTATTCACATTTTGATGGAGGGTAGTTTAATGGTCGTGCATTAAGGTTCAATATAATCTCAGTGAATTGCATGCATGATAGGCCTATTCGTTCTCACCATCACACGTGCCAATAACTTTTGGCCTACGAAGTTAGTGCCGGTGGCTAGGCAATATCCGTCTCTCCCTATATTAACTAGCCGAATTTCTCTAACCGTTCATCTTACGGAATCGTGGTTAGTGTACCTGCAGAAAATTCTATTCCAGAGCATATATAATCAACCTTTCGTGCCAGCACTCACGAAAGCGTCTCCATACATTACCACCCACTATAGAGGTGGCACCCGAACATTCAACATTGAACGGGCAATGTTTCATATGTCACCAAGGCAACATATTGACAATTTCATACGCTCATGAAATAGCGTATTGACTTTGTGCCGCCATCATATTTGCATATGATGCCGTGGTACGCTACAGCAATCGCCGTACCTTGCACCCACCATGCTATTCTAGTTTCATACGCCATCACAGCGTATTGACTATGTGCCGCCACTATATTTTCATATAGTGCCGTGGTACGTTACAGCAATCGCCGTACCTTGCGTCCACCATTGCATAAAGTAAATGACAGAATGAAATGTGCTGGAAGTCAGTATAATATATTATTAGCCACCTATCATATCGTGATCTCTTAACCCACATAGGCTTCACGCTCTATGTAACATCCTTAGCGGTCCTAAGAATAACCTTCCATCGCAATGCGCGGCGGAAGTAAGAGTTGGCAAGTTTTATTCCAAAATGTTTTTTTTAAGGTTTGTTGCTCTCTCTGGTGCGCCTGTTTCGGCTCTGATGCCAGCTGTGGCGGACCACTCCGAAATTATTCCAAGTTAAGTACCCCTGGACCGCTAATCAAGCCGTCAGGCACTTAATCTGGAATAAGCTGGAGCGCCGTCGGATTAAACCCGATTTAACCACGTACTTTCTCGATCGAAACAACAAGCGCGCCCACACGAAGGTGAGTTCCAGAGATTACAACACTCCACAAATTCATCATACATAAATAGTACCATAAAGTTCTTACAAACCAAGTTTGAAATTTAAATCAGAGTATCGAGTTCATTGCAGTGGAATAAAATGTTCATTGCAGCGGAAAATAAACTAGCGACGACACGTAGTAACACCATGGTGAAGCCTGCCACGGTGCTACTCCTCCCGTTCCTCGGCAGAGGACGGAACCCACTCGACGTGCCATCCAGGGGGAACCTGGGTAGGCCAAGTAATGGCATCGACTGCCACCCCCATCACAGTACCTGTAATAAAAGCCACAAGCAAGGCTGAGTATACTAATACTCAGCAAGGCTTACCCGTCGGGTGAAAACTACATCACCGACACCTAGACATGAGAAGCTTTTGGCTGGTGGGTTTGTTTGCCAAAAAGCAACTAAGAGTAGATCCTTGCTTTCATGGTTTTAGCATCATATTCTAGTAGATTTAACCATTCTAGATTAGCATCCTCTCTAAGCATACAAGTGGTGCAATACAATTTAATTCATACAACAAGTTCATTATTCTCATAGTTCCACTTGTTACTCAATGCAACACAGCGGCCAAGCAGTCTCCTTAACCGCGAGAAGCGGACAGTTCGAACCGAATTTTGCTACCTGGCCAGGGGAAACCTGTAACACCCTAAAAATGCCCTATTTAAAAATTTAGTAATCAATTAACTTTTTATATTCATGTGCTCATGAAAAATGCAGGGAAATAAAATTTTGAATAATTAAAAGCAAATATAGAGTATAGAAACATTATTGTTGCATTCATGCTGGTGCATTTATTTTTTATTGTTGAATTCAAATTTGAATTTTAATTTAAATGAGTGTTTGAATAAAACAAAAACCTTTTCTTTTCTCTTTCTTTTCCTTCTTCCTTTTCAGCCCAGCATCCCAGCTCTTTTCCTCTTTCCCGCGGCCCAACCCTTTTTCTTCTCTCGCGCGGCCCACTTCCGCAGCCACCAGCCCAGCCCGCGCCTTTCTCCCCTCTCCTCTCTCCGCCAGGTGGGCCCGCCCTGTCGGCGCCATCCTCCTCCGTCCGCAGCCGCTGCTAGTGGGTCCAACCTGTCAGCCGCATCTTCTTCCTCCCGCCGTGTCCGAGCAGGGCACCGCGCCGCCGCGAGTCCGCCTCGCTCACGCGCCGCGCTCGGACTCTGCAGTACGCGCACGCCAAGGAGACCTCGAGCCCCAATATAAGCCGCCGCCAACCCCTCGTTTTCGAGCCGCAACCCAAACCCTAGCCGCCGACCACGAGCTCGCGCCGCCGCCGCCAACCCGCTCGCTCGTGGCCGCATTGCCGCCTAGAACCGCACCAGGAGCTTCGCAGCGAGGTAAGTAACATGCCAGGCCCAAAAGCCATCTTTTTCCCTGTTCTGCAGTACGCGCACGCGCTCGTCGGAGCTCTCCACCCGCCACCGCTCGTCGCCGGCCTCCACCATTGCCCAACCTTCGAGTAGAACCCCCAAAATCGACTCCCCGTTGTCTCCTCTACCCCTAGAACCAAACGCGGCGAGACTCCGGCCGTGCGCCGCCGCGAACCGCCAACTCCGGCGACCAGTTATCCCCAACGCGTTAGAGCCGTTCAGATCCAATCCGACGGTCCAGATCTAAACCGGGTACGGTTCACCGTGAACCCGTGGACCGCGGTTCACGGCCGGTCCACAGCATAATAGACCGTGGCGTCATGCCAACGTCAGCTATCAGCCGCCGCCGTGTCTGTTTTACAAAAGAGCCCCTGCAGTTTTCAGAAATCAACCTGCGGTCCAGCGCAGTTCAAAAATATTTACAACCAAGTCCTTTTTCTTCCGGTTTAGCCCCTGCTCTTTTGAAAAATAGTGCCCGCCGTCCTAGATGGTAGTTTTACCCCGCAGCCCTCGTGTTTTTATACGAAATTATGTTTTAGGTCTCTGGTCTCTTTCAAAAACACCCCTGGAAGCCTAAAACCTTTACCAGCAAGCCCCTAGAGCCCGTTTTAAGCGTAGTTTCTCCGTTTTAACTCCGATTTGAGTGATTTTCGCGCTCATGTGTTCGTAGTAAAGCGTATAGTAACTCTAACGCCTTCTTTCCATCTTTTGTTTGTGCTTGGTGTACTGTTCTAATTAAATATCTTGTTTGCATGTATGTGTGGATGCTTGTGTGGTGATCAATGTGAGTAGTTGACGAGCCGTTCGAGTTCGCCGATGATCCCGTTCTCGAAGAGCAGTTGTAGCAGCAGTTCACTGAGGAAGGCAAGTATAACACGGACCATCCTTGTTACCTATACACCGATTAATCACATAAATCATATGCATGTGTCTAATACTATTAACCACTAAGGATGTTCCTAGTCTTTACCTTATTCCTTGTTACCCGGGGTTTTATGCATTATGGTTAGTCTATGCTACGCGCTGCAACCAACATATACTTTTAATGTCAATATTGAATTAATGGTTCATTTCAATGATGATTAAAAGATGCTTTTTAGCAACATGGTTCGGGGAACTAGAGCATGTGCTGTGTGGCTCTGTTCTAGTGTCTCTATAAGGTTTGGTCTAGGGAATTAGAGCATGTGCTTTGTGCTTTGTTCTAATGTCTCTCCATAAGGTCCGGTTCTTAAAGCGACAACCCAGCACCCTGTTCGCTGCCGTTGGAACTATAATGGCTCTGGTCTTGGATAACTATCTTGTACGTCTCTAGCTTGCCAGTGGTTACCGAAAGGCGTATGTGGGGAACATTCGTGAGAGTATAGTTTGATCCATCGAGGACGGTTTTATCCGTTGGCTATGCCCCGTTAGGCAAAGTCCCGTGATGTAAGCGCCCGATGTACGGCAGCTTCACACGTTGTGATGATTGCGCTCTCGCTCTGGACGCCATTGACCCCCTCACGTTGCGCCTTGAGCGTACGTCAATCTCGATGCCTCGGGTTATGCTGCCTATGTTGAACCAAAACGGCTACTGTGCTTGTTAGGGTGTTTTGTGAAAGTCCTCGTAACATAAGTTCTTTTGGATTTATGTGACCGGCGGGTAAAGGGCGAAACCTCTGCAAAGTGTTGATCTATCATGATAGCCGTGCTCACGGACACGAGCGGCCTAGATCCTTTTTTATTAGAAGATGATATTAGTGGTTGATATTGGTTTGTTCTATAATCACTTATACCTTATTAATGGGTTTATACTTGGGTTCTACTCATTTGTAGTAAAATAGATGATAATACATGAAACAACTAAAAGTGCTACTGCAGTTCAACCGTGTCCAGCCTTTTGTTCTTGCATAACCCGTGTTATACTTGTTAAGTAAGATGGTTTACTTACACTTGCAACTATTCAACAAAATCCCGGATGGGTAACAGATGGAGCATTGAATGATCAGTCGCTTGCTGAGTTTCCGGAGGATCTGCCGTACTTCTAGCTGTGTTCAACCAGTCGGTGTCCCTGTGGACTTGAGGCTCTACCTAGTTAAGACGTTTAATAATATTAAGACTTCCGCTGTGTTATTTATTAAGATTATGTCTTATGTTTAACTCTGATATAAACTATTTTATTCGAGCATTGTGTTCTCTGTGATTCAATATTTGTAATCTATATGTGTTCTGTGGACATCCTGGGCACACATATGGAAGCATTCGGATTTCTTGGAAATCTAGGTGTTACAAAACCCGACACACACGGACAATGCTTGCTATAAAAGGTACAAGCACTTCCCGACCTTTCCCATCGATCCACAATTCGGAACCGGGTCCACTTCCTTAGGATAAAGGTTTACTACTTCCCTCACAGCATCACGCATATATCCACAAGTGTACGGCAGGGGAAACAAAAGTTTCCAAGGAGAGATAACTATCGGCCCTAGCTGCTTCAATCTGGTACCGGGCTTACCGATTCCCATATATCGGCATGCATGTGGTACGTTCAAAAACTTGACACACAGAACCACACGTTTCGATCTTAAATCAATTATCATACACGGACGGGAGATCTACATCTACCATCCCGCCAGTCCATCCTTATGATTCCAACCATAAGTAAATACAAGCAACTCCTATGTCTCGCGAGTGACAGGAAATCACTCGACTTGTAACGGACCTAAAGCAATGCCCTATCGATCCTTTCATACTAGTGTTGCAAGTCATAGGTACTAGAATTATGCAACTAAGGTATTCAATCAACTCCTTGAAACGTAGATGCACAAGCATAGGGAATTCATAGATGCATAAACTTTAAAAGTTAGGTTATGCTCTGGGGCTTGCCTTCTTGCGCTAGCTGAATGTTAGCCTCCGGGTCGACTGCTACCTCGTGGGCACCGCTCTCCGGGAGTCCTTCTTCATCGGCGGGGATGAGGTGATAGAAGCCGTCCGCAATAGCGCCTTCTACATGAGATGCATAACTTTATAGCGGCTGCCTAGTTGATCCAAAACCAAGGCCTTGAAGGCCATATTCACCTAGACATGCTAGTGTACTACTTTCTCCTTCACAAAATTAGAGGAGGGGTGTGGAAAATTTTACGCATCTATGATGGTGATTGTGTACACATATAAAAGAAGTCCCATTTATTATTTTGAGGTTTGGGTGCTGTTCTGGAATTTTAGACTATCCATGTTTCATTTAAATTAATTATAAAAAAATGGTCTATTTCCTTTTTATAACTCAATTCTACCCTAGTTTCTTCTCATTTTTGTTTCTCTGTTTCTGTTCATCCTTTTTATCTACAAACTTTATGACAGCTACTAGAGTATAAGAGTTAGGCTCACTCCAAATTTTAGCTAAAACGGAGCTACACAGAATTTATTAAAAATGGTATAAACTGCTGCTTAAAGAAACAAGATAAATTCATATAAAATCGAAAATACTTCCAAATCAGATAATTTTCCTACCAGAGCTAGTCATGAGTGTAAGGAGGGCTCTGGCCAAGTGGTGGCTCAAAATAACCCTTGGACAGTCCTCAACAATTTTCTATCCGAAAACACATATCTATTTATTTGCTAGTCTAAACAGGGCAAAAATTAAGTTTGCATTTTTAGCAGATGTGCTAACAAGTTCTTAGGCCTCTGGAGAAAAATGGTGATTTTTAGCTGCATGATTATTTTTAATAATTTCAGGACTGCAATAAGACAGGAATCACAAATTAATTCATAACTGAAGCTACAGTCCATATTTTTAGGTCCCCTTTGGACACAAGGTGTCCAAAGTCACTGCAAACAACATATCCAAAGCTCAGCACTAGCGGAGCTCAGGATTTGAAATGGTGCACAAGTTTCTAATTTCAGAGTTTGAATTTTAATTCAAAAACGGTTCACCAAAAGTACATACATGCTAACATGAGATTGGAGTTTACAATCTCACGAGTCCAGGGAGTATTTTTGTGCATTTTTCTGATTTTTGTATGATTTTTGGTGTATTTTACAAGATTTCGGGAAAAAGGTTTAAACCTTAAGAATCTTTTTACGCGCCGGCCCTTAAATCTTTTGAAACTTCGCGAACAGGTCCCTGTCTTTTTCACTGGGAACCCTGGAAAAAGGAAGAAGACGAACTTAGGTCCTCGGCTCGTCGCCGGAGTTGCGCCGGCCAAACGACGGCGAGAGAGGGTCGGGGAAGTGGGGGAAAAGGACCAGTGGCTCACCACGAGTCGATTGGTGGCAGTTGGGAGGCCGGGGGAAGCTCGGAGTTCACCGGTGACGTGCGGTGGCGGTACGGCCGCCGCAGGCTCGATTCCGGCGAAATGGGTGGCTATCACCGGGGTTGGAGGGGTCCGTGAGCACCAGTGGGACTCGGCGAAGCTAGTGGAATGCTTGGTTGACCTCGGGGAGGGCTCGAAGTAGGGGCTCAACGTGCGCGTGCTCCGGCGGCCGGAAATGCGGATTTGGGGGAAAATCCGATTTCTCGCCGGAGAGTTGGGGACACCTCGCGAGAAGTGGGGGAAATGGGAGCTAGGGAAGTGGTCTAGCTCTGTGCGCGAGGGATTTGGGATTGGTGGAGAGTGGAGGGCGAATTTCACTCGGGAAGCAAGCTCGGTCCGCGCGGCCGGAGGTTGAAGACGACGGGAGCGAGCGCGGGGAAGTGAAATGGTGAAGTGTGCGAGCTAGGAGAGGGTGTGAGGGGCTCGGAGAAGTGCTTTGGCACCCTAGAGAGGCACTGAGTTGCCTTGGGAGCGTGCGCACGCACGGCTTGGCGCGAGCAGACCGCCATGAGTGCGGTCCGAGCTCGGGCAGCGCGCGAGCGGCTCGATTGGGCGAAGGAGATCGTGGCATGGTGCTGGGGGATCCTCTATAGAGCTTCTTGGTGCGTATCGAGTGAGCATCGTGGCCTGCGGGACGGCGCGGCGCGGCGCGCGCGGCTGCGGCTAGTGGCCGAGCGAGCTCGCCATGATGGCGCTTCGCGGCGCGAGGCGGCAACGCGCTGTCGCACGCGACGTGATGGCTCGGGAGGGGCTGGACAACCGCGTGAGGACAAACGCCAGCGGCCACCGCGGCTCGGCCGGCTCGGCGCGGCCTCCACCACACGCCGGCCACGTGGCGGCTGGACTGCGGCCAGGCGCAGAGCGCGCCAGGGGCCGGTCAGGCGCCCCGTGGAGCTCCTTTGCCCCTTTTGAATTTTCTGCAAAAATTTGAACTGAACTTGGAAAAGTGTAAAAATAAAAGTTAGAATTTGAGATGTGGGACACAACTTTCTTTTTGGGGTGATCCTGAAATTTCAAATTTTTCAAGCTCAAACAACCCAAATTCAAAAAGGTGTTCAGAACTTTTTTTCGAATTTTTGAGGGGCTAAACTGCAAACTTTTCAAAAGTTCCAAACAGTGACTAGGCCTTATTTGTGATGACAAACAACTTTTATTTTTGGAGATTTTCAAGTTTAGTACAAAATTCTCGAGATTTCAGTTGGGTGTCAAAAGACCTTTGTTCTTGAATTTAAATTTGAACTTTGATGAGTTTTTGAATTCTAACACCACTTTTCCCCTTTTTAACCTGTTTTACAGGTGCTTTCTACATTTTTACATCAGTGATGTCACAGTCGCTTTCCCTCTCGCCATTGTGGCTTCTCCGGTACGCATTTTTGCCACAGCTGCCTCATTCGCCATCGCAGCTTCTCGAGTGTTTCCCGCGCCCTGTTTTCACTCTCCCGCGCGCACTCTCCCTCCCTTGTCGCCCGCCCACAAAAGGCCCATCGCACCAGCAGTTCGCCATCACCGCCACCTCCTCATCTTGCCACTCCCACCCCATTGCGGCATCATCGCCTGAGTCGCCATGTACGTGGACGCACTCACAAGCGGTGGTCGGGTGAGCTCGAAGATGAGCGCTGACGTGGATGCGGTTGCCCACGTGCAGAGGAAAGTGGCCGGCGTGGACTCAATCACGAATGCACGACATGGACGTGATCCCGAGGGGTGGCAGTGTGACCTCGTGAGCACGAGCAGCGGTGTGACCTCGTGCACGAGCAGCGGCTTGGAGGCGATTGAGCGTCCGGCGGTAGGCAGTGCCTGTCTCGAAGAAGTTTGAATTTATGGATATCAAGGCTTTAGAAACAATGTTGGTTTCCAAACAATTTTAGATACTTTATATGTTTTAAAAAAAGTCTAAAAGCCTATATTTTGCTAATGGGTTACCTATCCTTTTGGAGTTGCTCTAACATGTTTTATCACTCGTAGCAACGCACAGGCACTATGCTAGTAAGAAAACCACCCTTTCTTTATGAAGAAATACTTTATATAAATCTTTGTCTAGGTGAATATGGCAACAAGAGCACCCTACCTTTTTCAAGTGAATAAGATCATTGAGTTAAATCATCATGTTTTTGCATCACGGGAACTACAAGGTGGTGCCAGACGTAGAAGAGATCATGCAGGGAGGAGAATTGAACACTATCATCATGGAGCGAGCACCATCTCAGGAGCAAAAGGCTAGGACTGAGCAAGAAGGCAAGCCCCAGAGCATGACCTTTAAACATCTTACAACTTTGATCACTCTATGTTTGTGCATTTACATTTTTAGGAGTTGAATGAAAATCTAGATGCATAATCTTAATGCCTATGTTTTATATAATAGTATGATAGGTTCCCTAGTTGCCATGCTTTAAGGACCTGTTAAAAGTCGAATGATTTCCTGTCACTGTAACACCCCTGGTGTTTAAAGCGTATAAGTAAGGGTGATTAAACAAACTAAGGAACTATAAACCCTGAAACTAAATCACTAGTAGGAATGAGAATTATACATGAGGATTGTTAAGTTTGTACTCGTGCCTTGGTTCTTGAAATTTGAACCCTACAAAAACTTTTCTAGTACAAATCTAAACATCTTCTCTTACAAGTTGCACGGCGAAACTCTAAATACATACTCTCGAGACGACGCATAAAAATCTCCTAAAAAGAAGTCAGGATTGAATGGCAAATTAAGTAATGCTTCTATGCCCCTAAAGGTCTTAAAGGACTAATGGCTCATATGAAGTCAACACATGAAATAATTCCAACTAAAGATATTAATGAACCTTGAAAAGAAATCATCACCAAAGAACTTTTTGAAGACCATAAGTACTTGACATACCCTTGACATGAGCTGCCAGCTACTGGCACATGTTAATAGTCATGACAAAAGGGCACCATGTCAAAAACTTTTGTACATGTCAAACAATTTCACTTAAATGCTCCCAATCAATTTTTTTTAAAAGGTATAAACATGAGATGAAAAACACACGGTCACACACCCTTTTTAAAGGAGCTCACCTTTGGCTATAAATAAAATAATATTTAGAGTGCTCCTAATGTTCTTTAGTAAAATAATTGTTAATGATTTAATGTTAGGGTTAAACACTTGGACTAATAAAGCTTGCAGTTCTAATCATGGCCTACATGTGGCAATCTTGTGGTTTTAGTAATAAAATGAGATTTTGTTCACAACATGAGCTTTCATAAAATACAAAGGATGTAAATTAATTAATATTTTAATATATGTCAAGTTGTTAATGACATAATTAAAGTTGAGCATATAAAATAAATAAGCTTTTAACCTCCATGTATGTGTCCATGTTTTAACTTTAAGTTAAAATAAGATTTTTACTCCCAAAATAAAAGGAGGTAGGACTTTAAATTGAAAACTCTCTCTGAGTATCATACCTCTGATGTTTAGTGACACTATGGAAGGGTGGTTGAATAAAATAATTACTAAAAAGAATTGGGAAGATAAGGCAAAACAATGGAAGGGAAGTTATGATTTTACCAACCTATTGAAAAAGTGATGTTGGAATTCAAAAATTCATCAAAACTCAAATTTAAATTCAAAAACAAGGGTCTTTTGACACCCAACTGAAATCTCAAGAATTTTGTACTAAACTTGAAAATCTCCAAAAATAAAAGTTCTTTTCCATCACAAATAAGGCCTAGTCACTGTTTGGAACGTTTGAAAATTTTGCAGTTTAGCCCCTCAAAAACTCGAAAAACAGTTATGAACACCTTTTTGAATTTGGGTTGTTTGAGCTTGAAAAATTTGAAATTTCAGGTTCACCCCAAAAAGAAAGTTGTGTCCCACCTCTCAAATTCCAACTTTTATTTTTACGCTTTTTCATGTTCAGTTCAATTTTTGGAGAAAATTCAAAGGGGGCAAAGGAGCTCCATGGAGCTGCCAGCTCGGCCCTGGCGCGCTCTGCGCCTGGCAGGAGCTCGGCCGCCACGTGGCCGGCGAGCGGCGGAGACCGCGCCGAGCCAGCCGAGCCGCGGCGTCGGGTGGCTCTTGTCCTCGCGCGTTTGTCCAAGACTCCCGAGCCGTCACGTCGCGCTCGTCAAGCCGCCTCGCCTCGCGCCGCGCAGACACCATCATGGCGGTCAGAGCGCCGCCGTGGCCGCGCGCTCGCGCACGTCTCGCAGAGCCGCTTCGCGGCGGATTCCCTCCCCGCTACGCACCAAGACGCTCTGCAGAGGATCTCCCAGCGCTCACGCGACAATCTTTGTCGCCCAACCCCTCGCGCACGCTCTGTTCGAGCTCGGCGCACAGCAATGGCGCGTCGCGTCGACCTTCTCTCCTCGCGCACGCTCCCGAGGCAGCACGTCCCCTCTCTAGCGTGCCAAAGCACTCCACCGAGCCCCTCACCACTTCCCCTTAGTCCACAGCACTGCCAATTCACTTCCCCGCGTTCGCTCCCGTCGTCTTCAACCTCCAGCCACGCGGACCGAGCCGAGCTTCGAGACCAAATTCATCCTCGTCCCTCCACCATTCCCAAATCCCTCGCGCACAGAGCTAGACCACTTCCCGAGCTTCCATTTCCCCCACTTCTCGCGAGCTCTCCCCAACTCTCCGGCGAGAAATCGGATTTTCCCCCAAATCCGCATTTCCGGCCGCCGGAGCACGCGCACGTCGAGCCCCTACTTCGAGCCCCTACTTCGAGCCCTCCCCGAGGTCAATCGAGCCTTCCACTAGCTTCGCCGAGTCCCACTGGTGCTCTAGGACCCCTCCAACCCCGACGAGATCCACCACCCTCGCCGGAATCGAGCTCGCGGCAGCCGCACCGCCACCGCACGTCGCCGGCGAACTCTGAGCTTCCCCCGGCCTCCCAACCGCCACCAATCGACTCGTGGTGAGCCACTGGTCCTTTTCCCCCACTTCCCCGACCCTAGCTCGCCGTCGTTTGGCCGGCGCAACTCCGGCGACGAGCCGAGGACCTTTGTTCATCGTCTTCCTTTTTCCAGGGTTCCCAGTGAAAAAGTCAGGGACCTGTTCACGAAGTTTCAAAAGATTCAAGGGCCGGCGCGTAAAAAGATTCTTAAGGTTTAACCCTTTTTCCCGAAATCTTGTAAAATCCACCAAAAATCGTACAAAAATCAGAAAAATGCACAAAAATACTCCCTGGATTCGTAAGATTGTAAACTCCAATCTCATGTTAGCATGTATATACTTTTGGTGAACCATTTTTGAATTAAAATTCAAACTGTGAATTTAGAAACTTGTGCACCATTGTAAATCTAGAGCTCCGCTAGGTCGGAGCTTTGGATATGTTATTTTCAGTGACTTTGGACACCTTGTGTCCAAAGGGGACCTAAAAATATGGACTGTAGCTTCAGTTATGAATTAATTTGTGATTCCTGTCTTATTGCAGTACTGAAATTGTTAAAATTAATCCATGCACTTAAAAATCACCAATTTTCTCCAGAGGCCTAAGAACTTGTTAGCACCTCTGCTAAAAATGCAAAACTTAATTTTTGCTCTGTTTAGACTAGCAAATAAATAGTTATGTGTTTTCGGATAGAAATTTGTTGAGGACTGTCCAAGGGTTATTTTGAGCCACCACTTGGCCAGAGCCCTCCTTGCACTCATGACTAGCTCTGATAGGAAAATTTCGTGATTTGGATGTATTTTCGATTTTATATGAATTTATCTTGTTTCTTTAGGCAGCAGTTTGTACTATTTTTAATAAATTCTGTGTAGCTCAGTTTTAGCTAAATTTTGGAGTGAGCCTAACTCTTATACTCCAGTAGCTGTCATAACGTTTATAGATAAAAAGGATAAACAGAAACTGAGAAACAAAAATGAGAAAAAAAATTAAGGTGGAATTAAGTTATATAAAAGAATAGACGTTTTTGATAATTAATTAAAATGAAACATGGAAAGTCTAAAATTCCAGAACAGCACCCAAACCTCAAAATAATAATAAATGGAGATTCTTTTATATATGTACACAATCACCATCAAAGATGCGTAAAAATTTTTCCACACCCCTCGTCTAATTTTGTGAAGGAGAAAGTAGTACATTAGCATGTCTAGGTGAATATGGCCTTCAAGGCCTTAGTTTTGAAATCACTAGGCAACCACTATAAGTTATGCATCTCATGTAGAAGGCGTTGTTGCGGACGGCTTCTGTCACCTCATCCCCGCCGACGGAGAAGGCATCCCGGAGAACGGTGCCAGCGAAGGAACAGTCGACCCGGAGGCTAACCCCCAGCTAGAGCAAGAAGGCAAGCCCCGGAGCATAACCTAACCTTTAAAGTTTATGCATCTACGAATTCCCTATGCTTGTGCATTTACGTTTCAAGGAGTTGATTGAATACCTTAGCTGCATATTTCTAGTACCTATGACTTGTAACACTAGTATGAAAGGATCGATAGGGCATTGCTTTAGGTCCGTTACAAGTCGAGTGATTTCCTGTCACTCGCGAGACATAGGAGTTGCTTGTCTTTACTTATGTTGGAATCATAAGGATGGACGGGCGGGATGGTAGATGTAGATCTCCCGTCCGTGTATGATAATTGATTTAAGGTCAAAACGTGTGGTTGAGTGTGTCAAGTTTTTGAACGTACCACATGCATGCCAATATATGGGAATCGGTAAGCCCGGTACCAGATTGAAGCAGCTAGGGCCGATAGCCATCTCTCCTTGGAAACTTTTGTTTCCCCTGCCGTACACTTGTGGATATATGCGTGATGCTGTGTGTGAAGCAGTAAACCTTTATCCTAAGGATGTGGACCCAGTTCCGAATTGTGGATCGATGAGAAAGGTTGGGAAGTGCTTGTACCTTTTACAGCAAGCATTATCTGTGTGTGTTGGGTTTCCCCTGGCCAGGTAGCAAAATTCGGTTCGAACTGTCCGCTTCTCGCGGTTAATGAGACTGCTTGACCGCCTGGCTGCATTGAGTAACAGTGGAACTATGAGGTTGATGAACTTGTTGTATGAATTAAATTGTATTGCACCACTTGTATGCTTAGAGAGGATGCTAATCTAGAATGGTTAAATCTACTAGAATATGATGCTAAAACCATGAAAGCAAGGATCTACTCTTAGTTGCTTTTTGGCAAACAAACCCAGCAGCCAAAAGCCTCTCATGTCTAGATGTCGGTGATGTAGTTTTCACCCGACGGGTAAGCCTTTCTGAGTATTAGTATACTCAGCCTTGCTTGTGGCTTTCATTACAGGTACTGTTATGGATGTGGCAGTCGATGCCATTATTTGGCTTACCTAGGTCCCCCCTGGATGGCACATCGAGTGGGTTCCGTCCTCTGTCGAGGAACGGGAGGAGTAGCACCATGGCAGGCTTCATCATGGTGTTACTATGTATCGACGCTAGTTTTCTTTCCGCTGCAATGAACCTATTTATTTCCGCTGCAATGAACTTGATACTCTGATTTGAATTTCAAACTTGGTTTCTAACAACTTTGTGATACTATTTATGTGAGGAATTTGTGGAATGTTGTAATCTCTGGAACTCACCTTCGTGTGGGCGTGCTTGTTGTTTCAATCGAGAAAGTACGTGGTTAAATCGGGTTTAATCCGATGGCGCTCCAGCTTATTCCGGATTAAGTGCCTGACTGATCAATTAGCGGTCCAGGGGTACTTAAATTGGAATAATTACGGAGTGGTCCGCCACAGCTGGTATCAGAGCCGAAACAGGCACCGGAGAGAGCAGCAAACCTTAAATAAACATTTTGGAATAAAACTTGCCAACTCGTACTTCCGCCGCGCATTGCGATGGAAGGTTATTCTTAGGACCGCTAAGGATGTTACATAGAGCGTGGAGCCTATGTGGGTTAAGGGATCACGATATGATAGGTGGATAATAATATATTATACTGACTTCCAGCACATTTCATTCTGTCATTTACTTTACACATGGTGGGCGCAAGGTACGGCGATTGCTGTAACGTACCACGGCACTATATGAAAATATAGTGGCGGCACATAGTCAATACGCTGTGATGGCGTATGAAAATAGAATAGCATGGTGGGCGCAAGGTACGGCGATTGCTGTAGCGTACCACGGCATCATATGCAAATATGATGGCGGCACAAAGTCAATACGCTATTTCATGAGCGTATGAAATTGTCAATATGTTGCCTTGGTGACATATAAACATTGCCCCTTCAATGTTGAACGTTCGGGTGCCACCTCTATAGTGGGTGGTAATGTATGGAGACGCTTTCGTGAGTGCTAGCACAAAAGGTTGATTGTATATGCTCTGGAATGGAATTTTCTGTAGGTACACTAACCACGATTCCGTATGATGAACGGTTAGAAAAGTTCGGCTAGTTAATATAGGGAGAGACGAATATTGCCTAGCCACCGGCACTAACTTCGTAGGGCAAAAGTTTATTGGCATGTGTGACAGTAAGAACGAATTGGCCGCTCATGCTTTGCAACTCACTGAAATGTTATTGAACCATAATGCACGATCATTGAACTTACCGTCATCAAAAATTGAATAACAACCGGAAATTGTGTCGAAACCCTGCCGAAAACAGACTGTTTGCATCGTTATTTTGAACCTGAAAACGTGGCCAAACGAAAAAGTGTTCAACATGAAAGTTGTCATAAATGTTATCTAGTTTGTGCTGTAGAAATTTCAACAAATTTGGTCCAGTAGATTAAGAGTTATGCTTAAAATGGTAACCCCCTGTCTGCTGGAATTTTTGGCAACAACAAGTTAGAAAATGGATTTTTGCACCCTCTTAACAGTAGTTTCTGCTAGAGGCTTAAAATTGAAAAGTTGTCATAAAGTTTGTCTAGTTTATGCTGTCAAAATTTACACAAATTTGGTTCAGCCAATTAAAAGTTATGCTCAAAATACCAACTTCCTGTCTGCTGGAATTTCAGCAGAGAGTTAATTAAAAGATTGGAGTTTTGCGCCACATAGATCACTTGTTCTGTTTTTGTGTTGAACTAAAAAGTTATTGGAAATTATCTAAACTGTATTTTGGTCAAGTTGGGTAATGTTTGGGCTTATAGATTTTGACATATGAAATTTTTCCTACTCTGTCCATAATCTGATTACTTTCTTTAAATATATGTCGGTTCTCACTTTAGTTTTGATGTCGATATTGCTGCCGCCTCACTTGTAGCTAGCTCTGCTGTGGCATCTCTAATTTTTAACACTTAAGTAAGCTGCATTTAAGTTAAGAAAGGCAAGACTTTTGGACAAGTAGAACTCGACATATGAACCAAATACCGACCTCCTGTCTTACTAAATATTCTGGGGACAGTCATTAAGAATTTGAATTTTTGCACCATGTTAACCTCAAATTTGACGAAATGTTGAACAGTAAACTTGTACACAAAACATGTCAAAAACATTCTGGTGAATTTTGAGAATTTTTGGTTTACTCAAGTTGGAGTTATCAAGCTTTAAGGTTGCAGCCAGAGATATTGGATTTCTATTCTCTAGTGCATATCCTGCAACATGATTTTTGTCAAAACTTTTACCACCTGAAGATGGTCTTTCTAGGATGTAAGATGGTTACCAAAGTTAAATTGAAATTTATAAGGGAAACACCCACAAAGTTTCAGCCCCAAAATAAAAAGGAAACTAGAGTTATAGGGAAAATCATATGGTTCGGTGTGCTGAAAACCCATCTAAACCGAGAAGCCTAGATTGAAAGTTTTGACCAACTTAACCACTAGATCCGCGTCCGAGACACGAAGCAATGTGTAGCTTACCAAATTCCTACTACCTGACCAAAGATGAATAACTCTGGATGTTAGATCTGTGAGCTACAAATTTTCTTCCATTCATTTCCAGCTCTAATGTCTTTCACTCACATTCTACCCCTTCGACAATTGTAGTAAATCAATGGTATGTAAACAACTTCACTTCACTCTCTTGGCCCAGTGCCTTTTATCCCTCTTGTTTCCTTTTTGTGAGATAGGAAAATTGTTTGGTGTGCAATGACATGGACCAATTGTAAAGGTTCGGATGTCAAGCATGAGTCGTGCCTCCGTTGTTGTCTGATTCTATACAGTCTAAACTCATACCTTGATTCAGGTGTCTTCACCAACTCTCTCATACCGATTTTGATTACTTAACTTTGTTTAACATTGATACCTTGTACCGAAGTAACTTGATTCCTTAATCCATGGATCCTATGCAGTTGTTCTTGCTCAAGATAATATAAATAATTGAAATGAATATGCAAAATTGGGTCAATGTCACTTTTTCTATGCATAATCAGTTATAGATACAATATGCATTTTATTCCTTTATAAGCAATTCATGTTCATGGGCATTACACATCCATTAACATGTCATTTGCATCATGATAATCTTTTGGTACCTAACCACATGTGCATCTAACTCAAGAATGCTTCTCCCTCCTGGTGTCAATTGGGTTGTCCCCTCTGAATTTATTGTGGTATTGTATTCCCTAACCTATGGTGCCGTGATGGAACCTAGGATCTCGTGTGTGTGCTGCAGCCACACGCTTGAGTCACTTGGAGCACACTTGTATCTTGGTATGTGGGAATATGACCCACAAAGACATTTATTGACAACCCAATTCGATACTTCCTTACTCTCACTAATTGATCCGCAATAATGAGTTTTAATTATGTAGCGTGAGGTCTACTAACTTGCATCACGGCATGTACATCATATTCTCATAAGCATATGCACCATACGCTCATGTGCATGTGTATCATATCATGTGCACCTCATCATGAACATGCCATGTATACCATGGTACAGTGCATAAGTTTGGCAGTTTGGCAATTAAGATAAAAATTTGAGCAAGAATTTCCCAAAATTTCCATGCCACACCACCTTTTCTAGGTGTATTCCCTCATTGCCATAAGTAGATCTTTTATTGCCCCATCCTTGTTGTTCCTTTTAGCTCATCTTAGATTTTGGGCGGCAACCCCGTGTAATGTCATGCCTGATCGTTTAGTATGATGTGGGCTAGTTTTAAAAATCTATTGGGCACTCTTGTCATCTCATAACCTCGTTGTTCATTAACCCTCCCTTTTTCTCTTAGGAGAATGCTAAAGAGTTTATTCCTTGTTCCTGTTGATATAAAAGTGGGTAAATCATTGTTTAATTAAGACCTACAATTGGTTCAGCGTCTTGCCCGTGACTATCTATAGTCTCAAAGATCACCTTTGCCTACTGTTTCTCCCACCATCACCGCAGGGTCTCAAGGGCCAGTTTGACCCCCTCCATATCCGTGCGCCGTGTGCTCTGCCCCGTGCACCAGTCCACTATCGCCTTCGTCGTTTTCCCTACCGCTGCTGGCCAACACTCCCCCAGTCGCCATTGTACCACCGTCCCATCACCCAGGGAATCTCACTGCCGGCCACTACCAAGCCACGCGCCACCATTAGTCCATTGCCCTTGCCGGTGTGGCGGACCACTCCGAAATTATTCCAAGTTAAGTACCTCGGGACCACTAATCACGTAGTCAGGCACTTAATCCGGAATAAGCTGGAGCGCCGTCGGATTAAACCCGATTAAACCACGTACTTTTCTCGATCGAAACAACAGCACGCCCACACGAAGGTGAGTTCCAGAGATTACAACATTCCACAAATTAAATTACACACATAGATATCACAAGTTTTTACAAACCGAGTTCGAATTTAAATCAGAGTACAAGTCTTGCAGCGGAAATAAAATAGTTCATTGCAGCGGAAGTAAATAAACTAACGACGATACAAATAACACCATGCTGAAGCCTGCCACGGTGCTACTCCTCCTGATCCTCGGCAGAGGACGGAACCCATTCGATGTGCCAGCCAGGTGGAACCTGGGTAGGCCAAGACAAAGCATCCACATCCAAAGGTATACCTGTAAAATATTGCCACAAGCAAGGCTGAGTATACTAATACTCAGCAAGGCTTACCCGTCGGGTGAAAACTACATCACCGACATCTAGACAATGAGAGGCTTTTGGCTGGTGGGTTTGTTTGCCAAAAAAAAACAACTAAATAAGTCCTTGCTTTCAAGTTTTAGCATCATATTCTAGTAAATTTAACCATTCTAGATTAGCATCCTCTCTAAGCTTACAAGTGGTGCAATACAATTTAATTCATACAACAAGTTTATAAATCTCAAAGTTCCACTTGTTACTCAATGTAGCCAGGCGGTCAAGCAGTCTCATTAACCGCGAGAAGCGGACAGTTCGAACCGAATTTGTGCTACCTGGCCAGGGAAAACCCAACACACACGGATACTCTGCTTGCTATAAAAGGTGCAAGCATTTCCCAACCTTTCCCATCGATCCACAATTCGGAACCGGGTCCACTTCCTTAGGATAAAGGTTTACTGCTTCACTCACAGCATCACGCATATATCCACAAGTGTACGGCAGGGGAAAACAAAGTTTCCAAGGAGAGATGGCTATCGGCCCTAGCTGCTTCAATCTGGTACCGGGCTTACCGATCCCCATACATCGGCATGCATGTGGTACGTTCAAAAACTTGACACACTCAACCACACGTTTCGACCTTAAATCAATTATCATACATGGACGGGAGATCTACATCTATCATCCCGCCCGTCAGTCCTTATGATTCCAACATAAGTACAGACAAGCAATTCCTATGTCTCGCGAGTGACAGGAAATCACTCGACTTGTAACGGACCTATAGCAAATGCACTATCGATCCCTTTCATACTAGTATTGCAAGTCACAGGTACTAGGAAAATTTGCAGCTACGGTATTCAATCAACTCCTAGAAACGTAAATGCACAAACATAAGGAATTCAAAGTGCATAATTTTGTAAAGTCAGGTTATGCTCCGGGGCTTGCCTTCTTGGGCTAGCTGACTGCTACGCTCCGGGCTGTCTGCGTCGACGCTGGCTCGGCCGCCTTCGAGGTTCTCCTCTCCGTCGACGGGGACGAGGTCGTAGAAGCCGTCAACGAGTGCGCCTTCTACATGAGATGCACAAGTTAAGCGTTCTGCCAAAACATGATTCGAGGTTACTGCACTAGGTGATTTTTATCTTAACATTTTAACAAAGTTTCTCTTTTCCCTTCTAAGCTCCTGCTTTCGAGGAAAAGAACTCGGTTGGTCTCGAGGACCGAGTTCTTCTCGACAGAAAGAACTCTGCTGGTTCCCGCGGTCTGGGTTCTTATCGGAAAAAGAACCCTGAAGCTCGAAACTGAGTTCTTATCGAGAAAGAACCCTGTTCGAGTAGGAAAAGAACTCTACTGGCTCTCGCTGGCTGGGTTCTCATCGAGAAGGAACCCTGGCTCGAAACTGGGCTCACAACACGGAAGAACTCTGCCCACTACTGGCTGTCACTGCGCCGGCTAACGGCGGTGAAAGGAGGTCGGAGAGGTGGGGAAAAGAACCAATGGCTTACCACGAGTCGAACGATGACGGTTGGGAGGCCCGAAGAGGCTCGTAAATCGCCGGCGACGTGCGGTGGCAGTGCGGTCGCCGTGGGCTCGATTCCGGCGAAGTGAGTGGCTTTCACCGGAGTTGGAGGGGTCCGTGAACACCAGCGGGACTCGGGGAAGCTATCGGGATGCTTGGTCAGCTTCGGGGAGGGCTCGAAGTAAGGGCTCGTCGTGCGCGTGCTCCGGCGGCCGGAAATGCGGACTTGGGGAAAATCCGATTTCTCGCCGGAGAGCGACAATAGCTCGGGGGAAGTGGGGGGAAATGGAGCTAGGGTAGAGGTCTAGCTTCGTGCGCGACGAATTTGGGAATGGTGGAAAGTGGAGGGCGAAATTCTCGGAGAAGCTCGGCTCGGTTCGCACGGCGCGAGGAAGAAGAAGACCGAGCGAGCGCGGGGAAGTGGAAATGGCCAAGTGAGCGAGTGAGAGGAGGGGTGTGAGTGTTTGGTGGAGTGATTGAGCACGCAAGAGTGGCACAGTGCGGCCTCGGGAGCGTGCGAGCGCGTGGGTGGCTGTCGCGGTCGCCATTGATGGCGCGGCGAGCTCGAACAGAGCGCACACGCGCGGTTGGGCGTCAAAGATCATCGCGTGATGAAGTGGAGATCCTCAGCAGAGGCTTTGGCGCGACGCGAATGGACTCTACCGCCTGCAGTGCGCTCGGCGCGGCGCGAGCGCGCGTGCAGCCATGGCGGCGCGCGACCGTATGATGGCGCTCCGCGGCGCGAGGCGATACGAGGCGACAACGGCGAAGTGATGGCTCGGGAGTGGCCGGACAAGAGCTAGGCGACAAGCGCCAGCGTCCGCTGCGGCTTGGCCAGCTCAGCGCCGCCTGCGCCGCTCGCCGGCCACGTGGCGGCCGAGCTCCGGCCAGCGCAGCGCGCGCCAGGGGCACTGTAGCATGCCCGTGGAGCTCCGATTTCAAATTCGAATTTTCTCCAAAAATTCGAACTGAACTTCGAAACGGGTAAAATTAAAAGTTGGGGTCTGAGGTGTGGGACACAACTTTCGAGCTTGGACCAGGCACTTCGACCAGGCGCTGCGGCGCTTCGAGCTTGAACCGCAAGCTCGAGCTTGCCGAGCCTCGAATGGTCGGAAACGCCACTCGAGGGTGAGTGCCCCCCCCTCGAGCTTGGCTGCGAAGCCTCGAGCGTGCCGAAACGTCGCTCGAGGGTAAGTCCTCGAGCTTGGCTGCGAAGCCTCGAGGGTGACGGAACGTCGCTCGAGGGTAAGTGCCCCCCTCGAGCTTGGCTGCGAAACCTCGAGCGTGCCGGAACGTCGCTCGAGGGTAAGTGCCCCCCTCGAGCTTGGCTGCGAAACCTCGAGCGTACCGGAACGTCGCTCGAGGGTAAGTGCCCCCTCGAGCTTGGCTGTGGAGCCTCGAGCGTGACGGAAACTACTGGCTGGGCTCGATCGTCACGGACATAGCTCGATCGGGACGGTTATACGGCTAAGCTCGATCGTGACGGACATCCGGGCTAAGCTCGATCGTGACGGACATCCCCGCTCGAGGGTCATCGAGCGGAACGAACGCCGTGGCGAGGTTGTCGCGAAGGGCTGTTGGTGATGACAACTACTCCTTTGGTCCGAGATTTTTAGATTTCAGTTGGGTGCCAAACAACCCTTGTTTCTGAATTATAATTGAATTTTTGACGAATTTTTGAATTTCAACCCAATTCCCTGTTGCATTGATTTTAATTGCACTTTTTAATTCTTTTGACATCAGAGATGTCACAGCCTACCCCCCTTAAAAGGAATCTCATCCCGAGATTCGATTAAATTCAAAGATAAAGAGGGGAAAAGAATACCTTGGCTTATGAAAGTATGTCGGGGAAATTCTTCCTAAGGTAGTCCTCGGTTTCCCATGTGGCTTCATCTTCGGAATGATGACTCCACTGAATTTTGTACATTTTAACTCCCTTCCTTCGTGTTTGTCGCTCTTTCTCGTCGAGGATCTTAACAGGATACTCATCATAAGAGAGATCCGGTTCAACCGAGAGTTCCTCTTCAATAACCTCGGTTGGAACACGAAGACACCTCTTGAGTTGAGAAACATGAAATACATTGTGTACCGCTGAAAGTTTCTCGGGAAGCTTCACTTGATAGGCTACCGGCCCACATTGTTGAGTGATTTCATACGGGCCGATATAGCGAGGTGCAAGCTTTCCTTTTAGTACAAATCTTTGCACACCCTTGGTCGCGGAGACCTTAAGATACACGTGATCACCAACTTCAAACTGAAGTGGCTTCCGCCGCTGGTCAAAGTAGCTCTTTTGCCGTGACTGAGCGGTCTTCAAGTTCTCCCGAATGATCCTAACCTTTTCTTCTGCTTCCTTCACAAGGTCAGGGCCATAAGTATATCTCTCGCCTGCCTGGGACCAACACAACGGGGTCCGACATCTTCTACCATATAAGGCTTCGAAAGGCGCCATTTTAAGACTCGCTTGGTAGCTGTTGTTGTAGGAGAATTCGGCCAGAGATAAACACTTCTCCCAATTCTTCCCGTAATGGATAACACAAGCTCGAAGCATATCCTCAAGTATTTGATTTACCCTTTCCGTCTGCCCATCGGTTTGTGGGTGATATGCTGAACTACGGATCAGTTTGGTGCCTAGGGACATTTGCAATTGTTCCCAAAAGCGTGCTACGAACAGAGGACCACGATCTGAAATTATCGTCTTTGTGGCGGTTCCACTCCGAAATTATTCCAAGTTAAGTACCTTTGGACCACTAATCACGTAGTCAAGCACTTAATCCGGAATAAGCTGGAGCGCCGTCGGATTAAACCCGATTAAACCACGTACTTTTCCCGATCGAAACAACAGCACGCCCACACGAAGGCGGGTTTCAGAGATTACAACATTCCACAAATTAAATCACGCACATAGGTAACCTAGTTATTACAAACCGAGTTGAATAAAATCAGAGTACAAGTCTTGCAGCGGAATTTGAAAGTTCATAACAACTGAAATTAGAAGTTCATTGCAGCGGAAGTAAATAATCTAACGGCGGTACAAATAACTCCGTGCTGAAGCCTGCCACGAAGCTACTCCTCCCGATCCTCGCCAGAGGACGGGACCCATTCGATGTGCCAGCCAGGTGGAACCTGGACGGGCCAAGCCATAGCATCCACATCCAAAATGATACCTGTAAAATAATGTCACAAGCAAGGCTGAGTATACTAATACTCAGCAAGGCTTACCCGTCGGGTGAAATCTACATCACCGACATCTAGACAATGAGAGGCTTTTGGCTGGTGGGTTTGTTTGCCAAAAAGCAACTAAAGTAGATCCTTGCTTTCAAGTTTTAGCTTCATATTCTAGTAAATTTAACCATTCTAAATTAGCATCCTCTCTAAGCATACAAGTGGTGCAATACAAGTTATTCATAGAACGAGTTCATGATCTCATAATTCCACTTATTACTCGATGTAGCAAGGCGGTCAAGCAGTCTCATTAACCGCGAGAAGCGGACAGTTCGAACCGAATTTGTGCTACCTGGCCAGGGAAAACCCAACACACACGGATACTCTGCCTGCTATAAAAGGTACAAGCATTTCCCAACCTTTCCCATCGATCCACAATTCGGAACCGGGTCCATTTCCTTAGGATAAAGGTTTACTGCTTCACTCACAGCATCACGCATATATCCACAAGTGTACGGCAGGGGAAACAAGTTTCCAAGGAGAGATGGCTATCGGCCCTAGCTGCTTCAATCTGGTACCGGGCTTACCGGCTCCCATATACCGGTATGCATGTGGTACGTTCAAAAACTTGACACACTCTACCACACATTTCGACCTTAACCAATTATCATACACGGACGGGAGATCTACATCTATCATCCCGCCCGTCAATCCTTATGATTCCAACATAAGTAAAGACAAGCAATCCCTATGTCTCGCGAGTGACAGGAAATCACTCGACTTGTAACGGACCTATAGCAATGCACTATCGATCCCTTTCAAACTAGTATTGCAAGTCATGGGTACTAGGAAATGTGCAGCTAAGGTATTCAATCAACTCCTTGAACGTAAATGCACAAACATAGAGAATTCAAAGTGCATATTTTGGTAAAGGTTAGGTCATGCTCCGGGGCTTGCCTTCTTGCTCGGACTGAGAGTTAGCCTCCGGGTTGTTCACGTCTGCACCGGCACCGGGCTCCGGGGCTTCTTCCTCGTCTGTGGGGATGAGGGTGTAGTCGCCGTCTGGGATAGTGCCTTGTACATGATATGCATAACTTAGGGTGGCTGTTCTGGAATTTCAGATTCCATTTATTTTATTCTATCTAACTACAAAAAGGTTTATTCTTTTATATAAATCGATTTCCATCTAGATTACTTCGCATTTTTGTTTCTCCATTTCTGTTCATCATTTTTATCTATAAACTTTATGGCAGCTACTGGAGTATAAGAGCTAAGCTCACTCCAAAATTTAGCTAATTTCGAGCTACACATAATTTATTAAAAATCTAACAAGTTGCTGCCAGCAGAAATGAATTTAATTCATATAAAATTGAAAATTCAACCATTTCAGGAGATCTCCCTACCAAAGTTAAGCATAAGTATGAGGAGGGCTCTGGCCAAGTGGTGGCTCAAAATAACCCTTGGGTGATCCTCAATGATTTTCTAACCAAAAACACATATTTAATTATTTGCCATCCTAAACAGAGCAAAAATTAAGTTTTTCATTTTTAACATGTGTTCTAACAAGTTTTAAGCTCTCAGGAGCAGAATGGTGATTTTTCACTGCACATATTATTTTTAATGATTTCTGCACTGCAAAAAAGACAGAAAACCTATTTTAATTCATAAAAGGAGCTAAACATCATATTTTTGGGTCTTCTTTGGACACAAGCTGTCCAAAGCCACTATACACAACATATCCAAAGCTCAACCCTAGCGCAGCTCTGGATTTGAAATGGTGCATAACTTTAGATTTTCCTTGTTTGAATTTTAATTCAAAAACAGTTCGTCAAAAGTACAAACATGTCTAATAGAGATTGTAATTTAGACTCTCACGAATCCAGGGAGTATTTTTGTGCATTTTTCCGATTTTTGTACGATTTTTAATCGATTTTACAAGTTTCGGGAAAAATCAAACCTAGACTTAAGAATCTGTTTACGCAGAGAACCCTAGATCTTTCAAAACTTCGCGAACGAGTCCCTGGACTTTTGCGCAGAGACCCCTAAACAAAGGTAGACGATGAACTTGGGTCCCTGGGACCTCGCCGGAGTTGCGCCGGCCAAATGGCGGCGAACTAGGCTCGGGGAAGTGGGGGAAAAGATTCCTGGGCTCACCACGAGTCGTTTGGGGACGGTTGGGAGGCCGGGGATGGTCGGAGTTTCGCCGGCGACGAGGTGGTGGCGGCGCGGCCGCCGCGGCTTCTACGCCGGCGAGCTCGGGGTCGTTCGCGGAGGGGGGAGAGGTCCTTGAGCACCAGCAGAGCTTGGGGAAGCTAATGGCGTGCTCGAGGAAGCTCGGGGACGGCTCGGAGTAGGGTCTCGACGTGCGGGTGCTTCGACGGCCGGAATTCACGATTTGGGGAAATCGCAAATTCTCGCCGGAGAAGGGACAATAGCTTGGGGAAAGTTGGGGGTTTTGGAGCTGGTGGAGTGGACTAGCTCCGTGCGGGATGGATTGGGGAATGGTGGAGCGTGGACGAGGAATTTCGCGAAGAGCTTGGGTTCGGCTTGCGCGTCGCGAGGAGGAAGAAGACCGAGCGAGCGCGGGGAAGTGGAAATGACCAAGTGAGCGAGTGAGAGGAGGGGTGGGAGTGCGCGGTGGAGTGCTTGGGCACGCAAGGGAGGCACTGTGCGGCCTCGGGAGCGTGCGAGCGCGTGGGTGGCTGTCGCGGTCGCCATTGATGGCGCGGCGAGCTCGAACAGAGCGCGCGCGACACGATTGGGCGAGGAAGATTGTGGCGTGATCGCTGGGGATCCTCCACAGTGCTCCTTGGCGCGTAGCGAGCGAGCATCGCGACTGCGGGGCGGCGCTGCGCGGCTGCGACCAGTGCCGAGCGAGCTTGCCATGATGGCGCTCCGCGGCGCGAGGCAGCAGTGCGCCGTCGCCCGCGAAGTGACGGTACGGAAGGCTTGGACAAACGCGTGAGGACAAAAGCTAGCTGCCGCCACAGCTCGGCCGACCCGACGCGGTCTCCGCCACACGCCGGCCACGTGGCGGCCGGACTCCGGCCGGAGCAGAGCGCGCCAGGGGCGAGCTGGCAGCCCCGTGGAGCTCTTTGCCCCTTTTGAACTTTCTCCAAAAATTTGAGCTGAACTTCGAAACGTGTAAAATTAAAAGTTGGAGTTTGAGGTGCGGGACACAACTTCCGAGCTTGGACCGGGCACTTCGACCAGGCGCTACGGCGCTTCGAGCTTGAACCGCAAGCTCGAGCTTGCCGAGCCTCGAATGGTCGGAAACGCCACTCGAGGGTGAGTGCCCCCCTCGAGCTTGGCTGCGAAGCCTCGAGCGTGACGGAACGTCGCTCGAGGGTGAGTCCTCGAGCTTGGCTGCGGAGCCTCGAGGGTGACGGAACGTCGCTCGAGGGTGAGCCCTCGAGCTTGGCTGCGGAGCCTCGAGCGCGACGGACGGCGGGGCCTCGAGGGTCCTGTCGTGCAGCCTCGAATCGTGACGGAAACTACCGGCTAGGCTCGATCGTCACGGTCATAGCTCGATCGTCACGGACATACTGACTAGGCTCGATCGTCACGGACATACTGACTAGGCTCGATCGTCACGGACATAGCTCGATCGGGACGGATTTTTACGGCTAACCTCGATCGTGACGGACATTCCCGCTCGAGGGTCACCGATCGGCGCGAACGCCGTGGCGAGGTTGTCGCGAAGGGCTGTCCGAGATGTTTAAGTTTTAGTTGGGTGCCAAACAACCCTTGTTTTTGAATTATAATTGAATTTTTGACGAATTTTTGAATTTCAACCCAATTCCCTGTTGTATTGATTTTAATTGCACTTTTTAATTCTTTTGACATCAGAGATGTCACAGCCTACCCCCCTTAAAAGGAATCTCGTCCCGAGATTCGATTAAACCTAGAGATAGAGAGGGGAAAAGAAATACCTCGGCTTAGGAAAGTATGTCGGGGAAATTCTTCCTAAGATAGTCCTCGGTTTCCCACGTGGCTTCATCTTCGGAGTGATGACTCCACTGAACTTTGTACATTTTAACTCCCTTCCTTCGTGTTTGTCGCTCTTTCTCGTCGAGGATCTTAACGGGATGCTCATCATAAGAGAGATCCGGTTCAACCGAGAGTTCCTCTTGTTCAACAACTTCGGTTGGGACACGAAGACACCTCTTGAGTTGAGAAACATGGAATACATTGTGTACCGCTGAAAGTTTCTCGGGAAGCTTTACTTGATAGGCTACCGGCCCACATTGCTGAGTAATTTCATACGGGCCGATATAACGAGGTGCAAGCTTGCCCTTGAGTCCAAATCTTTGCACACCCTTGGTCGGGGAGACCTTAAGATATACGTGATCACCAACTTCGAACTGAAGTGGCTCCCGCCGCTGATCAAAGTAGCTCTTTTGCCGTGACTGGGCGGTCTTCAAATTCTCCCGAATGATCCTAACCTTTTCTTCGGCTTCCTTCACAAGGTCAGGGCCATAAGTGTACCTCTCGCCTGCCTGGGACCAACACAACGGGGTCCGACATCTTCTACCATACAAGGCTTCGAATGGTGCCATTCTAAGACTCGCTTGGTAGCTGTTGTTATAGGAGAATTCGGCCAGAGATAAACATTTCTCCCAATTCTTCCCATAATGAATAACACAGGCTCGAAGCATATCCTCAAGTATTTGATTTACCCCTTTCCGTCTGCCCATCGGTCTGTGGGTGATATGCCGAACTACGGATCAGTTTGGTGCCTAGGGACATTTGCAATTGTTCCCAAAAGCGTGCTACGAACAGAGCACCACGATCTGAAATTATCGTCTTGGGTACCCCGTGTAGACAAACGATCCGCTCCAAATAAATCTCCGCATACTTCTTGGCAGTGTAAGTGGTATTGACTGGAATAAAGTGTGCGGTTTTGGTAAGGCGATCCACAATTACCCAAATAGAATCGTGCCCCTGAGGGGTTCTGGGAAGTCCAACAATAAAATCCATGCTTATATCTTCCCACTTCCACGAGGGAATAGGTAGAGGTTGAAGCGTGCCTGCTACCTTCAAGTGGCTAGCCTTGACCCGCTGGCATGTGTCACATTCCGACACATACGTGGCAATTTCTCGCTTCATTCGAGTCCACCAAAAGTTTTGCTTCAAGTCTTGGTACATTTTGGTGCTGCCGGGATGGATAGAAAATTTAGAGAGGTGTGCCTCATCCATAAGCTTCCTCCGGAGTTCCGTGTTTTTTGGGCACCACAAGGCGATGTCCATACCACATCACTCCCTGCCCATCCAACCGGAAACACTTGTACTTCTCTTTCACCCTTTCCTTAGACAATTTCCTTTTAAGGATTTTAACGCCCGCATCATTTAATTGGGCTGCAACAATCTGATCGTGCACGGTTGGTTCCACTGCAATATGGTTGAAGTACCCATGTGGAACAATCTCCAAATTGAGCTTTGCCATTTCGTGACACAGGGTGTCGGCATAGGACTCCACGGAAAGACAATGACAACGAGCCTTGCGGCTTAGTGCATCCGCAACTACATTAGCCTTCCCGGGGTGATAGTGTACACTGAGATCATAGTCCTTTGCTAACTCCAACCATCTTCGCTGTCTCATATTCAGATGTGCCTGAGTGAAGACATACTTGAGGCTCTTGTGGTCTGTATATATGTTGCAGGGAACACCCATCAAATAGTGTCTCCACATCTTGAGAGCATGAATGACCGCTGCTAACTCAAGATCGTGCGTGGGGTAGTTTTGCTCATGAGGCCGAAGTGCTCGAGAAGCATAAGCAATGACTCGGTTCTCTTGCATGAGAACACAGCCAAGACCGGTGCCTGATGCGTCACAATAAACATCATACGGCTTGGTGCAATCGGGCTGAGCCAAAACTGGGGCTGAAGTTAAATGTCTTCGCAAGGTGTGGAAAGCTTCCTCACATTTGTCATTCCACTCAAATTTAACTCCCTTCTTCAAGAGTTCGGTCATGGGCTTTGCTATCCGAGAGAAATCCGGAATAAAACGGCGGTAATAACCGGCTAAACCCAGAAAACTCCGAATCTCATGGACAGAGGTAGGTGGTTGCCAATCTAGCACCTCTTGTACCTTGGTTGGATCCACGGATATACCATCCTTGGAAACCGTGTGACCTAAAAACTTCACGCTCTCAAGCCAGAATTCACACTTGGAGAACTTGGCATAGAGCTGATGATCTCTCAGCCTTTGAAGAACAATGCGAAGGTGCTCAGCATGCTCTTCCTCATTCTTAGAATATATAAGAATGTCGTCAATGAAAACCACCACAAACTTGTCTAATTCAGACATGAAGACCGAGTTCATGAGGTACATGAAATAGGCTGGGGCGTTGGTGAGTCCAAAAGACATGACTAGGAACTCATAGAGTCCGTAACGTGTGGAGAAGGCAGTCTTCGGAATATCACAAGGTCTGATTTTTATTTGGTGATAGCCAGAGCGAAGGTCAATCTTGGAGAACACTCTGGCGCCAGCTAGTTGATCAAACAGGATGTCAATTCGGGGTAACGGATACTTGTTCTTAATAGTTACCGCATTGAGAGGCCGGTAGTCAATACACAACCTCAAGGAATGGTCCTTCTTCTTCACGAAGATAGCGGGACATCCCCACGGTGACACACTTGGGCGAATGAAACCTTTATCTAGCAATTCTTGGAGTTGAATTTTTAATTCAGCCAATTCATTGGGTGGCATCCTATAGGGTCTCTTTGATATAGGTGCTGTGCCAGGTTGCAATTCAATCACAAATTCAACGTCCCTATCCGGCGGCATCCCTGGTAAGTCATCCGGAAATACATCGGCATACTCACATACCACCGGAATGTCCTTTAGTTGGGTTTCGACCATAGAATAAGCACACGCATCAACGCAAGTCCGTCGTGGCAGATATAGCACACTCGGGCCATGCGTAGGTGAGTTTATCTCAACAACTCGTTCCGCAATATCTAGGACAACCTTGTGCTGAGTCATCCAATTGGCTCCTAACACAATGTCAATCCCTTCCATACCAAGTAGAATCAAATCAGTAGGGAATGTTTTACGTCCCAGCCTGATCGGAACCTTGTGGGTGACTTGGTTGGATGAAAGTTTACCTCCCGCAGTTGATATCACATAAGATGATTTGGTATGGTACGATTTTAATCCGCATTTCACATGAAATCTTGTGCTTATAAAACTATGTGTTGCCCCGGAATCAAACAATATCACAGCAGGTTGAGTGCAGATAGGGAAAGTACCAGTCATGTCTGGGGCTCCCTCGGGCAGGTCGGCCAAGTTGGTGTAGTTGAGCCGTCCTTGGCGAACTTGCACACGCTGCTGCTGCTTGCCCTTGCCTTGCTGGTTTCCCGGGCGTTGGTTTTGCTGCTTGTTCTGCGGGCAATCCTTGATAAAATGATCTTTACTTCCACACTTGAAGCACTGATAGCCGGCTCCAGGGCGAGCTGGCTGCTGTGCATTTTGCCTTGGTGCTTGCTGCTGCTGCGGCGGAGGGAAACGAGGCGCGTTAGGCTGTGGCGGCCTAGCAACCCATCCACCTCTCTGAGGTGCCCTGGACTGTCCCTGCGGTGCAGCCGGGGGAACCAGGCGGAACCTCTGTGGCTGCGCGCTCGACGGTCCAGCGGGAGTCTTCCTCTTCTTCTCCGCCTTGTGCACCACATTGGCGTCTTCCTGGGTGATGGCAAGGTTCACGAGATCGCCGTACGTGGCAGCACGGGTGGTGGCCAACTGTGCCTTCAACTTGGTGTTAAGGCCACGTCGGAACCTCTCTAGCTTCTTCTCGTCGGAGTCGGCGTGATGACCCGCATAAGGGCACAGACCATTGAAGGCCTGGGCGTACTGAAGCACTGTACGGGTACCCTGGGTCAGCGCCAAAAACTCATTCAACTTCCGCTCTACTAGACCGGCCGGAATGTGATGAGCCTTGAATGCAGCCTTGAACTCATCCCACTCAACTACATGACCCTCCTGCTGCAGGGCCAGGTAGTTCTCCCACCAAAGGAGAGCTGGGCCGCGGAGCTGCTGCGCCGCGAATACGACCTTGCGGTTGGAGGTGCAAGGCGTCGCCAGAATGGTGAACTTGGACTCGATGGCCCGAATCCAGGTGTCGGCCTCTAAAGGCTCATCGGCACGAGAGAAGATCGGCGGGTGCGTCGCCAGAAAATCTTCGTATCGGGCCACCTGAGGCTGAGGGGCCCGTTGACCTCCCTGCTGAAGCATCTGCTGCTGCATCATCTGCTGCTGATGCTGCAGGTTCCGGAGAATCTCCGTTTGCGTGGCATAAAGCTGCTGCCACGTAGGAGGTTGCTGCGGTGGAGGAGGTGGCGGTGGCTGTTGCTGCCCCTCTGGCCCCTGCTGGTTAGCGTTGGAGCCACTAGCGTCGTGACCGCTGCGGGTGATTGCCATCTGCAGTAGGTACTTGTATTAGCCACATTTCATAAACTTGCATAATAAATGACAAGGTAGAATGTGACAACATTTGAAGTATACTGCGCAGAATGACAAACCAGCACGCAGTTTGGGAGAAAATTCATATCTCTCAACAGGAAACAAGGCATAAGCTCCCATTCAGTCAGTAGCTCGAAAATTTCATGCTCTACAACTTTCATGTTGGGCTCAGAATCAAATTCGGACTGGAACTAAGCCGAAAAATTCAATCTTTAGCTCTCTGCATTTGCTGTTTTTCAGCAGGCCGAGCTATAGTGTTTTGGTTGCCATTTTTATTTCGCTTAACCAATGGGGTTGCAATTTGGTGATCGTTTTGTTTGACAAATTTCAAACAACTTTGTAGTTCACATCACAGCCCAGAAATGAAAGGAAAACCCATCAATAATTAAAACAAGGTCAGCTGCAGAACGTTTTCAACACAGCTGTAACAACATCATCAAGTTTCGCAACACAATCACACCATTCATTTTTACATGCCACAAAAGATAACAAGGGGAGCTCAACTCCATCTAGCCTATTATAACATGAAGCCAAAATCTAGGCCTAGCGGAGGAGTCCTTGCTACTACCACTCTAAAAGTCATCAAGGTTGTTAGCGGTAGCCTCGCTGCCCATAGGAGAAGGTGGAGCTGGAAGGGGCGGCATGTCGTCCTCGGTGTCCATGTCGGAGTCGGGGGCCTCTCCTTCACCATCCACATCCCCTCCTTGCTGCTCAAAGAGGTGCTGAGCGTCGTGGGCGGCAAGCATGGCATTGGCCTGCTCCAAGGTACCGTGTACCTCCTCAAGCTCATCTCTAGTTTGTGCTAACTCATTCTGGGTGTTGTTGTGTGCAATCTGGAGGTCATTCAATTGCCTCTCCAAGTCAGCAATCATGGCATCTCTAGTGGTCACCTCAATGGACAAAGAGGTCCTCTCAACCCCTATGTCACGGGCGCGAGCGGACATGTCCATAGCAATGTTGAGCATCTCGCTCTGTGACCGACTGAGAAGTGCCTGCAACCTGTGATACGCCCGTATCCACCTCATCATCAAGGCGGCTGCTGCGACGGGGCTCTCCGCCATCCTCAGAGGGGAACTCAAGTAACGTCTCATCCAATGAGGGTCGTCCGGCTGAGTCGACGGGAACAAACCAAGTAACTGATGCTCCACTAACTCCTGGTTTTGAGCAACAAAAGAGCTAATGCCGTTCATGGCAGCTAGCTCGCACGTGGTCTCCATGTGGTGCCCATGCACTTCCACCGTCCAGGTGGGAGAGCTAGGACACGGCGGGTGGCGGTATACCACCAACCGCACGCGGGAGCGAACCACACCTCTCTCCCGGATAATCGTTCTCTCGTACTGCGGCGGCGTCGGGTAGTTCATAGCCTGAAGGACCGACCATAGGATACTGGGGAATCCTTCCCATCCCAAACAGTCAGAGAAGGACACGTCGCTGGGGTAGCTAGCCAAGTCAGCGTTGGAGGCCATCTGAACCAAAAGAAAAAGGGGCATGGTGAGAACCGGTTAGCGCCAAAACAGATTCTGTGTAGGGTGGTAAAAATTACAAAACTCGAAATCTGTAAGCTCAAAAATTCTCAACTTTGGCCAGAACATGGTTTAAGTAATTCCTAACAAGTTTCATGTTGGAGGTTTGGGCAGATACTGTCGTTAAGATGGGGTAAAAATTCAATTTTTACCTTACTGTCCCCAGAAATTCCCAGCAGACAGGGGGTTACCATTTTTAGCATAACTCCAGTTTTACCGACCCATTTTCGTTGAAATTTCTCCAGCATGTTCTTTATAACATTTATGACAACTTTCATGTTGAACACTTTTTCATTTGACCAAGTTTTCAGTTTCGAATTGAAGGTGCAAACAGACTGTTCTCAGCAGGAATTTTAGATTTTGATTTCAATTTCTTTGACGGCGGTTCAATATGGTCAAGAATTAATTTTGAGATTAATTCAGTGAGATGAAATGCATGAGCGGCCTATTCGATCTCACAAACACACGTGCCAATAACTTTTGGCTTACGAAGTTAGTGCCGGTGGCTAGGCAATATTCATCTCTCCTTATAGTAACTAGTCGGAATTCTCTAACCGTTTCAACGTACGAAATCGCGGTTAGTGTACCTGCAGAAAATTCATCCCAGAGCATTCATAATCAACCTTTCGTGCCAGCACTCACGAAAGCGTCTCCATTCATTACCACCCACTATAGAGGTGGCACCCGAACGTTTAACATTGAACGGGCAATGTTCATATGTCACCGAGGCAACATATTGACAGTTTCATACGCTATTGACATAGCGTATTGACTTTGTGCCGCCATCATATTTGCATATGATGCCGTGGTACGCTACAGCAATCGCCGTACCTTGCGCCCACCATCCTATTCTATTTTCATACGCCATCACAGCGTATTGACTATGTGCCGCCACTATATTTTCATATAGTGCCGTGGTACGTTACAGCAATCGCCGTACCTTGCGCCCACCATTGCGGAAAGTAAATGACAGAATGAAATGTGCTGGAAGTTAGCATAATATACTATCTGCCACCTACCATAACGTGATCCCTTAACCCACATAGGCTTCACGCTCTAGGTAACATCCTTAACGGTCCTAACTTAACTTTCCTTTGCAAAGCGCATCGGAAGTACGAATTGGCAAATTTTATTCAAAAATTGTTGTTTAAGGTTTGTTGCTCTCTCCGGCTGCTGCTTCGGCTCTGATGCCAGCTGTGGCGGTTCCACTCCGAAATTATTCCAAGTTAAGTACCTTTGGACCACTAATCACGTAGTCAAGCACTTAATCCGGAATAAGCTGGAGCGCCGTCGGATTAAACCCGATTAAACCACGTACTTTTCCCGATCGAAACAACAGCACGCCCACACGAAGGCGGGTTTCAGAGATTACAACATTCCACAAATTAAATCACGCACATAGGTAACCTAGTTATTACAAACCGAGTTGAATAAAATCAGAGTACAAGTCTTGCAGCGGAATTTGAAAGTTCATAACAACTGAAATTAGAAGTTCATTGCAGCGGAAGTAAATAATCTAACGGCGGTACAAATAACTCCGTGCTGAAGCCTGCCACGAAGCTACTCCTCCCGATCCTCGCCAGAGGACGGGACCCATTCGATGTGCCAGCCAGGTGGAACCTGGACGGGCCAAGCCATAGCATCCACATCCAAAATGATACCTGTAAAATAATGTCACAAGCAAGGCTGAGTATACTAATACTCAGCAAGGCTTACCCGTCGGGTGAAATCTACATCACCGACATCTAGACAATGAGAGGCTTTTGGCTGGTGGGTTTGTTTGCCAAAAAGCAACTAAAGTAGATCCTTGCTTTCAAGTTTTAGCTTCATATTCTAGTAAATTTAACCATTCTAAATTAGCATCCTCTCTAAGCATACAAGTGGTGCAATACAAGTTATTCATAGAACGAGTTCATGATCTCATAATTCCACTTATTACTCGATGTAGCAAGGCGGTCAAGCAGTCTCATTAACCGCGAGAAGCGGACAGTTCGAACCGAATTTGTGCTACCTGGCCAGGGAAAACCCAACACACACGGATACTCTGCCTGCTATAAAAGGTACAAGCATTTCCCAACCTTTCCCATCGATCCACAATTCGGAACCGGGTCCATTTCCTTAGGATAAAGGTTTACTGCTTCACTCACAGCATCACGCATATATCCACAAGTGTACGGCAGGGGAAACAAGTTTCCAAGGAGAGATGGCTATCGGCCCTAGCTGCTTCAATCTGGTACCGGGCTTACCGGCTCCCATATACCGGTATGCATGTGGTACGTTCAAAAACTTGACACACTCTACCACACATTTCGACCTTAACCAATTATCATACACGGACGGGAGATCTACATCTATCATCCCGCCCGTCAATCCTTATGATTCCAACATAAGTAAAGACAAGCAATCCCTATGTCTCGCGAGTGACAGGAAATCACTCGACTTGTAACGGACCTATAGCAATGCACTATCGATCCCTTTCAAACTAGTATTGCAAGTCATGGGTACTAGGAAATGTGCAGCTAAGGTATTCAATCAACTCCTTGAACGTAAATGCACAAACATAGAGAATTCAAAGTGCATATTTTGGTAAAGGTTAGGTCATGCTCCGGGGCTTGCCTTCTTGCTCGGACTGAGAGTTAGCCTCCGGGTTGTTCACGTCTGCACCGGCACCGGGCTCCGGGGCTTCTTCCTCGTCTGTGGGGATGAGGGTGTAGTCGCCGTCTGGGATAGTGCCTTGTACATGATATGCATAACTTAGGGTGGCTGTTCTGGAATTTCAGATTCCATTTATTTTATTCTATCTAACTACAAAAAGGTTTATTCTTTTATATAAATCGATTTCCATCTAGATTACTTCGCATTTTTGTTTCTCCATTTCTGTTCATCATTTTTATCTATAAACTTTATGGCAGCTACTGGAGTATAAGAGCTAAGCTCACTCCAAAATTTAGCTAATTTCGAGCTACACATAATTTATTAAAAATCTAACAAGTTGCTGCCAGCAGAAATGAATTTAATTCATATAAAATTGAAAATTCAACCATTTCAGGAGATCTCCCTACCAAAGTTAAGCATAAGTATGAGGAGGGCTCTGGCCAAGTGGTGGCTCAAAATAACCCTTGGGTGATCCTCAATGATTTTCTAACCAAAAACACATATTTAATTATTTGCCATCCTAAACAGAGCAAAAATTAAGTTTTTCATTTTTAACATGTGTTCTAACAAGTTTTAAGCTCTCAGGAGCAGAATGGTGATTTTTCACTGCACATATTATTTTTAATGATTTCTGCACTGCAAAAAAGACAGAAAACCTATTTTAATTCATAAAAGGAGCTAAACATCATATTTTTGGGTCTTCTTTGGACACAAGCTGTCCAAAGCCACTATACACAACATATCCAAAGCTCAACCCTAGCGCAGCTCTGGATTTGAAATGGTGCATAACTTTAGATTTTCCTTGTTTGAATTTTAATTCAAAAACAGTTCGTCAAAAGTACAAACATGTCTAATAGAGATTGTAATTTAGACTCTCACGAATCCAGGGAGTATTTTTGTGCATTTTTCCGATTTTTGTACGATTTTTAATCGATTTTACAAGTTTCGGGAAAAATCAAACCTAGACTTAAGAATCTGTTTACGCAGAGAACCCTAGATCTTTCAAAACTTCGCGAACGAGTCCCTGGACTTTTGCGCAGAGACCCCTAAACAAAGGTAGACGATGAACTTGGGTCCCTGGGACCTCGCCGGAGTTGCGCCGGCCAAATGGCGGCGAACTAGGCTCGGGGAAGTGGGGGAAAAGATTCCTGGGCTCACCACGAGTCGTTTGGGGACGGTTGGGAGGCCGGGGATGGTCGGAGTTTCGCCGGCGACGAGGTGGTGGCGGCGCGGCCGCCGCGGCTTCTACGCCGGCGAGCTCGGGGTCGTTCGCGGAGGGGGGAGAGGTCCTTGAGCACCAGCAGAGCTTGGGGAAGCTAATGGCGTGCTCGAGGAAGCTCGGGGACGGCTCGGAGTAGGGTCTCGACGTGCGGGGTGCTTCGACGGCCGGAATTCACGATTTGGGGAAATCGCAAATTCTCGCCGGAGAAGGGACAATAGCTTGGGGAAAGTTGGGGGTTTTGGAGCTGGTGGAGTGGACTAGCTCCGTGCGGGATGGATTGGGGAATGGTGGAGCGTGGACGAGGAATTTCGCGAAGAGCTTGGGTTCGGCTTGCGCGTCGCGAGGAGGAAGAAGACCGAGCGAGCGCGGGGAAGTGGAAATGACCAAGTGAGCGAGTGAGAG